>CM055265.1:36698593-37104790 GCA_029237695.1 Conchocele bisecta | reverse complement strand
CAGGTCGACGATCAGGGGTCAGGTAGGTAGTCGGGAGGAGAATGTGCAAGGCGGTGATGGGTACGACGCCAATGCGCTGTACCTGTCTACCCTGTCGAAAGACATGCCGTGCGGGGAGGAGACGATATGGACGTGTGACGACCCGGAAAGACAGTCGTATATAGACTGTTTCGTGAGGAAGGTCAGGAGTGAAAAGTGGTTCGGATTTGCGGAGTTGGATATAGAGGTCCCGGAAACGTTGAGAGACAAGTTCTCGGAAATGTCACCGCTGTTTTTTAATCGAGAAGTCGATGAGAACGAGGTTCCACAGCACATGAAGGACTACCTGGCCGGGACCGGGAGGAAAAGAGTCGAAGGACAGAGAAAGCTCGTGGGGACAATGTCCGCCAAGAAGATGATCATATACTCCCCGCTGCTAAAGTGGTATCTGGAGCACGGTCTGATCGTCAAGGCGGTGCATAGGGTGATAGACTACACGCCCGGCAAACCGTTTCAATGGTTCGTTAAAGAGGTCACCGCTGCCAGACGGACGGGGGACGTCGACAAGAGCAAGGCGGTGTTGGCGGTGATATTCAAACTGGTTGGCAACGCGTGTTGTGGCAAGCTGATAGAGGCACAAGAGAGACACCTGAACACCACATATACGAAGGATGAGAAGACTGTCGGCCGGGCACTGAGGTCGGCGTGGTTCGAAGACCTGGAGGAGATTGGGGAGGCTTACGAGATATCGAACAGGAAGACTCGAGTGGTGATCAACAGACCGTTTCAGTGTGGCATAGCGGTCTACCAGTTGGCCAAGCTCCGGATGCTCGAGTTCTACTACGACTTCTTGGACAAATACGTGGATCGCGGAGATTTCGAACTGATACAAATGGACACTGACAGCATGTACTTCGCGCTGTCTGAGAAGACGCTGGCGGCGGTGCTGAGAAAGAATATGAAGAGAAAGTTCATTAAGGAGAAGACCGAGTGGTTGGCGTGGGACGTGTGGAGCAACAGAACTCCAGGACTGTTCAAGCTGGAATTCGAAGGGGATAGAGCCATCGCTCTGTGTAGCAAGTGTTACTACGTGAGTGGTGATGCAAAATCTAAGCACTCGGCCAAGGGGATGTCGAAGAGATCTAACGATCTGACTTGGGGAAGGTACAAGAGTGCTCTCGAAGGGGGTAGGGATATGGCGGAGAGCAACGGATTCCGAATGATTAACGGGGTGATGAAGACGTACAAGCAGGAGAAGTTGGGGTTGTCGGCGTACTACGACAAGAGGAGAGTGATGGAAGACGGGTTACACACCGAGCCTATAGGATAGGTAAAAAAGAAAAGAGAAAAAGAACTCGGAAAAAAGGAGAGAATACTAAAGACTCTGACGATCCGGGGGTAGCTGGGTGTCAGAAGACACCATAATAAGTTCTTCGCGAACAAACCCTGGAGATGGCCCATCATCCAATTAGTAGAGCACGGGCTCATCAGGTTTGGTAATAGATCGATCTAGATGATTTACATTGAGAGACCACACGTGATCAGTCGCGCGGCGGATAGAGGTACCGGACGTCAATATCTGATGGAAGCCGTTGCTCCTCTAAACCAACGGGTCGCCCGCGCGAGACGGCAGAGGGCTTGCTCGTCACCCTTTTAAACTTGATAGCATCTACAGGCTTCTTACCTATCAATCTGGTCACCTCTCCGTTCAGTGCGGAGACCACGGCGGGCAGTCTGGCCACCCACTCGGTCGATCGTGAATGAGGGTCTACAAGTTCTTTGGCGTATTGGTGTCCGAACAGTCTCTCAGCCAGGGTTCAATTGAAGCGCTCCACGATCCCCTTGGTCCCGGTGGATGTTGACGCGGCCGCGTTTGACAGAAACGTTGTTCTTAGACAATAGATGAGAGACCGCGCCCATGAACTCGCGGCCGGGATCGACCTGGAGATGATTCGGCCATTTGAGAGGACTCCTCTTATATATTCTAGAAAGAGCCTCGGCCACCTCCTTAGACTCTTTAGTGGCCAACGGCTCAGCCCCCTTATAACGACTCGCTACGTCAACGATTGTCAGTGCGTACTTGTACGTCTTGCGACCGACGCGATCGTGAGGTAGAAACAGGAGATCCGCTTGGTGAACTTGGTTCGGCACCGGCACGTCGAATTTCGGGCGCGGAATATTGTGAGGCGCGGGTAAATAGATCTGCCAGATGGCCTGCTTCTTGAGCCATTCCTTGACAGCGTTTTCTGAAACATTGGTCGCCGCCTCGAGGTTCTTGATGGCAGCGAGTCCCTTCCAGTAGCCGCGGGGGCTGTAGTATGTGTTTGCTAGCTTGCGCGCTAGGCGAACCGATAGTTTGGTATCAAGTTTGCGCGTGATCATCGTATGCGAAGTATTCTAATATATCGGACAATCTCCAACATGCCCTCGCCGGATCGTCCGGTAACTGCGTCCGATAATAATAAACCTTTGTTGGAAGTACAATTGCGATTGGGGGTTAAATTCTGAAGGAACTTGGGAAAATCTAATTCATCCAATCCACCAGGATTGGTGGAGGAATATAACATCCGCTTTGCGAAAAGGCTGGCCGCTTTTTTGTCCTCGCGCCACGTCTCGAGAGACTAACATCGTTCTATATATATATATTTTTATAAAAAAAAATAGTTTTAATTAATTATTAATTTTGTAAAAATTATTAATTAATTTGAAATCTCGATTGAATATAGTAGCCGACGAGACCTACCACACCCATTCCCACAACGATGAACGCGATATCGCGATCTTTTTGGGGCTCTGACGGTACATAGAAATCTGAAAGTTGGGGCTCGCGATCCAGCGACGCGAGACTTTTCTGTGGATATGCCAGCGCGTACTCGCGGTTGGCTTCTTCAACGTTCTGGAAAGTTTGCGCGGCGCGATTCTCGTGGCGAAGCTGTTCATTGACCCAGTCCAGATGGGCGGTTCGTTTTTTTTTACCACGCTTCCTTTGCGCTATTGAGTTGTTCTACAGCTAAATCGTGACGCTTGCTCTCCTCATCCACGTTCGAGCTTCTCATTTTAGAGAATAAAAAGTTGCTACCGCTGAACGCCAATGCGTTTACAAGCGCACCACCTATCATTATTCCGATCGAAGCCATTTTATATCCATATATTAACAGGTAGAATTCCAACTTTAATTAGATAATCTCGGGTCAAAATTGCGGCCGCTACATCTAAGGTAGCGAGCCCTACGTCTCTCACAGTAAAGTCCAATTTGGGAGCGGACCCTCCTAGGGCCATCTTTGATAGTTTAGCATACCCGATACTGAAACCCGATATCACCACGGCGTGATAAAGCGCATTCACAATCACTTTACCATCTTGTTCTGCCATTGTTGATAATTATAATTATTGCATATAAAAGGGATCGCGATCAATGTTTAAATGGGGCGCATCCAATTGCGATAGGTGTTTCGTAACTGTTTTGGGATGAATTGATGGGATTTGTTTTGTCGATAAGGATTGGTGTAATAGGGGGTATTTCCACACACACAGGGCACCAACAACTGCCAGACCACCACCAACAACCCAACTCCAATTCGTGAATTGGGGTTCAATCGGGTTCGTCCAACCTCGATTGGGTGTTGAGTGTGCTTCCAATTCGTAAATTGGGGGTGTTGTTGCACTCAATACTGATGAACCTGATTGCTCTGTCTTCAGATCTTTTGCTGTCTCCGTCCCCGATTGCAACGACTGTTTAGCCTCTCGAAGCTCGGCGAGTATTTTATCTTGTTTAACTTTTTGGGTGGCAGCCGCCGCCCGCCCAGCTGCCTGCCTTTTTTGGTTTTTATGTCGTGCAACCCCCAACTCCAATCGCGATTGGGTTGGAGGATGAATCGGAGTTGGAAGTGCTGCAATCGGGTTCGAAATTGGAGTTTGTTGGAGGTTGGAGGTGCAATCGGTGATTGCTGTTCCGTCACTCTCACAGGTGTGTCTTGTGTCATCATTTATGATATTAATATTAGGGCTTATAGTTCGTGGGCATATATGTCCAAATTGACAGTGTTTACCCGTGGTCAACGCGGTTGTCAGCGGAGCTAAGTACATTCCAAACTTGTGATAAATTGAGCAGCAGGCTGTTCTAAGAGTGTGACCTATAAAAGGGTCAGTCTCTAGATCGCCAATCAATCCCGCGGTGTTTGGTATAGGGAAAAGTATACTAACGGCGGTTGCGTACAAATGAATAGCCGCCGATCCAAGAGTTTTTGTCATCTCCGCACCTAACCTAGATTCGTATCGCGCATACATTTTATCGATCTCCGCATCTGACATCTTATCCACCTGAAAAACTGAGAGACGCCTACCGAGATAATGCTCCGATGTCCCCCAGCAACCAGCGCAGCTAGCCGCTCTCGTCGCGCAGCGTTTTCATTTTCATTCGGAGTCGTTGCACTCAACCCAATACCAACTGCCGTTGGAGTTGAAATTGATCCCGATTGCTCTGTCGGAGTTGATGTTTCATTATCTTTCAGGAAAGATACCGTGTCGGCAGTCAGAGTTGATGTTTCTTCCATTAGCTGATCGAGAAGTTCGTCGCAGTTCATTATTGCTAATTTTCTTAAAATTAATTTAACTATTCTAACAAGTCTCATAACTTTAACATATTGCCAAGCGCACCACCCGATACTTATGATCACCGTTATGCTCGCAACAAAGCTCGCAGCGGAGCACCAAATTGTTAACATTGTTAACCATTGTTCTGCATTTGTTCAACATTTGTTGAGCATTTGTTCAGCATTGTTGAGCAATTGCTAAGCATTGTTCAGCAATTGCTAAGCATTTGTTCAGCATTGTTCAGCAATTGCTAAGCATTGTTCAGCAATTGCTAAGCATTGTTAAGCATTGCAATAGCTTATTACTTTTGCAAGAAAATTATAAAATTAATTAATTGATAACTTTATAAGCAGTTGGTTGATCAGTCTTTAGCAGAAGCTTGGCGTGCTTAGTTTCCGAAAGCATCTGTCGAACCTCCAGGCGCTCCTCGCGCGTTGGGATAACGTCATTCTCTCGAAGACAGTAATCGAATGAGTCTCGGTCCTTGCAGTGAAAGAGGGCGACCCATTTCGTTTGCTCGCGCAGATCCTTGAGGACGGCGTTGTACTTTTGAGTGGAGATCCATACGCTTTGCCTCGCATGGCGGCCAGAAAATGCGAGCTCAGAGAGCATGTCCTTCTTTTTGGTCATCGCCGCCTTGGACGAGCAATCGTCAATCACGTATAGGGTGGGCTCACCATGGAATCGTTGGTATAAACCACGCAGCCAATCGTGAAGCCTGTCGCCGGGGTCAATGACGTATACCTCAGGGTCGGTCCATATCCACGGGCGCCGCTGATAAGTATCGTTGTGCCGCACAGTGGGACACAGGATCACAATGTGACGAAAGGCATCGCGGTAGGACTCCTCGAGCAAGTCGAGGATGAAAACCGTTTTTCCACATCCTGTCTGCCCACATATTATGGCAGAGTGGGCATCTCCAATTGTGAATTGGTATTGATTGCTCATTTTCTTAATTTTTTCAAAATTATTAATTAATAAATCGTTAGATTTAGTAGAGTGCTGAGACGTATCGACCATCTTCGATGTTGAGTTGTGCGTCTGTAATTATATATAAGTACACGTTCAATGGCCCACTTCCATCCGCCTCTTTGGTTATCTGGATCGTCACACCCTCACTAGCGTTCTCAACTTGGCGTCCGCTACCGTGTATTTGGTCATCGTTGCTGGCTCGCATGTCTAGCCATAACGCGTATTTGGTATTCAGGAACTCCGCGAGGGAGACGGCCGAGAGATGCAGGTCTTTGACAACTGCTGCAACCTCCGGAGAGCGCTTAGAGCCGGCAGCAAACTGCTTTCTGACTTCATCCCACTGCTGGTGCGCGCGAAGACCCGCGCTGTAGAGTTGATTGGGTACTCCCTCGATCGTCACCTCTACCTTCGTGATTTTGGGGTTATAGAATTTGTCGGTTTTTCTAGCACCGAACGCGAACCGAGCATCCTCGAACAACATCAGTATATCTTTCATCGAGTGGGCGGGTACGTTGACATTAATATTCCACAATGTGTCGCCTTTGTCTTTCGTCATCTTGCGATGGCGAAGAACTCGGTCGTAAAGTATGGCAACGCGCCCGGCGTACTGGGTTCTGATCAATCGCGCGAGTTCGGGCATCGTGACCATGTTGTACTCCAGCGAAACATTATCGATCGTATACGTTGATAACATGTCGGTGGCTATGAGAACTCGGCCGTAGTCGTTGAACGTTAGTTCGTATTCGAGGCGGTCAGCCAAAGCACTCTGATAGTAGGGCATGTGACTCTCCAGCAACTCAAAGTCGAGCGGGATGTAGAAGCGGTTGCCGTAAGCGCCCGCGACCGCGTTGTCGCTCGCGTTGTTATCTGCCTTGTTACCAGCCCCGATTCTAAGTTTGGTTACGTTCTTATTTTTGCTGGTGTCAATATCCTGATAGACAGCGTTTTCGCGCTCTTGCGCCGTCTTCCACAGGTCCTGATAACAATGGTAGACGTCGCTGTCATCGATCGACATCACCTCATTACCAGAAATCTTTATCATGGTCTTCTTGACGATGGCGCGACCCAGGTTCTGAACGACGGTTCGGTCCGCGTCCGTCGACGTCAGCGAAATAGTAAAAGTGAGGCGAACAGTCCCCGGCACAATGACGTCGTTAGCTCCGAGGGTGGGGAAGCGGACTAAGAGCTGTTGGTTCTGGTCGATCGTCGATGGGTTGTTCGTAATAACGACACTCTGTCTCACGCCTTTTGCCCCGAGGGGCTCACGCAGTCTACGGTATGGATTGAGTTTGCGACCGTATTGACTCGAAGACATAATTTAGTGAATCTATATTAAACCCGTATAGTTTTGTCTTTAATAATTAATTTTAAGAAAATTATAAAGATGGCTGATTACGATAATGAAATGTATGAAATTGGCAGGGACTATTACCTCGATGGCGATGATGATGATGATAATGACGAAACAACCTTGATACAGCCTCCAGTTCCAATCCAATCGCAATCGGGGGAATTAGGTGGCGCTACCACTAGTCAAAGTTGGGAATTACTCAAGGGAGGTGTAGACGACTACTACAACAATTTGGCACAAATCGGTCTGGTCCCGTCTGTCGGTCGCGACTACTCGTTCGAATTGGATATGCGCGGTAGGTTGCGACTAAAATCATCAAATATCCAGATCATCAACATGAATACCGGTAAACCCCTATCGCTAAACACCATTGCAGGAAACCGGGGCGGTGGCGAAATCATAAAGAACGAATTAGGATTTCCAGATTGGACGCGTGGTAAAACAATTATGCCGACCCGCGCTGTAGAGGCCCTACAGTCTACCGACGAAACGATGGCGAAGACGGCCGCCAATATTAAAACTGTTGAGCTCAGCGAACTCCCTCGAGTAGCCACCGACGCTATTAGCACGATGGAGGACACATTCAGTGAAAACGAAATACTTAACCTGTCTAACGATGACCCGCCGTTACCTCTTCGCGAACTCCGGGGCCTCGATAAGGTTATGCAAACGGTCCGGGGCGAACTGGTCCTTAACCTCTCCAAACTCAAGGCGCTGGATGAACATATCGCGATAGAAGAAAGAAACCTTGGGGAAGCCCGTGGCGATAGAGAATCTACCGAGCGGATTACCGAACGCCTGCAGTCGTTGCGGGATGAAAGAACTGCTCGTTTGGAGGCTGCCTCGACTAACCGTGAGGCTCTCCGCACCCAAATAAGTTGGATCCGCGAAACAATCTCGAGGGTCCTGCACGAGGAGACGACACTCGGTGACCGTCTTCGCACTCTGTTCAGAGAACAGGGCATCACGATAGCAAGCATCCTCGCGGCTATCGGCATGACTATATCGACCATAGTTCTAGCTTTCACTGGTGGTGCGGCGCCACCACCCGCGCCAGCACCCACACCACCACCCGCGCCATCCGGTGGAGCCAAGGAGTTGGTAAAAAAACAACTAAAAGCCCTCGCCAGTCTCCTGGCTAAATTAGCCGAAAAGGCGGCTGCCGCACTACCTGGACTGATCGGAAGTATCGTTTCTTACTTGCTATCTATATTAGCAGAAACGTGGCAATCGCCGGTCTCCTACTTTTACTCTCTCGTGAGTTTCTAAAACCAAAGCGCGAGTAGTCCGATCGCCACGAGGGCAACGACGAGCCCTAATTTCTCCTCCTCGTGTGTTGTGCTTCCAATCTCGATTGGTGTTTCCGCTCCTGTTCCAATTTCAACATCGTTGATGATTGGATTGTGGGAACTCGATGGTGCATCCAATTTGCGAATTGGGGGTACTGGGTTCAACTTCAATCCCGATTGTGTTGAGGGAGGTGTATCCATTTTGTGTTTTGGGGGTTTTAAGAAATCGGTTCCACTTACAACTCCGCGCCCGGGCATTTTGGGTGGGAGCTTGATGATATCCGTGTTCACGTTACCGTTGTGGCCGATTTTTTGATTGGCGGTGGCGATTACGATCTGATTATTGTAACCGTCAACCGGGTCGTCTCGTAGTATCATATTGCTCGGCGCCATATAGGGACCTATTCCAAATACGTAGTCTACCGGGGTGCTGGCATTCTGCAAAACGTCTTGATAATTCTGGATCGCCTTCTCCAGGTCCACCCTAGCTGAGATGGCGTCCTCTACAAGTGCCAATAATTGTTTTTGTGCATCAAACGCTGTTCCCGTGCCCAGTATAGAACTGCGAGTTTGCTTCTGTGCGCCGAGGATGGCCCAGACGTACGTGCGAATGGAGTCGTTGACGCGAGTAACCCCGGCCTGCGTGAACCCTAGACCCGTATCTAACATAAATGTACCCCACACGTCCTGAACCTCAGCAGCCTGCTGTATGTAATCGACGTGAGCCAGTTTCGGAGGTAACATTTTACAAGAAAACACACCACAGTGCCGACCTCCAGACACTTCCGGCCCGAAGGTCATCGTCGCAGGGTCAAAATTCCCGGCGTTCCGACTGAGGATGTGGTCGCCGGAGTGATCGTGTCTAAAATCAGTATGCGTCCAATTCCCGGACTGGCCCCGAATGAGAACGTCGAGGAGGCCGGTGGTGGTAGGAAATGCTTTCTGTCTCAAGTCCGCGTCTTTTGAAACGTTAAATTCGTTACACAGTCTTTCAAACGCCATACGGTCGTATGCGTTGGAAATGGGATCCCAGGCGTCGTCTTGAGGTAGTGAAATACCTAGTTCTTTGAGAATCCTCCTAATAGTATAATACGCATAAAAGTTGTAGACACTTCGGAGCATGACATTCTTGGATGTCAGATGGTCTTTATGTGAAACTCCGCATCCGGCCGCTGCACACCATACAGCGAAATTTAGCTGGTTCTGCCAAAACTGCATCGATGTTGCTTTCCACCAGTTTACCGCCTCCATCGTAGTAATCTTGGGCAGCCTATATTGTTCAAAGATGTTAGGGAAATTGGTGGCAAAGCCACTGTCCGGTCTAACCGTTACGGTTGGGTGTACAAGGCGGTTAACAACGTCTTTTTGCGTGTATTTACCACCGACCACGTACTTTGCATTATAATTAAAGCTAAATGCTTTGGTATCCCTTGAAAGATATTATTATGTTTGCTACTATCACTAATGTTCAAAAAGTAATAGACAACTGCTGCGGACAACGCCGGGTAGGCCTTAGATCGATCACGTTCACGGTTGGGTGGAAAAACATTGAAACGTTCGAGGCTATCTATTCCGGAGATGTTGGAGATTTTTTAGATATTATCAATAACCCCGATCGTACAAATGTAGCGAGACGCCTTGGGGAAGCAAGTGCCGTATTACTTCCTGGCCTTTGGGGTTTCGGAGATGTCCAAGCTTTAATCGCGACGAATATGCCTGATATAGCCCCCCTCTCGCAGTCTCAAAAGCCACCGGGCATGCGACATTGTCCGCTGAAAAAAAATTAAGGATCTCCCCGGGGTTGGCCTCAATGTTAGGATTTAAATTTGCACCCCCTTACAACGAGGATGAAGGGTTTCGTACACCGTTGAACTTTGTCTTCCCCGTGGGCGAGCACCGCGGCGATACCCCAGTAAACTTCGCCGTCACGAAAACTCTCGGGGTGCACCTGGATCGGGTGAACACATCGTACAACATGGTAGACTGATCCCCCAGCACATTACTGAAAACAGTGCCCGCCAGCGACTGTTTCTTTGGGGAGACCGTGACCTTAGACTTCCCACACCCCGAGATGAAAGTTTTGGAATCGGGACACATCCACGAGTTGAAGATTTCTATTCTTGATGATAAAGGGCGAGAGTTGAAGAACGATTACCCGATTTCGGTCGACCTAGAAATTTCAAATTAATTAATTTTATAATTTTTTAAAATTAATTAGAATTAAACGCATGTTCGTAATTTATATATATATATATATATTATCAACATTATTGAAAATGAGTATATACGGACCAGGTAGTTCTTCCAATTCCAATCGGGATTGGGTGACAAATTCAAAGAATTTGGAACCGACAGAAGGGGGATTCATCCCGACAGAGGGCGACTTTTTAACTACCCAAAAAACAAACGCATTGATCAATAGAACTATATCGGTGGCCACTGACGAGATTCACAAGAGTCTACTATCACAACTTAGAGAATATGCCCTGGCTGTGAATACACAAAGTCGTGAAGAAACACATACGGAACTAAACGAACTAGGCGAAAAAATAAGCACATTTCGAAAAGAGGCCCGGTTGGGGATTGAGAGAGTCCGAACGGGTGTTGATAAAGTCCGAGAAGACCACCAGGCGGACCTTACGGAGGCTTATGATGCGTTGCGCTTAAAGGACTCTCTCATCAGCGAAGCGACACTTACCAAACTAGGAAAACAAATAACCAAATTTCGAAAAGAGGCCAGGTCGGATATTGATAAAGTCCGAGAAGACCACCAGGCGGACCTTACGGAGGCTTATGATGCGTTGCGCTTAAAGGACTCTCTCATCAGAGAAGCGGCACTTACTGAACTACACGGGAAAATAACCAAATTTCGAAAAGAGACCCAGTTGGGTATTGATAAAGTCCGAGAAGATCACCAGGTGGACCTGACGGAGGCTTATGATGCGTTGCGGTTAGAGGACTCTCTCAGCAGAGAAGCGACACTTACTGAACTAGATGGGAAAATAGCCGAATTTCGGGAAGAGACCCGGTTGGGGGTTGAGGGGGTCCGAGAAGATCACAAGGCGGCCCTTGCGGAGTCTTATGGGGCGTTGCACTCAGAGGACTCTCTCATCCGAGAAGCGGCACTTACTGAACTAGACGGAAAAATAAACACATTTCGAAAGGAGGCTCGGTTGGGGGTTGAGGGGGTCCGAACGGGTATTGATAAAGTCCGAGAAGACCACAAGGCGGCCCTTGCGGAGGCTTATGGGGTGTTGCGCTCAGAGGACATTCTCATCAGAGAAGCGGCGGTTGGTGAACTAGACGGAAAAATAACTGAATTTCAAAAAGAGGCCCGGTTGGGTGTTGAAAAAGCTATAGAAGACCACCAGGCGGCCATTACGAAGGCTTATGATGCGTTGTGCTCAGAGGACTCTCTCATCAGAGAAGCTGCACTTACTGAACTAGACGGGAAAATAACCGAAGTTTCCGATAAACTGAAACATGCTCGTAGAGCCGCGACCAAAGCGCTTGAGGAGGCCTCTGAAAATATTCGTGCTGAGGCCCATACCTCTATCGGGGGGCTTGCCGGATTGTTGAAAACAATGAAAACGCAAAAACGTGTCATAACAGTTTGGGCTGAGAAGCGGGGCTCATTGGTTGAGGGGCTCCCTGAATATTCGTTCGGTTCTAAAGCGAGTAATAAATATGGGGGATACACCATGACAGCTCCAGGTACACTTCTCCGAATGGCGGTCTGCTCGGTTAATGTTAATGGTAAACCTGTGGCCGCGGTCACGATAAATCTTGTAGTAGATGGGGAAGAACGGGAGATTGGAGTCAATAAACTCGCTGGAGATAGTTCGTCGGTGGTTTTGTTCGCCGGTGATGATCTAATTAGACTTTCCGAAGGTAGTGTTATTAACTTTGTTACGAAAATCGCTGACCCAGCGAGTTCTTCCACTATTGTCTCATTGTTAATTGAACCTAATTTGTAAATACTAATATATTGAAAATCATGAACGAATCACCGCTTCCAATTGTCAATACCACTCCATCAACACTGTATCCAATTAACGAAAGAAGTTCAGATTTTAGGTTGAATAATATTGTCGCTATGCAGGATATTTTAGTTAGAGAATATAGAAATAGAAAAAGACACGCTAAAAAATATAAGCGCGCGGCGAATATAGCTGAAGCATCTAGTACGGTTCTGGCAAGTTTATCTGTAATGAGTGGTGCGGGTACTGCTGCAACACTATCTACAATTGTAACGGTTCCACTTGCAGGGGTTTTGAGTGGAATTACCGTTTTATCTGGAATACTTTGCATGGTAATTAGGGCGTCGGGAGGAAAACTCGAGAAAAAATGTAGAAAACATGATAGAATATCCGTTCTCGCCAGGTCTAAGAAAAATTGCATCGACATTATAGTGTCCAAAGCGTTGGCCGATAAGAAAATATCAAATTTAGAGTTTGAATCCGTGGTGGAAGAAACGGGGAGATATGAAAAATTAAAAAATGATATTAGAATCAAAGCACGCGCCACCATGCCAAAGCTTGAGTGTACTGATTGGGATAAATTTAGGGTAAAACTTGGAGATAAAGTCGGAGAAAATTAATATTTTTATTAAATAATTATAAAAATAATTCGGGTCTGGCTGAGGCTCGAACGCGCGCCAGCAAATTCGTGAACCTCTCTAAGTGTTTATAAATAACCTGTGTACACACCGTCTGTGTAAATCGATAATTGTACAACACTAGGTAATGTTTATCATAACGGCCTTCGTGGTCGTGTGGGTTAAGGCGACACTCTATAGAGGCGTGGGTCGTGAGTTCGCGCTAAAAAAATTATTTATTTATTTCTATCCCTACAAATGAGATCGCTATGGTAAACAACTGCATGACAACGGCGTTCCTATCCGACCGCTCGAGGTTGATGAAAAATATGTTCCAGATAGCCAGTTTACATACCATCGATAAGGATAAATACACTACATAAATTAATTAGTAGTTTTTTTTTCTGTTCAATAATAATTTTTCAATATCTTTATAAGCGATATCGTAGAAATGTATATTCGTAAACGAATCGTTGGGTTTTAACAATTTTATATAATACACCTTAGTTTCATATCCGATACACACTATCCGTCTTAATGTTTCTATTTGCCTCTTGTATAGTTCGCATAATTGTCGGTATAATATTGTAAATGCAACGTTTTTATCGGAGCGTAATAAATTACGCTGATATTTCATGTATTCGATATCGCCTAGTGTTCTCATTTTATAGAATTTATATATAGGACTATAACCCCCGTATTCTTCGTAAACTTCAACACAGGCATTAAAAACTTTCAATTCCAATTGTATTGTATTATCCATTTTCTCTAATAATATTGGTAGTTGTTTTTTTCTGTTCAATTTCCAATTTTATAAAATTAGTTTGATAATGTTTGTTTACAGTGTTTTAATGCTGTAGAAACACCGTGGCTTATCAAAAACTACACATCAGATCGATTCTATCTTTCTAACTGACTTTCCGATTTGAATTATTACTAAACGATAATACCTGCGAGCACGTAATCCCTTGTTAACCATTCGATAAGTAGCCTGAGTGCCACCGCATGGTGGACATAGCAATGACTCGGCTTTGGTCCCTACCCCACAATGCCGACATGGGCGAGGTGAAACGGAACCTCTTCGCATCCATGCACGGTGATGTTTGCAATATTCGTAAATACCGGTGCGATGACACCTCTCGTGACTACCTGTCTTCAACCACGCACACTTAACTAGAACCATTATGTTGTATATATATACTGAGTATAACATAGGGATTCTTATCTCTAATATGGTGTATCTTCTCATGTCATAAATATATGGTCTCGAGGTTGATGAAAAATATGGTCCATTCTTCTCATACATACCCGCCGAACAGTGGGGGGAAATCCAAGTAGTATATAAGAGTCACAAATGATACCACCATGCGGTGGGGGGCACCGCGCGTTAGCCGGTGCCTTTCAGAGTGTGGTGGTATCATTGTGACTCTTATATACTACTAATACTGATATTTTAGAATCGGCTCATATTAAAGGGTGGGAATTGGCTCGAACACCTTCCATACCCGGTGATTCTTTTCAAGACGACTTATAAGCACGATTTGATAAAGACAGTCCATGTAAATTTACCATTGAATTATTGTTTCCTAAATTAAACATGTTTCATCACATTATGCACATACCTAAGATCACGTGTCTTTAACTTTGATTGTTGTTTTGCTTATGCTAATAGTTTTCATTCATTAAATTAAAGGTACATGTCCACTTATTAGGCACAAAATGTTCTCTATATGATTTAAATAAGTGTATAATTGTGTCACTATTCCACCAGTTCTAAAACTTACGAGTGCCCGCTATACACATATAATAATTTAGTAATATTTATTTTACTGATAGTGACGCGCGGTGGTATCAGGCTATTTTCATATGCAAATGAGGCATAACATTTTTTAATTATTTATACTAATTAAATGCGTCACCTGAAAAACTAATATTTACGACAGATTATAAGGTATGATAATTGCACATCGAACAATATATACAGAGAATAAATAATAATGTCCATTAACATTTTAAGGAAACAGGGTTATCGCCCCTAATATCAGTGTGGGAATTTACTTCTGATATAAACTGTAGAATAGTGCCAATCAATACGTGGGGTAATGATGAATGAATGTTTATTTGTCAGAACATGTCTCAGATGATGTCTCTGATATAAAGAACATTGTGTGCCTACTACGTGGGCATGTACCATGAATGTCATTTCATTATATTGGGATCATGTATGTGTTGGGAAATTAATTATTGAACACCCCTGGTAAATGACTTTGATGACTGACCATCCAATAATAGATATATGCATTCATATGCTGCACGTGCATGTACAGTTGTACGCACTGCACCAGGCGATGAGAGGCCCTTCAATTACAAATATATTCTATATGGCCTATATTCTATATGGCCGGGTGCTTATCACTTCGTCGATGTTTTGACAGAGAACTGCTGAACGTAAACGTGGTGGGCTATGTATACACGTCTAAACCGGACACCCTGGGGACCCCATTACGTTTCATTTACATGGCATTGATTGTAGTTTGTTCATGGTCGAAAATGAGAACACATCTGCATGGACTGTTTAAGTATCCCCTTGCCGATAGACAAGAGAGGATATATAGCGTTAGTCCATGTACTGCGTCCGTACATAAGTACGTAACATCTTTCATTTTTCAAAAACTGATGAACCGCGTCATCGAATTTGATAATATTTGGCCACAATGTGATCGTACTTTGTTATGCATGCTACCCACATCCGACAGCCCAAGGTCAAGGTCACTGAGGACTTATGTTCACCTTGTTTGTAATAAGACATAATTTGTAAGGCAAAGTCCTTATTTCATTATCAAGGATGCCAGTACGACCGCCCAAGGTCTAGATCACCGAGGACTTGTGTTTTTTTATTATTATCAAGGCAGACAGCGAGGGCATAAGCTTCGTTTAACGCTGCCATTTATTGTTACAGTGGTACCTATCTAAGCTGGACACCCTGCGGACCTCCCAGTGTGACTGTTTTCGAGATGTTCCACTGTACTGTTTACTTATTTGTTATCGGGAAATGAGCTTTGTATTGATCCTATGCGTACTGACTGATAACATACTACTGTATAAGGAATCGACCTGATACGAATATCCGGGTTACAACGAACTGAAAAGTGGCGTTCTATTGGACGAACGACGTCACATGACGTTACCGAACGACGTCAGACTCACGTAACGTAAACAAGTCCGTGTTCTTTTCAACGAAAACTGTTTAAATTTATTTGATCATTGGCTAGCATAAAACGTTACCTGACAAAAACAATCTATTCTAGTGTCTTTTGATATCAATATAATGAGGCTCGGCTCGGAAACGGCCTAGTCTCCCTGATAAACTGGTATTTAAAACTACACTAGCTTGGTATGCTCTGAGTTTGTATGATGTATGCAAGCATGTTCCAATGCATATTATACAGTATATTGAGTGCTTGCTTCGTATACGTATACGTTAGATATCGAACACAAATAATAATGAGAAATGTGTCAATGGGACACGTATAATCCCACTGGCAGCATGCGTACATGGATGTTATTGATCGGCTGTCATAACTGTACAGACAGTTCCTTTAATGCCAAATGGAAACTCAAAATTTCCGCCGAATACTAGCCAACGGTAGTCGGTAAGTTGATGTGTAAGTCAGTTACTGCCCTAATCGAGGTGTTCATGTGTTTAAACAACCTACATGTGCCCATGAAACAACTCGACGCTTCGCGGCTCGGTGTTCCATGGGCAAATGTAGGTTGTTCAAACACATGAACACCTCGATTAGGGCAGTAACTATTACTTATCGATTATTGCACAACACTACCTGGTGTTTCATCTTCAGGTTTATATTTAGTAACAGCTTTCCCTTCGTGGTCGTGTGGGCTAAGGCGCCACTCTATGGAGACGTGGGTTGTGAGTTCGCATCTCGGCTAGATCTAAAACATTTTTCTTTTTTTTTTATTCTTTTTTTTGTTTTGCTCTAGGAAATATATGGTCTCACGGTTGATGAAAAGTATGTTCCATTCTTCTCATACATACCCACCGAACAGTGGGGGAAAATCCAAGTAGTATAGGAGAGTCACAATGATAACAAGTTTCGTGTGGGAGCCACCACACTTGGTGGGTGGCTTCCATATAAACTTGTATCATTGTGACTCTCCTATACTACTTTCATTAATATACAGGTAATTTGCATGAAAATGCCACCGTTGAAATCCGAATTTAAATGACATAAAATGCAGGAGAGTGCATTTCAGGCCATCTAGGTTTAAAACATGTCAGGGGAGTGCGTCAGGGGCGAGCCCCATGTAGTGGCGCGAGTACGCTAGGGGGTACCCCCTAGCGTACTCGCGCCACTACATGGGGCTCGCCCCTGACGCATCCCCAATAGAAAAATCCTGTCGTTTTTGCGAAGAATCGTCGGAGACACGGAAATCTATTCTTCGCAAAAACGACATAAGTCTGTGTCAAACTCCATAGACCAGCAAATGCGGCTCATGAAGACGCGTTTGCTGAGCCATAATTCATCAAAATATGTTGCATATTAAGGAAAGTACCAAATAATACTTACTTTGTGTGGGCGAAATTGTTGTTGTTGTAACCGCGTGATAATGCACCTTGACTATGTCACCAACTACGTCACCGATAACATTCAGTTCTCGCATTTTTAAATTCGGTTATTTTTTATGACCATGCGCGTGTATCGTGTGTGAAGGTTTTACAGTGTAGTATCAATACCCCATTTTCCAACCTCGTCTGAGACACAGCACCTTTAATAACACAGATTAATGTTAATTGAGTTTATCATTATAAATGTTAGTGTCTTTATGATTATCGATACTCACGATAAGATCAGTATCCGGGTTTGGATCGATAGATTGGACGACACCGGATACAGGCACAACAGTTCAGACTAGATAACGAAACATGCAAGTACCAATTAAGATCATGTGACTGTGACTGGAGAAATGGGGCTTATGGGATGTGTGACAAGTGTAGCTCCTGGTCAAATAGCACAGGCCTGTAGCCTAATAACGATCTATATTGCTTGACAATGTTAGAAGCATGACGGGCGTTTCATTGCTGGAATGACGGACAGTGATTATCCTGGATCTACAGGGATTCCGCTGGGGAAAATCAATATGGCCGAAAATTTATTTTAAAGGTCCATGCCCACTCAGTAAATGTAAATGCTTTGATTTAACGACGGCACTGGCTCGATGACCTTGCATGTCGGGATCGACTATTTAAGTCCCCATCCGATAGGACTAGACTAGCACGAAGTTGTCTTGCCCAAGGACATGCCAAAATCGACCATTCGTAGCAGCAGAGGTGGGAATCAAACCCAGGGTCTCCCGGTCCACAGTCCGACGCTCTACACATGTACCTGCTGAGCTAATCCGGCCTCCTATTCCCACTCAGTAGGCACAACATGTCCTTTATAGGAATTAACATGATTAAATAAGTGTATACTTGTGTCACTATTCCGCCACTTATACAAATTGCGACTGCTCACTATACAGATATATAATCATTTAGTAATATTTATTTTACTGATAGTGACTCGCGGTGGTATCAGGCTATTTTCATATGCCAATGAGGCATGATATTTTTAATTATTAAATGCGTCACTTGAAAAAAATAATATTTTCGACAGATTATAAAGTATGATCATTGCACACCAAAAAGTAAATACATAGTAACGTCTGTTAGCATTTTAAGGAAACACGGCTATCGCCCCTGATATCATTGTGGAAATTTACGCCTGGTATAAAATGTATATTAATGCCAATCAATACGTGGGGTAATGGTGAATTAATGTTTATTTTGCCAAAAAATGACATATCTACAGAATATTCAAAACTATCTGTTGCCCTATATTATAAAGTACTGAGTGGGAATGTATCTTTAAGAACATCCATATCGGTTACAAATCGTCATCGGCTGAGATTAGGAACGTTACGACATGTATGACCAGTGTCGGTCCTGGGGGCCGTTTCACTAAACTTCGTACGAGTAAAATGTTCGTAAGTGCAAAATTATGATAGTCTGTAAATTGCACATTAACACTGTTTTCTTGTAAACAAGTATTGGATTTACATTTATTGAGCATAGGCTGCATATGCAGAAAGAAGTTTAGTGAAACGGTGTGCGCAGCCGCGCAGTCTGATCAGGACCTACACTGTTCGCCATTCAATCAAAGGAGTGGACTGAGTGTTAGCAGCAAAGTATTAGATGTTAGCTGTATATGAGAGTTTGTATCTAAGAAAATGTGCGATTGTTAACGAAAACTGTGTGATCTGTGATATTTTATGATGTAAGTTTCGTAACAAATGCGGCATCCTATTCGCATTTGCTCTGAATATTTCGTCAACCTTTGACGTAATTTACGGCAATTATCGTAATTTTGTAAATATTATTCATGAGATATCGCACATCTACCTACATGTAGGTACGATCTGACAGTGTTTGTCTCGTCTAAGCAAGAGCATGAGGATCTACAATTGCAGCACACACTGGCATTATCTCGACCGGCTTCCCAACATGTGGGATAATACAACACTAAGTGTGAAATATTAATCCGTTCACACCCCAAGTAACACGTATGCAATAGTCCGATCTAATTTGAGACCACTTAACTAATCAGAATACGAAACGTTTGGGAGAACAACTTGGGAAATATCCACAAATAGTGCAGATGCTGATGAGAAGCCGTCTCGTCAGGATGAACACTGTTTTTTCCAACATTGGGACAGAGGTCTATAGTGTTTCAAGGGTTACCGATACGGTTAATACATTTGATGTGGAAGTGCAGATCCGCCCTCTCATAAATCCCGCCACTGTGTGATGCATGTTAGTAGTGGCGTGTAACTCACCGACAGAGCAGCATGGAGCGTACTATGCTGATTGTGTGCCTCTGTCTTGTGCGGCGAGCGTAATTAGCAAATCGACGAACACCGTAAAGACATATGAAATAGTTACAGGTAGGATTTGTATACAAGTTATTTCTCTGTTACAGTGGATCAGCGTGTAAGTGCACACACGAACGAACACGACAGGTTGGAACCAACCTGTCGTGTTCGTTCGTGTGTGCACTTACAAATGTACACGCTGACCCCACTGTAAGAGTCCGCGAGCGGGTAGGTTTTGAAGTGGTTCTGTGAAAACACAAATACACTGTGTATGCTATTTACTGGTTTGAAAACTAATTGGGGGACTTCCCCAAGTCTTAAATTCGTTCATGAAAGTCCACTTTATAAGTATTTTCTTCTTCTTTTTTCTAAAGTTTGCTGGCGGAAATTTAAATTTATGCTAAAAACATTCTCAACCCAGGGTTGGGGGAGTTTTTAATATACATTTAATGTCTTGTTTGATTTTATTGGATACGTAGGTAGGTTTTGGTCAACTAGGTGAACGCTTAACATAGAACATATATGGTATGGCCTAAATGGTTAATATGCTAATGCAACAGTTACTGCCAATAGTAGTATATAATTGTGTAAACTGAGCTGAGCGTGTAAGGAGATTATGACAGTGTTAATAACAACCCGTGGGAGAAGCGTCTTGTACATTAAAATTAAGATATGTCTCATTGATGGATACTAAACCTTTGAGTGGACCTAATAGAATATAGACTAATGTGTAAATCGATGTTGTAATTACTAGTGCGTGTGTGAAGTGGTAGGAACAGTGGGTGGGTCGTGGACTGTTGTGTAACAGTTGAATATTAGTATCTAGCGTTTCAACCATTTGTCTATTTCATGTATTTTGAAATAAATATATATAGGTAATTGTGTGTGTGCACGTTTTCCGTTCCAGTACCATGCATACGATCCAAATAAACACTCTTACAATACCATTTTCCGTGTCTCCTCACCCATCCTCATTCACTCCTCAACACTGTAACATCAGCTCGGCAGTCACTCCTCGTCACTCGCCATTGATTCCTCTACCCTCCTCACTCCCTCCCCGTTCCCGACGTTGTAGTACTTTCAATATCGATTTATCCGGGTACTAGTACAAACTCGTGGAACTGTATACCGTCAATACACCCATCAGAGCGCCAATTTTGATAAATTTCCTCGTACTGCCTACAGTTGCCCTCACCCATTATATCGCCTCATTCATTAACACCGTGCTTCATCCGACCCACCTCTTACCAGTTCATACCTCCCCAGTGCCGCATTAAAGCCAAAATCATTCATGCGGAACGACAACAAAATGAAGATTTCGATTCACATATCACGTAGGTACCCTCGAATCGACGATAACACTCACCGATATCGAGTTATAAGCCAAAATCACTCATGCGGAACGACAAAAAAATGAAGATTTCGGTTCACCTGTCACGTATGTATCTTCGAATCGAAGATATCATGCACGGTTGTCGAGCTATAAGCCGAGATCACTCATGCGGATCGACAGAAAAATGAATATTTCGGTTCACATATCACTTAGGTACCCTCGAATCGACTATATCACCAACCGTTATCGTGTTATCGAATTGACGATAGCACTCGCCGTTATCGAGTTATTGCCAAAATCGCTGGAGCGGAACGATAACGAAATTGAAGATTTCGATTCACCGATCACGTAGGTACCCTCGAAACGACGATAGCTCTCACCGTTATCGAGTTATTGCCAACATCACTGGAGCGGAACGATAACGAAATTGAAGATTTCGATTCACCGATCACGTAGGTACATGTACCCTCGAAACGACGATAGCACTCACCGTTATCTAGTTATAGCCAAAATCACTCGAGCGGAACGATACAAAATTGAAGATTTCGATTCACCGATCACGTAGGTACCCTCGAAGTGACGATAGCACTCACAGTCATCGAGTTATAGCCAAAATCACTCGAGCGGAACGACAAAAGAAAATGAATATTTCGATTCACCGATCACGTAGGTACCCTCGAATCGACGATAGCACTCACCGTTATCGAGTTCTAGCCAAAATCACTCGAGCGCAACGACAAAAGAAAATGAAGATTTCGATTCACCGATCACTTAGGTATCCTCGAATCGACGATAGCACTCACCGTTATCGAGTTATAAGCATGTCTTTAAATGTATAAATGAAGGAGATATAGCACTGTTCAGTTGAAAGTAATTTGACTCTCAAAAGATGTTTGTAAGTGTTAAATGACGTTTTCTGATATGCACAGTAAAACTGAACTTACCTGTGATTCATGGTAATTAGTTACTTCAATGAAATCTTTACCGTGAATGATTAATCGACTGTCGGCGTTTTAATGTTAATGGGGGCATCTGACCTACATATATATATATTTATTCATGTTAGTGTCATCGTGATATTCGAGAAGATGTTAACTGTTGTGAAATTTCTATTAAAAAATGGATAACTATATTGGAACTATTAGTGAAATTAACCACACTTCGGTATATTGTCCATTAAAACAAGCCATTCATAATTTGTCTTTCGGGGGAAATGGCCAATATACATTTTCTCAGTGTCAATTTTACTTTCAAACTGATGATTCGTTACAATGTGTTTTATTTCAATGACATTCAAAATCTTCATGGATATAACGGTGAACAAGTATGTGTAATACAAAGTTCTTTGTGTACTTATATCAAACGATCAACTGCATTGATTTCTGCTTACTTTGCATTATATTACATGTATATACTTGCGAAATGTACAATAACAAATAATTATATTCACCTTAAGTGTTGTTTCCGTATTTATCTATGAAATGTAATTTTCTTTTTTTTTTCGTGTGGTCTCGCTGGTGATTCATCCAAATCATTTTCATTTCGTCATTGTCTATATCCATAGTTATTATTTCGATACATATGTCGCATAACTGATATCCATTATATACACCGCAACAGACGCATTGTTGTGAAAAAGAATATTTGAGTTTGTCACACTTGTCACAAATTATCATTGAACCGTCGCAATCGCCGAAGTATCCTTCATCAATATTTCGACATCCATGCTTTTGACCGAAATAAGCCAATACAACAAAACATTTACCACATTTAATGTAGCAGTTTTTACCGCAAACGTTGCATATAACGTTATATTCCATTGTGTATGAAATTTGATTTAATAATCTTTAATCTCGACTGATGCAAAACAGTTTGTCACAATCTGAATAGTATTTGATTGCCTGCCATCGCCGAAGGTTCAACGTTTTCTAATTAAGTTTAAATGTTTATCCGTTGTTTAATAATGCGGAAATTAATGGTGCGCCTAAGTTGCATCGTTGACTGCTTTATAACAGATATTACATTCCAAGCTAAAACTGTAATTGTCGCCTTCGTCATCCGATAGAATTTCATGTTGTTTGATTGTAAAACGTTCCATTTGCCTGAAGAATTGTAATAGTTTGCCGAGATACACGTGCTGTAAACGGAAATGTGACGTACGAAGCCTTTTTATATTCTCATCGCGGTCGCGTGACGAGCGCGGCGCTCCGACTACTTAATAGGTACTTAATATTCTTTTGAATGGCGCCTGTCCCATCGATCGACTAGACATTTTAGTCCATCATTAGCGTTTTAACGACTTCCTAATACATCACAGACGTACGCGACCTCATCCATCATCCGTCTATAGAAGTAAGCGACCTCGTCCGTCATTCTTGACGGGTCATCCATCTACGTGACCTCGTCCATCATTCTTGACAGGTCATCCATCTACGTGACCTCGTCCATCAGTCTTGACAGGTAGCACTTGCACTTAAAGATAGGCGACTGGGGGTCCTTATATACTACTGCCAATGTCTTTCCCGTCTGGTGGTGAAGGAGTGGGGGCGGGGATTATGTGCGTATCTGCAGAGACAGCAAAAACTCATATGTGGGAATTATAAATCCAATGGTTATATGTCCACAAGTTAGTCAGTCGAATGGCTCTATGGTATAGGAAAACTTTTCTCCTACCACCTGGAATAAGACAACAATTAATTACTATGTGTTCAACTTAGACTGTCGATTGTCGATTTTTAAAGAGTCAAACTTCTGAGTGTTTGCCCACCGCCGCCGTATCAGCACGCCACGGGTTAATATTTCATATAATGTTTGTGGTCTAATGAATGTCAGTTTCCGAGTACAAAATACATTAACGCTGTGCATTTGGTGTCTGTCCTGGTACGTCCCAATTAGTCCAAGACCCGTATGTAAACATTCGTGCTCTAAATCATGCAGCTTGACTGACCGAGACAGCACAGCTCAGTCCCGACCAATCAAACTTCTTAATATTGAGCTTGAGAACGCATTACTTACATGATCAGTAGCCTATTTCACCAACATTGCAAAGTATACTTTTCTAGCAAAGTATACTTTGAGGGAGAAATTTTCAATTTTTGGGTGAATTTATTATTTTTTATTATACTGAATTTATTACATTATCACAGCCATTTTGGCTATGATAATGTAATAAATTCAGTATAATAATTATCCATAGTTTTAATCATCAAATATATGCAGCCGTTAGTTATATATGAAATAATGCATTTCATGAAAAATAAATGGTTACTCCTTTAAAATATACTTTGCTAGAAAAGTATACTTTGCAATTTTGATGAAATAGGCTACAGATCAAGCGCTTGTTTACTGATTATTGAGTATGGGAACAAATACGTGCACGGGGTGAGGGTTGGGGCTCATTCTTGCGTAACTTTCTGAGCAACTTCGTCAAATTCGAACTTAAAATCGGGCAGTTTGATTGATCGAGGTTTTAAAAAGTGCAACTCAGCCTCGACCAATCGAACTTTCAGATTTTTAGAATGAGTACAGATCACTTGCTCATAATTTATTCCATGACCGCGAACCCAGATGAGGAAGCCAGTGATGCTGGTGCGGCCGTTGAAGAACAAGAGATAGTTGCTGTGAGGACCATTCACCACCATCACTACTGTAAATGTGAAGGTCACGGCTGCTCCTGCTGTCACGAGATCAAACTCTGGTTCATTACGCTGTACAAGGGTATTTATACCGCAACCATTGCTCCATGTAGCATAATAAAGGGGGTTGAATAAATGTTGTTTATATCTGAAGTAACCTAATATACCTGAAGTAGCCTAATATACATGAAGTGCCGTTTTTTACTTTATTTCTTCACCTTTGACCCATAATCGTGGCCTCTGATTGGTCAGTAACCAAAGCAAATTCAAGATGGCGGTGAATTTTAAAATCGAAATCGCTCTTGGTTCAGCTGAATTTTGTCAACTTTTACAGAATATGCGACTTAACCAACGACATGGATATGCCCATTATGATTGCAATGCGTATTATGACAGCTGTGTAGTATAAAACCAGCCAATATTTAAGCTCATCGTAAATAAATCGTAGATTTAATGAGATACAATACCGAATCTATGTATCACCAGCATGTATCACCAGCCATGTTCCCAAAACCTTGCAACAGTTTTGATAACTTTATCACGCAATTTCTGCGCAATATTCGAGCGCTAGCGAAGAATTATACCACAAACATCCAAATCTGAGGTTTTATACAAATGAGCATATGTCGGTCGCAGCACATACTTTTCGGGTTGAACTTTTTAAAACAGGGGTCTTCCGCCATAAAGTAGTTCCAACAAATTGATCGCCTTTTCAGTGTGATAAATGTTCTGTTTTTTGTGCTAAATTTATGTTTGCCAAAGTTTCCGTAGTATAAGGGTGCGACCACAGGTGATTCTAGCGTGTCTTGGATGGTCAATTATTGTTTGAAAGGTGTTTCATGTATATACAAACAATAATTTACCATCCGATACACGCTAGAATCACCTGTGGGTGCGACAATTAACCGCCATACTCGAGCATTCGCGATTCGTAACTCCATGGTTCGGTACACGAATACAATCTTTGATTTCAGTTTGCATTCTCAGAACTTATCATTTTGGGTTTTCCAAAATTCTATTTTTAACTCACAGATGTGTTGTTGTTGTTGTTGTTGTTGCTGTGAAATTCCCGTTCTTATTTTTCGGGGTAGGCTTTCCACTCTATATTAATTATTAGACTGTCCACAAACACATGCTGTGAAGAATTTCATGACGTTCAGTACTTTTATTTCTTTCGTTTTCGACGTGTTTGGGGAACTGGCTGAAAATGTCAGCAAACGGCTAGCAGTCACGGATTCTACACGAGATTTCACATTCCTTGCGTTTTATCTCATCAACTGCGGTTATAATGAAAAGTCACATGTTTAAAACGCACACCTGCATTCTGGTTGATTCCCCTCTGTGATGTATGCTAACCCGAATTGTATAGCTGTAACGCAGCACGACGTAACTAAGTCGCCCTGTGTGATAGCCAGAACATTCGGGTTACATGTATATTTCGGCTAATTCTGCGCATCAGCTAATGCGCAATTCGCGTCAAATTTAACATTGCGTACATTAACACATAATACAATATGTGGATTTCGGAATAAACATGCTGATGAATTGCTACACTGTAGCATAATTTCATCACATTCCGATAGTTTGGTAAAAAGTTATTCTGAATATCATGAAAATGTGTAAAACCTTTGACCCTGCTGATGGAAAATCCGCCTTATTTACTCAACTGACTGTTCAACTAAGAAACTAACCTGCCATGATGTCGCTGGATAATTATCAAGGTGCATGATCACGTGGTTACAACAACAACAACGTCACCCACTCCAAAGTAAGTATTATTTGATATTTTCCTTAATATGCAACGGATTTTGATGAAATATGGCGCAGCAAACGCGTCTTGATGAGCTGCATTTGGTGGTTCATAGAGATCGGCACAGACTTATGTCGTTTTTGCGAAGAATCGGAGACACGGAACTCTATTCTTGGAAAAAACGACAGAAGTTTGGGCGAAAATACAAAGACCACCAAATGCAGCTAAACAAGACGCGTTTGATGCGCCATATTTTATCAAAATCCGTTACGTGATAAGGACACTATAAACTACGTACTTTGAATCAGATGGATTCTGGAAGTTTCAGTATTTGTTGTTGTTGTTAGTACCACGTGATTATACACCTTGGTTCTACTACAAGTTTAATACCAACTATGCTGATCTAGTATGCTGTTCGCCCTCTTAATGACACTACCAGATGCGCAGCATTAGCAGAAAAAGTTGTGACGTTGCAAACACGCATTTGATGTCATACATCACAAAAGTTACGTTACTTACTGACGTCAGAACGTTATGACATTTTACCTGCATAGACGTCTTCGAACTGCATTGAATATTCAGGAAATTTTGACTCGATATGGGAATGTTAATGACATTTAAATTTGTGCGCAGAATTATCCGACACCATTGTAGACGCGTACGTACGACGTTCAGAAAATACCCTGTACTACGATAATCTCAGCTAAACATGTATCGTTTACATGTATCCGTAGACGGTTACAGAAAATATAAAAGACAGATGTAATAGTAAAAGTCATCCTCGCTGATGCTATCTAAACCACACGTGGAAGACTTTGACCTGGGACCCAGTAGATGGCGCATTTGAAAAACGTTACCCCCACCCACCCATTTCTGTACACTATATAGCCACACAATATGCTCTATTGTCTTAACAGAAATGGATGTGTTATATGTGCGGTAACTTTTTCGAATTGGCCAATAACTGAGTCCTAGTTCCGGGTCTGTCACCTGTCATATAAGCTACTTATTTTGATGTATATTTCCCGTTTCAGCTTGTGTGCACATCGACTATGAGCCCGGTCAGTTCGTGGTCCGGATGAGGGTTTACTTCTTCACAGTCTTCAAGGCCACGACAAAAGCTGGCTACTGAGTTTCTAGCTTAAACATAATTGTGGCTGTGACTGGAGAAATGGGGCGTATGGGTGTTGCGACCGTTGTAGATCCAGATCAGCCTGTGCATCCGCACAGTCTGATCAGGATCTGCACGGTTCACCATTCCATCAATGAAACATCTGTCATGCTTCTAACACGCAATATAGATCATTATCCTCCTACAGGAGTGTGATATTTGATCAGGAGCTACACTGATCACAAATCCCATAAGCCCCATTTCTTCAGTCACAGCCAGAATTAAGTTGTTGCTATATTTAGACTGTATACGATAACACCGGTATATTCATGAGTTTCTGATAATTGCAGCTGCTTGTCACATATAACACAAGCCATTGTGTACCTGTGAGATTTTTCATGAAAACTATTTAGAGAAACCGCGATATTTTCTGTAAATGACGCTGACATTTGACGACAGTGTCGTAGCAAATGCGGAATTCTATTCCACATTTGCTCTTCCAATTTCGTCAACTCAAAATTGATTTAGCAAACTGGCTTACATGTAGTATAGAAATCTAGTATTTTAATTTTGTTCAGCATATTGGTTTACTATTCAAACTTCATGGAAATTTTCAAATACAGTTTATTATTTCTCATCAGAAGTATATGCTGTTAAGAGACGGTTCAAATGAGTGTTTACAAAATATACTTCAGGGACGGATCCAGCATTTGGGGAACTGGGGGGGTCTAGTTGCGAAGGTAACTCTTGCAATCTACTCCCATACCGTCCGTAGCTAGCTACGGACGGTACGGGAGTAATTGCAAGAGCTACCGTTCGCAACTATGGGGTTGTCCTATTTTCGAGCTCTTCGAAATGCACTTTCCTGTGTCTTACGGCATTTAGATTCAGATTCCAACTGGTGGTAAACTGTGATCTATGCAAACTCCGTGGCTGAACAGGGGGGTGGCAACCCCGAAACCCCGCCCCCGCCCCCCCCCCCTCCAGATCCGCTCCTGTCCTTTCATTGACAAATAAAAAAGATAGAGAAGAAAGTATTTCAAAAATGTATTCAGGATGCAGTGAGTTAACATTGTGCATTTATATTCGCAGTGTCAAGCCATAACCCAATGTGTGGACACTACATCGCAATTCCCATCTGTGTCCAAATACACAACGAGAAGAAGCTAGCTGGCAAAGTTCACGCATGCATAAATGTGACCAAACCAACCAACATAAATCTGGGATGCTTCGAATTGTCCTTGAAGAATAATGGAGACGCAGATATGAAAATATCGCAGATGAACTAACAATTATATGAGGAAGAACAGATACGAAACAAAACAATTATTGGCCATCTTAAAGGTACAATGTACATGCCCACTCAGTAGGCACAAAATGTTATTTATAGGAATTAAACAAGTGTATAATTGTGTCACTATTCCACAAGTTATAAAAATACAAGTGCCCGCTATACAGATATAATCATTTATTAATATTTATCTTACTGATATTGGCTCGCGGTGGTATCAGGATATTTCATTATGTAAATGCGGTATGATATTTTTTAATTATTTATACTAATTAAATGCGTCACCTGAAAAAATAATATTTTCGACAGATTATAAAGTATGATAAGTGCACACCGACAAATAAATACAGAGAATAAATAGTAATGCCCGTTAACATTTTAAGTAAACACGGTTGTCGCCCCTGATATGAGTGTGGAAATTTACGTGTGATATAAAATATATAATAATGCCAACCACTACGTGGGGTAATGGTGAATGAAAAATGTTCACTTTGCCAGAAAGTGTCATATCTACAGAATATCCAAAACTATATGTCTCCCTATATTATAACCTACTGGGTAGGCATGTACCTTTAACAAGCCAGAGTGTTTTGCTTATCACAATAAACGCAGTATCTTATTAATAATTGTATTGAAAGTCTAACAAATTGTGTATGGCCTGAACAATACGTGCAGATTAATGACGATGTTTAAACACAATGTTTAGCCAATCGAAACAGTTCTGAGTCACCTACATGTACATGTCACACTTAAAATATCCAAGATGACTGCCAAAATGGCTGACAGAAAAGTAAAAGTTAAATTTTCGTCACAACATAATTACATAAATTTTATTTAATTATCACGGAACCACAGGTAAGTTTCAATAAGTTTATATTGCAATAGTATGATGTCCAAGATAGCCGCCAAAAACTTGTTATAATATGTCGTCCAATGTACATAGCAGATGGCGACAGCCCACATGTTGAACCCGCCATATCATTTGATACTAGTAGTCCAAGGGTGTATATGATGGTATCAATGACAAGGTGCATGATCACGTGGTTACAACAACAACAACGTCGCCCACTCCAAAGTAAGTATTATTTGATAGTTTCATTAATATGCAACGGATTTTGATGAAATATGGCGCAGCAAACGCGTCTTCATGAGCTGCATTTGGTGGTCTATGGAGTTTGGCACAGACTTATGTCGTTTTTGCGAATAATCGATTTCCGTGTCGGAGACACGGAAATCGATTCTTCGCAAAAACGACAGAAGTTTGGGCGAAAATACACAGACCACCAAATACAGCTTAACAAGACGCGTTTGATGCAGCCATATTTCATCAAAATCCGTTACGTAATAAAGACACTATAAAATAATACGTACTTTGAATCGGTACTTGTTGTTGTTGTTGCAATTTGACCTTGACCTTGTGTAGGAAGGTCAAATACGTGGGCTACAGAATGAAAGTATGGGCGGTTACAAACTTGATTCTTATGTTTGAAGTCGATGCGACTTAGCGTTGCAGATATATGTTTAAGGTATTGTGTAAGAAATTATAGCGCAATATGTCCATTAACCATTTCACCCCTAAGTAACAGGAATGAATTTTGATATGTTAATTTTGCATCTCAATCCAATTATTTTCCAACTAGTCTATTTATGAAATGGGCTTTTTTTGTTGAAAATATGAAAATTACTTGCAAAAAGTGCAGATCCTGATGAGACTGCTCTTCACGAGCCGGCTCATCTGGATATTCACTGTTTGCCAATAACACTATACAGGTATGTGGTGTTGAAAGGGTTAATGGAGAGATATAAGTAAATTAAGAACTTTAACATAGAATTCGGACTAAATCTCCCACGGACAGACGGGTGCACTTATGTCATTATGATCAATATGTCGCGCTTTCCATACGTGGGCTCGACAAAATGCATGCGCATCTTTCTTTCTCCTGAATGTAGTACGTATTAACTATACGTTTGATACAATAAATCACACTGAAATACAACATAGTATGTAAGATCTATTGATTAAGCGTGCCCGCCAATATAATTGGCAATACCTGCTAATTTGTATAATATGTTGTTTAGTAACACATCGTCTATACCTTTTCATAAGTATCTTCCATTTCCCGTTAGTATTGCATTTATATACAAATACACTGTAGACAGGGCGTATATATTTCTTTTAAAATAAATAATTATTCTTGATAAAAAAAGTGTCGTTTTGCCTAGCAGACTTTAGTTGTATGCATGTAGGCCTAACTTCGTTAACCCTTTCAACACTAAAGACCTCAATAGTGGAGTTTTCAAATACATTGTAGTGTATATGCAGATAGGCCGGCTCGTGACGAGCCATCTCATCAGAATCTGAACTTTTTGCAAGTCATGTTCATATTATTTATTAAAAAAACACCCCTTTTCATAAATGGACTCATCTGAAAATCATGTCTGTGGTGATTGGATTGGTCGGAAAATTAACATATAACAGTTATTTCAAGTTAATGTACACACATTGTGTATGGCCTGAACAATACGTGCAGATTAATGACGACAACACAATGTTTAACCAATCGAAATAAGTCTGAGTCACCTAACACATAAAATATCCAAGATGGCTGCCAAAATGGCCGACAAAAAAAAGTAAAAGTTACATTTTAGTCACAACATAATTACATAAATTGTATTAGTATGGGCGGTGACACACTTTTTTTTAGGTTTGAAGTCGATACGACTTAGCGTTGCAGATATATGTTAAAGGTATTGTGTAAGAAATTATAGCGCAATATGTCCATTAACCATTTCACCCCTAAGTAACAGGAATGGATTTTGATATGTTAATTTTGCATCTCAATCCAATTATTTTCCAACTAGTCTATTTATGAAAAGGCTTTTCTTTTTGTCGAAAATATGAAAATTGCTTGCAAATTGTGTAGATCCTGATGAGATGGCTCTTCACGAGCCGGCTCATCTGAATATGCACTGTTTACCAATACCACTATACAGGTCTGTGGTGTTGAAATAGTCAATTTGACGCTACTATACATTTAATACACAACCTAGAAATTGTGTTTACTATAAACCTTTATTGCTGATTTGTACGGGGCACCATGCAGGACAGGTTAATTATGTGTACAAAACCAATGTTGTCCAGACAAAATTGAGTTTTGTAACACTAAAAATCACAAAATCCAATTATGTAAAATTCTGATATACAAAATTCATTTTTGTTATAAAGGATTCAATTTTGTAAGACAGAATTGAGTTTTGTGAACAAAATTCAGTTTTGTGGGACAGAATTCAGTTTTGTCAACAAAAGTCAGTTTTGTCCACAACAATTAGTTTGCGTAACTGATAGTCTATGTCATCTCTACGTTGATTGGTTCAGATCGGTCTTAGTCCATTTTACTAGATGGTGGAGTACACTTGCAGGTTTAAATATTTCAATGCGAAAATACAACCCAATACATCAATATTATACCCCGTGTATACGTTTAAACGGTAAGAATACCTTGCAACACTAAGCTACAAAGCAGTAACACGTGTGTTTCATCAAGCGTTCTTGGAAACAGACGCCATTTTGGATCAGTATATATTTAATTTTGTTTTGTTTTTGTCAAGTTTACAGGTACAAAAATGAATTATGTTGACAAAATTGAGCCATGTCCCACTTGGCGCCCCGTAGATTTGTACTCTCATGGGGTCCTACAACAAATTCAGCTTGGTTTGCAAAATGGCAACTTTGGGCAACTTTCGTAATTTGCATAAATCCAAGATGGCCGCCAAATGTTATATAAATACATAATATCCAATACATATCGTATTGCAGAAGCAATTTCTTTATGAAAGTACATGTAAAGATGATAGATGCACTAACTATCATCAACTGTAAGATAAACCCAATTTGCATAAATCCAAGATGGCCATTAATGTTATAGAAATACATGATTTCCGATATATATTGCATTGCAGACGCTATATGTATGCTAAAAAAACATGTAAACGTAACATATGCAGTAACTGATAATTTAAGGAATGTTTTTCAATCAACTGCATGTTGAACCTAATTTGCATAATTGCAAGATGGCTGCAATTTCAAGATTATAATTAATGTTGAGAAGAAATTGCCAAAAGTGTACTATCCATGTACGTACAATTTACATGCACAGAAATCTTGGGTTACCAATTTGTCTAACTGCCTGCTTTCTGACACATGTTGGAGCATTTGGAGCACATTGTTTGGGGTGGGGGTGAGCAAGAAGGGACACCTCCACTGAACCAACCCTTGATCAATGCAATGTGCATAGTCTGCAACCTGCCTGCACAAAGTTTAACTACCAAATGTTATCTGTACAGAAACTATAACTATATACAACGCGATAAAAAGGCACTAATTCATAACACATATGACATTTTAGTGTCACCATACATAATATCTGATATTGTTGTTCCTACCACGAGTACAAATTTGTTGTTGTTTTTTGCGTTTAGTCCTGATGAACAGGTATGCACCCCACTGACTGATCCCATTAGTATATATGAGCCGCGTCGCGAGAAAATATGTCTTCGGGAAATGTTCGGTCAAACTGACATTTTGTTACTATGACAATGGTATTTGTCTGATGAATTGAATGCTTTTTATTTGATCATGATATCTGTAATATTCATTAAGATATTACATTGTATACAACACCACTACTCAGGTCGTTTGAGCAAATGAGACGTCACGTAAAAGCGACGTCAAACGACGTCAAAACGACGTTACAGTAACTACGTATCTACCGTTACACATAGAGTATACGCCAACATTTACAACAGTTTGCAAGTTGACAAACTAGAAAGCATGTTTGACATTGAATAATGAATGTATAGACGTATGACCTTGAGTCCTTTAGTAATACATGAAAATGAAAAGCGACAAAGACAAACAGGCAAGTTCATGTACCATCAGGTATAAACGTGCGCTGGTACGGCGGATACGGTATATGCTGATTTCTTCTTTTTGACGTCCTGTTTACTGAGCGTTTTAATAGTTTATAATTGTAGACAACCACAGAAGTATATGAAACAGACAGTAATATTTACTGTCCATGTATGTCATGCCTGTATTGATTAACTGGTTGGTTCATTGGGCTATACGACAGTTCAGCAAATACAGATGGGAATACACCTGTAAATGGGGAGGACAATACGTTCAACATTAAAGATACATGCCCACTCAGTAGGCACACACTGTTCTTTATATATAGTTTTGTATAATCTGTAGATATGATATTTTCAGGCAAAATAAACATTTATTCACCATAAAACCCCACGTACTGATTGGCATTACTATGCAGTTCATATCAGACGTAAATTTCCACACTGATATCAGGGGCGATAAATGTTTCCTTAAAATGTTAACGGACATTACCATTTATTCTCTGTATTTAATTGTTGATGTGTAATGATAATACTTTATAATCTGTTGAAATATTATTCTTTCAATTGACGCATTTTATTAGCATAAATAATTAAAAAAGTATCATGCCTCAGTTGAATATGAAAATAGCCTAATACCACCGCGAGTCACTATGAGTAAAATAAATATTAATAAATGATTATAGCGGGAACTCCTATTTGTTTTAGAACTGGTGGAATGCTGACACGATTATACACTTAGTTAATTCCAATAAAGAATAGTTTGCGTCTACTGAGTGGGCTTTTACCTTTAAATTACATTAAAAATAGTGCACGGTCGATGGCGCGCCATCGCAATTTACACACTTTTCCCAAATGCTAAGTCTAAAATGGTGAGATACTCCATAACCGGGAGGTCGAATCAAAAGTCGATATTCACTTTGCGCATCTACACACATAAGGAAGGCACACACCAAGTTTCAAGTCCCTACCTTATTACTTGTTATGTATTTGCTATTTGTAACTGGTACAGAATACACAACAATATAATCCGAGTTCTACTCATGAACTGTTTTATTTCTCAAGCTGCAGTGCTATCAGAGGGACAGTGATAGAGGGTAGTATATACCTACATATATGTTTACATCTGTGTCTACTATGATACATGTTTGGCCAGTATACAACATTACCTCCCCTTGAGATTTGTAGTTGCTACTGTAAAATGATTACATTGGTTACAATTGTCTTGCATGTATCAACATCTAGACAAATCCAAACAAACTGTCTCAGGTTACTGCAGTACGGAGTACAGAGCAATGAAATGGTCATTATCTGATAACATTGCTGCCAGTAAACAGCTGTGGACTGTTCCATGCATAATTAGGATAATTTTACTGCTGAAGTGGTTTGCTTGAAATTATCCCGACTTCACAATCCCTAATCAGAGAAAAGAGGTGATCATTACTCTAATCTCGTCATAAACTTTGTGTGCAGAGATTATTGTGCTCTGTTTACCCACACAAAGTTCCCAGAACGGTAACTTTCATTCATAAAGTAATCCATTCAGCGGAATGCACTTGTAACTGATACCTCAGTTATAGGTCAGTCTGTCAGGTGGTTTTCTGTTTCTCACCGGATACCGGGTTGCAGAAACCACAGGCGCATGTGGCACAGATTGGTCACAATGGAGTTCTGGTTCCGGATCGGAATTGTTTATGATTTCTGGTTCAATTTCAGAAGACTGTATTTCCACTGATGTTTTCGTCATTTGGTCAGCATGACGTCGCCATGTTGCCTTGTCGCTGGTCACGACCTTGTACGACAGTGGACCGGTTTTCTCAGATATTGTAGCGTTGGCCCATTTGTTGGAATTGTCACGGTAATCGCGCACCATAACATTTTCTCCAACACCGAACTGGCGGGTTCTACTGTTACCGAGAGTGGAGAATTGCGTATTCTGCACGGTATCTTGCACATTTGGTTTGATGAGATCCAAATGTGTGCGCAGATTTCTGCCGAGAAACAACTTCGCAGGGGTTTCCTTTGTTGTGGAATGTGGCGTGTTCCTGTAGGCTAACAAGAAATTTGCGATTTTCTTGTATACTGTACCTCCCTCTGGAGTTGCCGATTTCATTGCCATTTTGAATGTTTGCACAAAACGTTCAGCCTGTCCGTTGCTGGCGGGGTGCCAGGGAACTGACCGTTTGTGAGTAATTCCATTGCGTTTGACAAATTCCTGGAATTCCTCCGAAGTAAACTGACTTCCGTTGTCACTGACGATATACTTCGGCAAACCGGTACGTCCAAAGATGGTTCTAAGAACTTCGACCGTGTTTAACGCCGTCGTTCGTTTCATCACCTGTATTTCTGGCCATTTGGAGTGTGCGTCGACCATAATTAGGTACATGTAACCCATGAATGGTCCGGCAAAGTCGATATGTATGCGTTCCCATGGAGCGGAGGGCCATTCCCATGGATGCAGTTCTACTTTTGTTGGCTCGTTCTGATGTACTTGACAGCCTGAACACCGTTTTGCTAACTGTTCAATTTCATTGTCAAGACCTGGCCACCAGAAGTAACTTCTGCTGAGTGCTTTCATTTTCACAATACCGACATGGCCTTCATGTAATTCATCGAGAACTTTGCTTCTCAACTTTGGTGGTATGATGACGCGTATTCCCCACATTAAACATCCCTGATGAACTGATAATTCATTTCTGCGAATGTAGAATGCATTCAATGTAGCGTCACCCGGCTTATGCTTCCAGCCGTTTTGTGTTAATTCCAACACATTTGATAGCACTGTGTCGCGCCGCGTTTCACGTGCTATTTCCATTGCGGTTACGGGTAGATTTTCAATTTGTGACACATTGAAAAGTTCTACTGGGTCAGTCTGTGACTCTTTCTCTTGCTCTGAGCATTGTACCCGTGACAGTCCATCAGCATTTGCGTTTGCTGTGGAACTTCTGTACTCGATTGTGTAATCGTAGCCTTGCAATTCGATTGCATATCGCTGTAGTCTGGCGGCTGTAGTCGCTGGTATCCCTTTCTTTGGACCAAGTATGGTAAGAAGCGGCTGGTGATCAGTGACTAGTACAAATTTTCGCCCATACAGGTAACAGTGGAATTTCCTTACTGCCCATATGATTGATAACGCTTGCTTGTGGATTTGCGCGTAATTTGTCTCAGCTGTGCTCAGGGAGCGCGATGCGAATGCGATTGGTCGTTCCTCGCCAGTGGTCATAATGTGTGACAGTACACATCCTAGTCCATAGGATGATGCATCACACGCGAGTCTGATCGGCAGATCTGGGTTGTAATGTGTTAACACAGTGTCTGACGTGATCAGTTCTTTCACTTTCATGAACGCATTGTCCGCAGAGTGTGACCATTCAAATGTCACATCTTTTCTCAACAGCTTGTTCAATGGGTGCACAATAGTTGCCATGTCTGGAATAAATTTTCCATAGTAGTTGACAAGTCCTAAGAACGCTCTTAGTTGTGTCACATTTTCTGGTTTCGGCGCATTCATCATTGCGTGAACCTTTTCTGGTGGCTTGTGCAGTCCATCTGCATCAATGATATGCCCACAGTATGTAATTTCCTTCTGGAAGAAACTACATTTTTCCAAGTTTGCACGGAGGTTGTAGTCCTGTAGACGTTGCAACACTAATTGAAGAGTGTGGAGGTGCTCTTCGTCCGTTTTGCCTGTGATGATCATATCGTCGAGGATGCAGCTTGTGTTTGGTATTCCTTTCAATACCTGATCCATGGTGCGTTGCCATATAGCGGGGGCAGATGCGATTCCGAACACTAAGCGGTTGTACTGATACAGTCCTTTGCTTGTGTTGATTGTCAGATACTTTTTGCAGTCATCGTTCAATTCCAACTGTAAGTAGGCTTGGCGCAGGTCTATTTTCGTGTATTTCTGTCCACCAGCCAGTGACGCGAAAATATCTTCTATTTTGGGCAGCGGATACTGGTCCACTTGCAGCTGTGGGTTAACCGTCACTTTGTAGTCGCCGCAGATTCTGACGGTGCCATCAGATTTCGGTATCGGGACTATCGGTGTGGCCCATTCGCTGATGTCCTTCCTTGTGATAATTCCATCTTTTTCTAGCCTGTCCAGCTCAGTGTCGACCTTATTTCTCAATGCATACGGTACTGGCCGTGCCTTGCAGAATTTTGGCTGTGCATTTTCGCTCAGTGTAAGGCTTGCCTTGACACCTTTAACACTTCCTATTTCCTGTTTGAACACTGTGTCATATTTCTGCAGTATTTCATTTAGCTTATCTGGGGCATGGCTTGTGACTGTAGCATTTTGATTGCATTCCAATCAAGTTTTATCTGTTTCAGCCATGAACGTCCAAATAATGGGGGACTGTTTGTTTTCACAACATACAAGCCTAAATTACATTCCTGGTTCCCATATCGGACATTGACCTGGATTGTCCCAGCTGGCTTTATCACTTCGCCAGAGTATGTCCTTAGTACGGTTGTTGTTTCAGCTAATTGCCTGTTATTAAACAACTTCAAGTACAGGTCGTGGGAGATCACTGATATCGCGGACCCAGTGTCTAATTCCATCTGCAGCTGTTTTCCTTTTATCTACAGTGGGTGTAACGGTAATTGGATCTGAGCTGCCAGAGTTAATCCGTAAAACACTGATAAATTCCTCAGGATCGCGTGTTTCTGACTTTATAGAGTATATACTGTTTTTGTTGACTTTTGCTGTTGGTTTCTTTAGTTGTCCTTTCTTGGAGAGACAAGCAGATTCAATGTGTCCCTTTTTCTTGCAGAAATGGCACTGTGCATCTTTAAAGTGACATTCTCCTGGAGTATGCCCTTTTCTGTCGCATCTGAAACATGGTTTCAGCGGCTGTAGTTTTTGTGCAGCAGGCGTTTTCTTTACTTTATGCACAGGTTCTGGCCTGTGCTGCTGCTGAAGCTCGGTGGCGTCCTTGGCAGCGCTTTCCATGGCGATGGCAATCTCTGTGGCTTTGGCCAATGTGAGGTCTTGTGTGGAGAGTAATTTCTTCTGAATGTTCGCATTTCGAAGTCCACAAACCAGCCGATCACGTAGAGCGTCATTGAGCATTGTCCCGAAGTCACAATGCTGGATCAACTTTCTCAGTTTAGCCACATACACGTTTAACGGCTCCCCTTCTCTCTGGTCGCGTTTGTGAAAACTAAATCGCTCGGCAATCACCAATGGTTTTGGTGATAGATGGTCGCTCAATAACTCCACAATTTCATCATATGATTTTGATTTCGGCTTATCTGGCGCCATAAATTCCGAAGCAAACTGTATGTGCTAGCTCCAATTAAGGTCAGCAAGGCTGGTACCTTTTTGTCATTTGAGATTTCATTAACAATACAGAATTGTTCCAAACGTTCAACGTAACTGCTCCAATTTTCACTATTTTCACTGAACTCCCCAATAATTCCAATTTTAAAATTTGCCATTGCCAAGTAGGGTATAAACCATTAAAAATCCTCGTCGCCAAAATGTTATGTATTTGCTATTTGTAAATGGTACAGAATACACAATATAATCCGAGTTCTACTCATGAACGGTTTTATTTCTCAAGCTGCAGTGCTATCAGAGGGACAGTGATAGAGGGTAGTATATACCTACATATATGTTTACATCTGTGTCTACTATGATACATGTTTGGCTAGTATACAACATTACGGTTAAAAAGTTACTTCTTACAAGAAACGTGACGGAAGGACGTACGTACGTACGTACGGACGGACGGACTCCCGTGATAAAAACAATATGCCCATTTTTTGAAGAAAACAATGGGTATAAAAATGTGTAGCACTGAAAGGCAGTGTCCATGTCTGATGACAGGCACCCTTACTTCCAAGTGTTACTCACTATGTACATACAGTTCACAGTCACTCTACTAGCATGAGAGCAAAAGCCTACATCGCTTACATGTAATTTGTAATCCATCTCACTATCTCACTCGCCTAGTGGGAGACCACCTTCAAGGGTAGCGCTTGGAGCGGGGTCGGGTGTTTTCGGCCGTCTAAGATGGAAACATACACGCTGTACAAACCCAGTTTCGATGTTGGCACTTTCCGGTATTTCTTTATAGATTAGACTGCATTACTCGTTTTGTTTCATTCAACGTTATCGGGCTTGGGTAGAGTCGTGTGAATTCGGCCGTTTTAGACTGTGCTCGGCCGTTTTGTCGGGTTATCTCGGCCACCTCGGCATATTTAACAATTAATGAAACATTGTTTGTGTGAACAAAATTTACATACATTAGATCGTAGGATCTATGTTAATATACTAATCTTATAAAATAGTTACGTATGTGTTGTCTGTGAAGACCCAGAATGGCCAGATCTGCAAGAAGTCTGACCAGTATTCGGTATGCATCCGGTCGGTAAAACTACTAGCACCACTACAAGGAACGATATGGAGTATTCCGCATGAATGTACAGTACAGTCTGAGTAGATTTTCTCAGATCGGGAATTATTTAAAAGATAGGAACGAACTCGCTGGATTCATATTAAATCAATAAATCATATCGAAATAACACGAACGCGGTAGATAACGTCGCGAAAAAAAAAAGATCAATGCCATTATTATTCATGTTTTGTAAATGGCTTCAAATCGCCTGTAAGTCACCATCTTAGATAGCCGTGACGTCACAGTGCCGGGCCGTGTACAAGCATATCACCTAATCGGTAAAATGGGAGCTGGTAAAAACGGCCCCGAGTCAAAACAATCCTAGGTACAAACGGAACCTATTTGACCCTAACCATAACCCCCAAGTTTTAATTAATATATAATCAGATTAATAAACTAACAAAATCGACCTCGTAATACGAATGTTGATAAAATCAAACTGTTCCATTTCTGTATATCTTGTCCACAAGTCAACACTTGTTGTTCACACCTTTATCCAAACACGTATGACATGTTTTGTCAAGTATTTTTTGTCAGATTGTAGTCCATTTGATTCATCGGAGGTGCATGAGTAATGCACGGTCAGCGCTGGGTAATATACGTCAAGGGCACCTGCAAATTAAGCCCACTTTCTATTACATTTTCCTAGCTATCTCATCTACTATTATAGCAATTTCGAATCGCTGAAGTGCAGATACCGAGGGAAACCGCTATGTTTCCCTTTCCACTATTTAAAGTGGATGAAACACAAAATGCATATACATACGGACGGACGAAACGGACGGACAGACAAAATAAAACTATATTCCTCCACATAGAATGTACAGAGCATGTAATTGAATGTAATCTGTCTAAGAATATTATTAAGAAATATTGTTCTTCTCCGGAAAGCCGTTGATCTGACATCACGCTTATTCAAATTTAAAGAAAATATGGGTTGGGTTTGTCGACCGAATACAGCCGACTAGGTATTTTTCATGTCGGCTGTACTCGACTACCGGTATGTTTGTTGTCTAGGTCACGCTAACCTACATTTGAATGTGACAAGCCTTAACTTACAATATCGGTATTCCAATATGTAGAAACACTCTGCATAAATCTGCATTCATGTATGTATACAACAATGTGTTTTGTACATTCATGTATACATGTATACAGCAATCATAGTTGTATGCATGTAGGCCTAACTTCGTTAACCCTTTCAACACTAAAGACCTCAATAGTGGAGTGTTTTCAAATACATTGTAGTGTATATGCAGATAGGCCGGCTCGTGACGCGCCATCTCATCAGAATCTGAACTTTTTGCAAGTCATTTTCATATTATTTATTAAAAAAACAGTCCTTTCCAGTTAATACTGGTTGAAAGGGTTAATGTCGATGTTTGAAAGCGCAACTGTGGATTGTCTTGCCCCGCCTCGCACCGTCTCACCCCATCTCACTACTGTCCAGTGCCGCCACGCCAGCCAAGTCTTGTCCTGTCTAACCACACATTTCTGGCTTCAACGCATGGCGACTTACTTGAATGTCAGACAGACAGAAAATTACAGACAGAAAATTCTGGCTGTGCCCTGTCGTGCTCATGATAGTTCGATTGCTTCACTAATTTAATAACAAATATATATTTATGTCTCTACATCCAGTCGTATGGAACTTTGTATATGTTATAACCTGTGGCGGACAACCTGATTCCAGTGTTGACTAACTATTATTTGAGGATACATGCACTTACTACTGGTTTGCATAGTGAAGACAGGACACATAGGTAGCGTTAATGGTATATATTGGCAGTATTGAAGGTATGATCAAGATGTCGTACAAATAGCCAATCATTTCAAAAATCAATTTAACTTAAAATATTAAGTAGAAGCGGAAGGTGGGGAGGGGAAAAATATGCCCACCCCTAGCCAATATATACTGTTATAATGTGGCAAGCGCAACTTTATGCTTGTAAGAGTGGTAGTCGTAGTACCGGTCGTATACGTAAATAAATCAATTTGCCATAATACATGTATTGTCCATTCGCTAATTTAAGTTAACAACACAATTTATGCAATGTCTACCCTCATGGAGTAGCCACATCATGTGACATACATATTCAAATATATCTATTTAGAAATGAGTTTACAGAACCAATATAACATCGTGGCTGCACTAGTTATAATGTATCTATGCATTACTGATATTAGCCCTGCTAATCTGTCCACTGGTTACAAATTGGTGAGTAATTACCTCAACAAATCCAGGCAATGTATCGCGACTGTTAGCCACACTTTTAAAGCAATAATCTATACATACATGTATCAACCAACATTCTACAAGTTTCTCATCATGATTAACAAGTGGTACATGTAAATTGGATCCATTTAACCAAAGCAAGTGATGTGATGCCCTGACCAGCAGTATGTGCATGTATACCGATTAATAACGTCGATATGCGCTGTATTAAAGAAACGCAAACGGGTGGAGGTTGGGGTATGGGTGGTAAACTGGTAAAATCTCTGTCGGAAAAACGCCAGGTCTCTTGATAGAAAAATGGAGTACATGTGTTGTTTATTACGGACAGCCTTAATTCGCGGTCCGCTTGGAAAATGATTCATATGCGGGAGGCGGGATGCGGGGTGCAATGTCAGGGAAGATCGTCTGGATTCTGCACATAAAATCTGCTATATAATATAGCTACATTTATGTCTCTACATCCAGTCGTATGGAACTTTGTATATGTTATAACCTGTGGCGGACAACCTGATTCCAGTGTTGACTAACTATTATTTGAGGATACATGCACTTACTACTGGTTTGCATAGTGAAGACAGGACACATAGGTAGCGGTAATGGTATATATTGTCAGTATTGAAGGTATGATCAAGATGTCGTACAAATAGCCAATCATTTCAAAAATCAATTTAACTTAAAATATTAAGTAGAAGCGGAAGGTGGGGAAAAATATGCCATAAACGAGGCGAATAATTTTGCACTTTGGTGCACAATGTTCGCCTAGTTTCCCCACCAGGAGCGAGATGGTGGATGTGCTACCCATGTGTCTACATGTATACGCCATCAGCGTACTAAACAACAAATAATGTCACATATAACATACAAGCACTAAATGGATGGACAATTATCATATTTATGTCAGTACCGCGACGGCACCTGTCGGCAAGGCAAACAGGCACCTGCAATGGTAGTGGCGATAAGCATCTGGATGTGATGCACATGTGACTACGCGTGCAAGCAATAGCATACCAAATAACACCTATTGTACAGTCACCGGATGGATCAACGGTTACAATTGTCTAAACAGCTGCAAGTACTGGTCAGCAAGGCAAACCAGAACGTGTATGTGCTGTCTATGTGGTACAGCTTCGAACATACTTCTTGAAGGCATTGGACTTCCAGCGGCCCAGTGATCGAATCTGTGAGTCTGATAGACCGTTATCTGAGGCCAAACTGGCTGCTCCAATCCGGAAACTATGTCCTTTGTACCGGGCACTATCGAGACGGCAGAAATTGAGTGTTCTTCGAAGGACGCTATCGAAAAAGTGCCTGTGCACAGGGGCCCGATCGACTCTGCAGAACAGGGATCCGCTATAGTTTCCACGCATATTTATGTAGTTCACTATGGCTTGCACAGCTGAATTCCTCGACGGACCGTGAAGGAATTTAATGGTATGTGAACGCCCAGTGACGTTGTGTTTAAAGATTCTGAAGGCCACAGAGATAGACGTTGGTTTGTCCGCTACATAGTGGACCAGGAGGTCCGAAAACTGAATGACATGTTCGTATGTAGCAGATGGCAGGGGAATTGTTATTTCCCCTATTCTAGCAAATGCATTAAAGGCAAACAAAAACATTGCTTCAAAGAGCACCTTATCATAAGTGGTTGGAGTCGTGTGCTGTAATGCGGTGATCAGTTTATCTAATATTGGCACCGTTATTGGAAGACGAAGGTCCACTGAGGGCTGTAATCGATATGCCCCTGCAACAAGTTTGTTTACAAGAAACGTTGATGTAGGGTCAGGGTATCCACCTATTTTGTGAGCATAAGCGATAGCTGATAAGTATGTGGACATAGTTTTCGGAGCGAAGCATTCATGATACAGATATGCGACAAATATACTGATATGATCTACTGATAATGGTAATTTCAGTGAATTGTCGTAAAACTCTTTTGAGAATGTGTTCAATACCTCCCATGCACGAGTGTATGTTGTTTTTGTTGATGGTGCCAGTGCAGAATTCAAGAGGTCATTGAAGCTGCAAGCAAGTTCTCTGGTAGGAAACGTGCAGGAACTAACGTTGGTTCTTGGTGGCTGGATGGGTGTAACTGACGAAACTTCTCTACCGGAAGTAAGTGCCGGTTGTTCCTGGTCGGCCGCTGGTAGTAGACCAGCATTCCTCAAGTTAGCCATCACCGCCTCCGTGACGCTGGAGGTGATGGTTCGTGTCAGGGCCTGCACGTCCAGTGGGGCCTGGTTCAGGTTGCCAGTAGTGTCCTCTGATGGCAGCACCTGTGTGAAAAAGTATGGAGAAGAACCTACCGATTAGGTTTACCCAATTACAAAATTTGACACTACAGTGCTCGTGTTGTATACCCGTTTGCATACGCTAAATATTGTTGTTAACATCGCTACGGTAGTACTCGTAGTGCAAAATGACGTCAATAATGACATATTATAGAATCGTGCGTGTCGTTTTATACTTGTATAAATAGCTCTTTAAGCAGGTCATTGAATGACGTCACATGAAACCTATAATTCTGTAGAAATAGTTACTCCAGTACTTGTAGTGTAACAAAATGTTAGTACCAGGTTCGTGCCTCGGTAACCATGGTAACGCATGTATTTTGATAAAAACTGTCACTACTGTGCTCGTAGTGCATGGTTAGGTGTAAATGTGTAACTACCGTGCTCGTAGTTGCCACGGACCCTGCATCGCCCTTCTTCCTGGACCCCGGACCGGTCTTCTTCCTCTTTGGAGCCATGATCACCTGTGGGATTTGCATCACGTGCGAGTATAATTTTATATGTAAACCTGACACTACTGTGCTCGTAGTGTACGACAAAGCACAATGGGGCATGTTAATATGTGCCAGTATATTTATGTAGCTTTAACCATAGATACTATATTTACGATGTGTACCGTATTACGTTACTTGGATGATACAGTGCTTCTGGTGCTACCACTACAGTACTCGTAGTGAGACTCCACGATTTAATGTTTCACTCAATTTAGGTACTGATTATTTTATGCATAAAATAATGCTACGACCATCTTGTAGTGCAAAACGATGCCAATGGCCGAATCGCCATCCAGTAACCATGTACAGACATGTAGATATTATTCTCATAATTATTGCCACTGTATTTGAACTTTGTACGGTAATTATGTATACAGACACACCTGATAAACGTATGTTAATTGTCACTACCGTACTCGTAGTGTAACAATATGTTAGTACCAGGCTCATGCCTCGGTAACCATGGTAACGCATGTATTTTGATAAAAACTGTCACTACTGTGCTCGTAGTGCATGGTTAGGTGTAAAGTGTAACTACCGTGCTCGTAGTTGCCACAGACCCTGCATCGCCCTTCCTCTTGGACCCCGGACTCGTCTTCTTTCTCTTCGGAGCCATGATCGCCTGTGGGGATTTGCAAAACTTGTGTGAGTTCACATGTCTATGCCAAGATTAAGGTCTGAAACAGTGACGCTACTGTGCTCGTAGTGTACAACAAAGTAATAATGTACATGTAAACATGATGGTGTATAATATTTGTGCATATTTTAGGCACGGATGCCCCGATCTTAGGCATCAATTTAATAGAGAATAAATATTGACATATGCTCGTAGCAAGAGTCTTCAAAGAAGGGTCAGTATATACACCAGTTATGTAATATGCATGAACAATGTACCAACAATGTTACTATAGCACCCGGTCAATAACCATGCAATTTGTCAATGTAATACTTATAATTATCGGATAAAGGCTTAGACATCGCGTGTGTAAGATAGTTAACACCCAATATCAGGTGTATGTGTGCAAAATCTGTGCTGAATAAAGAAACCATTATTTATTATTACCTGCCCGCAACTGACCTGAGATCGCATTTAGCTGGCACAGATCCTCGACTGCAAATATTAGTGCCCTACGTAGGGATCTGTAGAACTTTTCTGTCCCCTTTTTGTTCAAATGAACCCCCTCCCGAGGAATAAACAAGGCTAGTGGGCTGTTGAGAATGGATCGATGACGCCAATACCGTATCCGAGGATGTCTAGCCAAATGTTCTTCCAAGTATGTGTTTGCTTCGCAGCGAACCACTTCATAATCTTGTGGGGATATGTCCCGTGGAGTAGGCCGTGTGAAAATTTGACAAATGTAAATGAGTGACACCATAAATGTATCCTGTACCATGCTGGCCAAGTCAATTAAACCCTGACCCAGTATGTACGGATTAACCCCCATGGTAATATCATTACCGCCTAACTGAAACAGTACTATGTCATACTGGCATCTTCTAAATGCTGCAGAAACCAGCTGCATAAATTTATCAGAGCTGCAAAGGAACTGCAGCCCCCCTGCACCTATCAACTCCGCATGACATTGCTGGAGATCAAAGTTTATTTTACATTTGTGGAACTCGTCGCTATAGATCGCAGAATGTAATCTATGTATGAATGAATGTCCGACGATGAGAACTTGAGGCACCCGACCTTGGTTATGGAGTTCTATGCAGTCGCCTGCAGCCATGGCCTTGACCAACTTTATATCACCTGATAGCACAGGCAACTGGAACATAGACGGGGCAAAATTATGACATTTGAAGTCGAAATGAAAAAGAAGAAAATGAATAAAATATTCTAATAGAAATTCACAACCGGAATGAGAAGTCGACGAATTTCAGACAAAGTATATATAACACTGAACCATTGATATAGATTATTAAAACACTGTCTTGCTCATAATTATGTCTGTCAACTTGCGACTGTGGTCGCGCTGTGTAAATAATTATTTGACCTAGATAATTTATTCAGTATTTTATTCTTTACACATATTGCATGGAGCTTGTTGTCGCTTATTCTGTTGTCGCTTATTCTGTTGTCGCTTATTCTTTACACATATTGCATGGAGCTTTGTTGTCGCTTTTTATTTACACATAAACATATCGTATGGAACTTGTTGTCGCTTATTCTGTACACGTGTATCCTGGAACTTGTTGACGCTTATTCTGCACACATATTGCACATATTGCATGGAACTTGTTGACGCTTATTCTGTTGACGCTTATTCTGTACACATATTGCATGGGCTTGTTGTCGCTTTCAATCGAGTTTCTGATACATTAGCTATCTAACACAATATTTATACTACAATTGTTGTCTTTATTATTGTATAATTTGTTATAAAATACATAAAATAATGTTCTTGTCACTTCTTGTCACTTCTTGTCGCTTTTTAGTGAGACCCGTTGTTTATTGCGGATAGCCTTAATTCGCGGTCCGCTTGGAAAATGATTCATATGCGGGAGGCGGGATGCGGGGTGCAATGTCAGGGAAGATCGTCTGGATTCTGCACATAAAATCTGCTATATAATATAGCTACATTTATATACATTGTTTTAAAGTCACTCTTTTTATTAAATTTCCGACCACATGGTCTTTATCAAAATAGTATGAATAGTGTATAACATCCGGTTTACTGCTACACTATGGACGTCACATAGGACTGCCGATACATTTTCATACTATGCTGATAAAGACCATGTGGTCGAACATTTAATAAAAAGAGTGACTTAAAAACAATGTGTATTAAATAGAGGATATTTGTTTTCTTCAGTGTAAGATCGAATTTTATTTCATCGAGTGGACGAAAAATGTTGGATTTTCACAAGTGGCGAAGCCACGAGTGAAAATCCGACATTTCTCGTCCACGAGATGAAATAAAATCTATCTTACACTGAAGAAAACACATATTCTATTTCTTTTATGATTATATAACCCCCCTTTTACCGATTTTTGCATTATTTAATTATTTTATGTTCCCGCTAGATACCTCCAGTTTCAGTCGTAACCCGTGGGGTGCCTCAAATTACAATTTACTCTTTGACACGCCGCATTACAAAGTAGTTACATTTTTGTGGAGGAGATTTATGACTAACAGAACTATCCCGTGTCTATAGAAGATACTAATTCATATTAATATGAAAAACTGAATACGCTTTAACATAAATTAACAATTCGATGTGTATACTTTATGGATTTTCTACGCAAAAAAACCACCATGGCAACAGCAAAGTGCGGAATAATATGTTACATGAATATATAATCATGAATATATAATGAGGCGAGAAAACAGAAAGTGCCGCTATCTTGTATGTTATGTTCATTCCAACTAACGAGAATAGTGTCACAACAAGTTGTTTAACAGTGTTTTGAACAGAATTTGATTCCTGCAGACATTCCCTATTCATTGTCGCTGTAGTGCATTAGTCTTTGACGAGGATCACAGGCGATGAATGAAGTGGATAATCATATCGTGTTACGAAAACTGATGTCGCCATACTTTTTAGAAACAACGGTCAGGATTCGTGGTATTTTTTTGGATAGCGACTGGTTCGAAAACGTGAAGCTAACATGTTCGTTGAATGTTGGATGAACAAAAAATCCTGGAGAGATGAGAGACTGGTTGGCGCCTTGATTAATAATACTATTCATTCGTGCGACATGTGTAAAGTAGGTGGGTGGGGTATGTTTTCTCAGATGTTGTTAATTCTCAAGTTGCTTTTCATTATTTTTGCTCTTTGTGTGTAGCACTCTGTTTCGATTTGTCAAACTGAAATGACTGGTTACAACTCTCGGTGTTTTATCTTTCAGTTTGAGATATCCTGTCAAAATGTAGTTGCGAACGGTAACTTGCATTCTGTACCATCCGTAGGCTGAGTTACGATTCCACTCATATGCCTTCTCTGCAGAATAGCGAATCGAATCTGATTCGCACTTTAGCAGTTAATTGTGACATATTATTTTCGGAATTTCCATCTGAAAAAAATATTAGTATTATGAAAGTAATACATACTAATAATTATGAAACAAATTTTACTATTGTAGAATGCTTAGACCATTATTTTTGGCCTTTACAAAAAATGGACCCCATCTTAACTTTTACGTGTTGGAATTTGGAATTAAAGTGCGAATCGGACCTGATTCGCTATTCTGCAGAGAAGGCCGATACGTGAAATCATAACTGTGGCTACGGACGATACGGGAGTAGATTGTAAGTTACGGTTCGCAACAACATGTAGTCAAACTGAAGATTGAAGATGTTTGTTTACTTATTGCTCTCTGAAAATAATGAAAGTTCACGATATATTTGGAGGTTATTTTCACCACTAGCATTCAAAGAGTTAAATTTGACATGCTTTTCTCTGACTACTGTAGTATAGAGATTTAGGATAAATGACAGAATTCTGAAAAATATTTCAGTGTCGCTCTGGTGGATTACACAGAATGTCAAATGTCAACGTTGTCGTACAGGATGAAAATGTCCGTTTTTGGGGCGACTGTTCTTTTGAATATAGAGTAGAACAGTTGTGTCGCAAGCATAGATACAAGCACCTGATTCAGCACGGAGAATTTCAAGATCAGGAATGAAGATTAACAATTCTAATGGAATTCCATGGATTTCAGGTTGCAAATGTCTGTTCTTGGGGCGACTGTTCTTTTGAATATAAAGTAGAACAGTTATGTTACAAACATAGATACAAGCACCTGATTCATCACAGAGAATTTCAAGATCAAGAATGAAGATTGCTGGATAGTTTAAGATATTCAATTCATCATGTTTTATTTGTTATTTTGATTACGATTACTCTCTTTTTACTAAACATGCTAAATGTTGGGCAATGGTGTTATCTGAGGGTCCTCATGTTTAATTTGTATCTATTTGCGAAAGCAAATTGTGCAGTTCCGCGATTTCCTCCTTCCTCCTTCGGTAGCAGATAACAAATGTTGCTCGGTGCGCGCATCCAGCAAGGGAGCTAATCGCAGGTGTGCAAGGGACATAATCATGCAACTACTAAAATTCCCCAGTTGGGCGGAGCCTAATTTAGTTTAAACATAGTTTATTGCATATAAGTACAATGGGTGGAGCCTAAGAAAGTAGTTCGGCAAATCTGTGACTTTTCGAAATCGATATTTCACGGGCGCATCTGGTATTTCACGGGTGTAAGATGGATTTCGATTTCACGGGTAAAACACGGTAATTCATGGATAGTCATAAAAGGAATGTGCTTCCCTTCGGAGGTTATTGGAAATTACTATATTTATGCATGTTAGATCAGCTTTTACGCTGTTCAATTTCTGTCACTAACGACTTCAGTCAAGTTGTATAGTCAACGGCTCGAACTCTCGACCTACAACAACAACGACATAGAGGATATTCATATTTTTGCAACGAATATGACATATGTTCATCGAGTGGTGTGGAATGTCCATATTTCACGAGTACCGTGGACATTTCACACCACGAGATGAACATATATCTCATATTCGTTGCAAAAATATGAATATTCTATGTATTATATACCGCTCCATGGAAATTAGCAGTCTTTAGACTGTATACGGTAATGAATGTGTATTTGCAGCCTATTTGCAGTCCGGCACTGCAGGTGCGCGTTATGAATATAGATAGTCGTATTTTCACCGGAAGATGTTTATTTCATCGATGAGAACATATGACTTTTATTTACATCATATAACTATGTATTTCATGGGTAGGTATAATAAATGCATGTACCACTATTCTGATTAATCAATTATGTCGTGGCCACGAGATCATTCTCGCGTTTTAGGATGTCATTTCTTTATTTTTTTATTGTTTTTCGACCATCAATAAGTCGAGGCATCGAGAAACAGAAAAGTGTTCCCTCTGTGCTTCCGTACATTCGCTTCTCAAATTGAAAACAGTTCTTATCTCAATGCGCGACAGACAAATGTACAAGGTTACTCCATGGGGTCGGCGGTCTGTACAGTGTTGTGCGTTGGCGTACCGGACTCTCCTAGCGCACTCGCTCCCCTAAGCCATTTCACGCTAAGGAGACGAAATTTTGTTTGTGGAAAATCCTAAATCTTTTCATTATATGTGCTCTGACGTATATGCCGTGACTACCATTTGAACCGTCTCGTCGGGATGAGTGGCCACAACATATACTTTCATTGAGAAATAACACGTAATAATACAACTAAAACCTATTAACAGCTAATAGTGTGGCATGAGATGTTATCCCGTAGGATTTTCGTGCTAAATTTTTTGCTTTATCAGGTCGATTTGGGGTCACACTATTAGAAAATGATGAGGTTCAAATTTTCTGACCCCTCGACCCCTTTTTGGTGGGTCAGTTCCATCCAGTCACCGCCTACTTCTAGATTCGCTAATAGTGAACCGATTTACACAATCTTTGTGTCGTTTTATATGTTTTTGAGGGTACTGATTCCATTCTACCAACTTCCGGTTATGGTTGACGGAAAATTCAAGGTATTGTGTATGCTAAGTGACAAACCTCATCATACCTATCTTTTTTCCAGGATTTTAAGTTATGGAGAGATGTGATTTGCAGGTTTTGACATAACAATAATCATTTGAACGTATTGATTAATTGATTGATTGAAAATGGGTTTATGTCTATTTAGCAAACGAGGCCGGGATTTGTCTAATGCCCAATTTCAGGTGAGACACGTAACATAACTATCATCTAGAAGTGATGTCCGAGAAGAGTGTGTGTATCATCTGCAATGAGGATTCCACCTCAAGCAAGAGTCTTGTGAACAATCCTGATATGATTGAAGATCTAATTAAGTGTTGTAATGAGAGATTATTATTGGGTGAACTTCATATAAAACAGCTAAGCGATCGCCTAAATAACTCAAGTGAATATGAACACAAGTCTATGTTGTATCATAGTGAATGTAGAAAACCAATTGTTAACAAGAGCTCAGCGTACATGTGGTTCAGTAGATCATAATAATGCCCAACTTATTCGAGACCTTCTATTCATATTCTCGAACTGCATGGACACAACCAAGGTTCGCGTGGGTAACAAGGTGGTTATCAAGCTGCAAGAGGAGCGTGAACTGTTCGGAAGATTCCTGATTATCCAAGGAAGCCGACCCGAGCTGGTGCCAAAACTAGAAGTGACCATAGAAGAATATGAAATGTCAGTGGTCCCGCGTTCCCTTTGCGCTGTTGATGGCTCCATCTATATTTCGACAGACAAAGCCAATATAATGCACGCCGTTGAAGAAGCCAAAGTTGAACCGCTTCAGTTGAGCCCTACAATCGACATAGTGCCAGACGGTCGTCATTCTCGAGTCCTTGTTGTTGATGCCATGGCCGTTATCCAGAGCATGAAAAAGACGCTGAGCATGTGCAGGCTTTCAGAATTTCAAGATGCATTCATGATGATGATTGGCTACGATGAGGGAAGGATAGGATAGTCTTTGACCGCTATCTAGACCAGTCTCTGAAGAACAAGACACGTCAGAAGAGGGCAGTGACATCCACAGAGTTTGATATACATCCGGAAATGAAGCTTACCATGTCTATAAAAGAATTGCTATCTTCATCAAGAACCAAGTGTAGCCTGACAACCATATTCGCTCAAGGTTTACTTCAAACCTTCACTAGAAACAGTGTTTGTAAACTCGTCGTTCTGTTTGACAATAACATCAAGGGCCATGGTTTTGAAGATGAACATTCATATGAAGAGGCTGATACACTCAGACGACAGCAGACGACCCTTGTCGAGAAATATGCGTGTGGTCACCAGACACTGATGTCCTCATTCTTCTCATCGACCTGGTATCTAATGGTCGCCTTGGAGCTCAACCCGCTTGAAGTTTATAACTGGCAAGGGCAGAACATTCAGAGAAATTGATGTGGTTGAGCGCGTGATTGGGCGTCGCAAATACCAAGGACTCGTTAGTCTCCACAATTTCTCCGGTGCTGACTGGGGCGGAAAATGACCCTGCTATTGACTGTTTCCAGCATCTTGGCGAAGGTCTTATTCCATCTCAGCTGGCCAACGGAGAACTACCATCACAGGTGAAGAGTTTGGAGCCGTTCATCTGTCGTGTTTACTATCCGACATGATCCACAGTATTGCCAACTCTACGATGGGAGAAATGTCGGTCTAAGAACTTAGAGGGAGAGATGTTACCTCCGACCCGTGCGGCCCTGATCCCCCATATTACGCGTGCAAATTACATCGCCATGGAAGACAAGTCTTACACAACCAATTGCCCGGCCCTTCCTCCAATTGAGGAAAATGGATGGAGTGTTGATAAACGATTGTATCATCCAGTCAGGTGTCTCACCCTGCCTGCTCCGAGAGCTGTAATTGAGCTGACTAAGTCTGCATGCAAACTAGGGTGCAAAGGAATTAGGTGCAGTTGCTATAATAACAAACTTACATGCACTCCCCTCTGTAAATGCTATGTCATTGACTGTGCCAATGTGGTTAGAGATACTCTCAGCGATGATGATGATTGTGACAGTCGTGATGAATAATTCAGATAATTGTGCCGTCCCTGTAATTTATTTCTGTCTATGCTAGGGTCAATTCTGCTTTCATTGTGGACTCCATTTATATTGTTAGTGAAAACCAATGGAGTAGATGGAAGGTTCTGATAATGTATATATGCCTTACCGGTGAACCATCCACTATCGTATAATATTATGGGTGGTAATTGACTCGATGACATTCCATACCCCCGTGGATGAATCCACAGAAAATTAATTTTGAAATTTTGAGCGTGTATATAGACATAATTTGTGCTACATTGTACCTAGTCACAGGCACATTTGGTCGAAATAACCAGTTGCATGCAGTCTTAATTTAGTATTTAGATGATGGGTGCCGTTTTGAACTTTCCGGAAATAGCCAGCGTTCTCGTACTTTATTGGCTCTCAGTAACAATAGAACTAGACGGTCCAAAGAACACCGAATCGGTCCATTCGTGCTACACCATATCCAGACATTGTTGTATTACTCTTGAAAAACCGGCTTCTTGTCTGGCGACCAGTGTAGATCCCGATCAGCATATACATGATCTGCACAGTCCTATCAGATTCTGTAATTGTTACTATTATGTCAGTTTATAACAGGCGACTATTATTTTTGATAGTTGTTTAGTTAATTAGAGACCCGCCGAGAATCGGGGGTGCCTTATAGGTTTCACCCTGTCTGTTCGTCCGTCCGACAATGGTAGCCTAACTCCGCTTTGTTTTCAGAAAATTGATTCATAATTAAACTGGTTGCAAATACAATAAGCCTGGTTTTCCCATGCTGCAGATCATTTATTAAGAAAGAAGTATCCAACGTATTATGCATGTATAACTAAGTTAAGGTTCAATATATGGATTATATCAGTGTGGCATTAAAAAATATAGATATTATTTTCTTATTGTATACTTTAACAGCATGCTGTAGCTTATTAATTATTTCTTGGTTTTAAACATGTCAAAAGCATCAAGAAAAAAGATTAAGTATAGTCATAATAGTGTTTAGCATGTTTACATTATCATGATTTATTATCTACATTGGTTGATTCCATGTTGTTTACCAGTAATTTAGAATATGTTTTCTGATATGACTGTGTTGTAGTGTTGTGTTTGAACAGTCGGCAATTTGGCGTCCATCCGTACAGTTAATTTGCTTACCAGACATAAACCATGTTCCATCAATCAAATAATATATGATTCATTGACTTAGGAAAGACAGGAGTTAGTCATGGCCTCATACCCAACAAACTTTACTTAACAGAGATGGTCACATGACTGACACGGGCGAAACGCCCGTGTCATTCAATCAGTCATGTGACCATCTATGTTAAGACATACGTTCTAAGCTATTATAGCTATATACTACGTAACGCGAAGAACTTCCAATTCTCATCCGGGGGCCGATTGCGATCGTATCTGACAATTCTAGGAGTCCGAGGCAAATTTTGGTCGTGTTTAATAGTAGAGTCAATATTTGTTTGTGTGGCCTGATATGTAAGCCTCCATAAAAGCTGTCCGTACACAATACGCACAACAAGCATGATGATTGTTCCGTGTAATTTTCAGATTAATTACTTGGCCCCCATTGGAGGAAAGGACGAAACAGACGCGGTGAGGCGGGTATTAAAAAACATCCTGTCTAATACCCTGGCGCAGCAGTACAGCTGGTTTGGGCGGAAGAAGAAACTTCCATTTCACACCCTGAAACTGGCATCTGTGCTTTTGAGTGAGTATAATATCATCGGGATCTGCAGTGTTTGTTACTTTATTATCTTCTGTATGTTGGCCGAAGTATTGTAAGAAAGGGGTAACATTCCTGTCACAAAGGGGTAACATTAAATAATACTATTTGATTGCATAACTATCTAATATTTACTATGTTTACTGCCTTGCATCAGCTTTGTCATTATCCTCCTGCAGACAACAAGCAGCAGGTGGCAATTGATAAATAGTTTGCTTATTTCTCAATGAAAACATGCCTTGGCATTTTATTAGAATTTTCCCGTGAGAGACGTGTCTAATAAAATGTCAGGCATGTCAAATGTCGAGAAATAACTAAAATGTTTTAAATTTTGTTTAATTTTTGTTCGCCGCAGGGTAAGGATCAATAAACCATTTTATGCTTTAAAAGAACACTGAAATTGCTCATCGATTGAATATATTAACAAGAAATGCGTCTGTCAAACGCGGATGCCACCTGCAGCATATTTGAGAAACTGTGACAAAGTGGTTAACCGAAAAGTGTGACGGACGGACGGACAGACGGACGGTCCAAACACTATATGCCACCCATTTCTTCGAAACCCGGTGGCATAAAAATACTGTCTGTCCGTCACACTTCACAGCTACGCCTTGTTTGACACAGCTACACAAGACTGACAAGCACCACAATAGAGGCATCGCTGTGTATTTTTCTTGTTTATTCAAATATGAATTTCCCCCCATTAGTGCACTTAGCATTATTAATGCACATCTCAATCTCAGACTTTATCAAATTGGTTGATATATATATGTAAGCTTAGAATAAACTAATCATTATTTTGAGTCTGTGATCTCATTATAAGTGGCTTAATGCGACATAATTATGCATCTATTATTAAATAAATTGTTGCTGTTCTTTACAGAAGTGGTGAAAAAGACCTTCAAAGGCGTGACTAGCCACCAGGTTGAGACTGCCACCAGAGAGTGGCTTAGAACTGCATCTGATAGGGATGGTGGAAGAAAGAAGAGAAATCTTGAAAAGAATGCCAGTGGAATGAATTCTAATGTGGCTAGTGAAATGAATTCCAGTGTGGCTAGTGGAATGAACTCCAGTGTGGCAAGTGACAGTGATTGATAAAAACGTTTTGGTTCGTGCAACATGACCCTGCCGATAAATGAGATGTGCCATAGGATAATATATTGTACGACATGTAAATTTTTCCATAAATTGTTGTTAACCCTTTCAACTCTACAGACCTCTATAAAGAGAATGTTTACATACAGTGTAGATCCAAATGAGCCGGCTCGCAACGAGCCGTCTCATCAGGAGCTCCACTGTTTGCTAATGGTTTTAAATTTGAAAAACAGACACATTCTGAAGAATGGAATAGCCTGACAATTTGAATGAACCAATGACATATTACGAAACATTGGCATGGAAGAGTCCATTAAGTTACTTGGCGTTGAATGGGTTAAAATAGAACAAATGATGGCAAAATTTCACAAAAAAATCAGAGCAAATGCTTAATACAATTCCGCTTGAATTTGAACTGAAATTTTGGCAAATTCTGACATCATTTGATAAAAATGACAATTTAACGGTAGGGGTTCATCCTTACTGGAATCCTGAGATACCTGGTTTGGCCCTTAGGTACATATTTTGGTTTCCTATATGCTAGAGTTAAATCAGGTCATCGTAATAACTCTAAATATTCAGACAGAATGTTGGAGCCAACAGTGTAGACCCAGATCAGACTGCTCCTAGCGGAGCAGTCTGATCAGGGTCTGCACTGTTTGTGATTCCTCCAGGCTGGTTTTGACACATGACTGGAAATGAAAATACATTTGTTCAACTTTTAGGACAATGATAGTAACTCCATGGGTACAGTGTACGGTATATAAAGGTTAAATGACGGATTCAACATTGTAACCTTATGTGTTGCTAGGTCGTTAAACAGCATTAATAAAAAAAACATGTATGTTATGTCGTGGCGCATCTCAAATATGCTACCATCTATACCCCCGGCATACAAAAGTATGCTGTGTCTGAGGGGTATATAGTTTTCGTAATTCCGTTCGTCTGATTTCTTTTGTGATTCTGTTCATCCTTCTTTGTAGCATTTGCGTCACAAGTTTGTTAAGTCATTGTATCTCTGCAACTATTGTTTGATTAACTTGAAACTTTACACTCTCGTTTATCGTCATCCATATTTTCATCCATGCTGTCCACATTCCAAAGGTCAAGGTCAAACTGTTTAACTTGTGTAGGTGAATGTGGTTACTAGTATTCAGTATGTATACTACAGTGAGAGCGGCGGCCAGGGGTATATGTGAACCACTGTTCACTTTCTCTAGCTGTAACTGTGCCAAAATTACCTTCTAGATGTTCTAGTCAGTATATTTAATATTGTGCCAAAATACTTTCTGCTAGTCTTGGTGATTTATATGCCAAATTAAGTTTAGTGCAATGGTCATGATGATAAATATTGTATCATTATCTCGATCCTCACATAGCGAAAAGAGGATATAACGTTAGTACATGTCTGTTTGCCCGTCCGTAACACGTTCAGCAGATGCGATTAACTCCATTTCTTTGGAACCGAATGAAAATTTCAATAATACTTGGCAACTGTGTATACCTGAACATAATGCTCCTATGCCCAAGGTCAAAGTCACGAATCAGACATTTGCTATCAAGGCCCTCTGAAGGGGTGGAGGTTGTGAACATGCGAAGGGTAACTTAACGGTAGGGGTTGGGGTTCATCCTTATATGAATTCCGAGATACCTGGTTTGGCCCTCCGGTACATATTTTGGCTTCTTGTATGCTAGAGTTGAATCCTGTTATACCCCGTACAAAGTACTTAAAGGTACAACTTTTAGGGGAAGGGGCTAAGCGACGCTAGTGTGGTATGGACCTGGCACCAGGTCAGGATATTCTAACTTCAGGGCTGAATATATTTTTTTTGTAAATATTCAGTTCTGATTTTGGGATTTCCCCCCAATTCATACAGGTTGAATGCGGACTCAAACTCGTTGACCCGGCTTTAAATGACCTTAGCTGTTGATAGGTCGTTAAACACCATTACACACTTGTTCAATTTCAATTTCCTAGCTCGGGATTCTGGTAAGGATGAACCCATATCGTTAAATTACTATTTGCATGCTCCCAAAAATTAACCAACCGCACAATTAAAAGAGTTATAATGTGAGGTAAATCTTGCATACAAGAAACAAAAAACCATTGTCTAGGCTTCTTCAATTTCAGTCCTAGATGAGGGTTTTTTTGTTTCTCGAACGCATGATTTCATCAAATTACATGCATACATCTTTTAATTGGGCGGTTGGTTGGGAGCATGCGAAGGATAATTTAACGATAGGGGTTCATCACTACCGGAATCCCGAGAAACCTGGTTTGGCCCTCGGGTACATATTTTGGTTTCTTGTACACTAGAGTTGAATCAGGTTATACCCCTTATAAAGTACTCAAATGTACTAAGACGCTAAGTGACGCTGGTGTGATATGGACCTGGCACCCGGTCAGGTTATTCTAATTTCAGGGTTGAAAGTTAAATGCGGGTTGTCGACCTCTTTGACCTAGCTTTTTAGGGGTGGAGGTTGGGGAGAATGCGAAGGGTAATTTAACGGTAGGGGTTCATCCTTATATGAATTCCGAGATACCTGGTTTGGCTCTCGGGTACATATTTTGGCTTCTTGTACGCTAGAGTTGAATCACTTTATACCCCGTACAAAGTATTTAAAGGTACTACTTTTAGGGGAAGGGGCTAAGTGACGCTAGTGTGTTATGGACCTGGCACCAGGTCAGGATATTCTAATTTCAGGGCTGAATATATATTTTTCTGTAAATATTCTGTTCTGGTTTTGGGAATTTCCCCCAAATTCATACAGGTTGAATGCATGACTCGAACTCGTTGACCCGGCGTTAAATGACCTTAGCTGTTGATAGGTAACTACACTACCGCTTGCGTTAATCTTGCCAATTTTCAGTTATTTAAACCTATCTTGAACATGTACCGGTTATGTTAACTTTAACCAAACAGCTTGATTGGTCGAGTCTGAGAATAGCTTAGGCTCAACCAATCAAGCTTGTTGATTTCAAGTATACACATCGAGTTAATGCTCAAAGGCTTTATATATTGATACTCAATATTTCTTTTTTGTGCGTAAGTGTTCTTTAAAGAGTAGCTTTAAAGTAATGTCTTGATACTTCCATATTTCAGGTACATAGCTTAATAACTAGTGCTCTTATACATGTAATTTGTTATGAATAAAACAAGTCCCATTGTTCTGATTTTTCGTACATTTGCTTTGCTATATCCGATTGGTACCTGCATGCATATATGGATGTAAAAGTTATCGATATCCATATGTCCGTTTTCAGTAAGTTAACATGTGTTCATACATGTACAATACCGATAGGGTGTCTTTGTGACCTAAACGAATGGCTATCATGTGCTTTGCTTATGACCCTGTTGGTTCAATGTCACCCCGCTGATGGACCGATGTGTAACCGATGTCGGGCCTATCTGCATTACCGATGTATGTCCGCTTTAAATATGATGTCGATCCGACATGTGCCCGATGTCGGGCCGATGTGTAACCGATGTCGACCGATATGCATTACCGATGTATGAACGCTTTAAATATGATGTCGATCCGACATGTGCCTGATGTCGGGCCGATGTGTAGCCGATGTCGACCGATGTGCATTACCAATGTATGTCCGCTTTAAATATGACGTCGATCCGACATGTGCCCGATGTCGGGCCGATGTGTAAACCGACGTAGGACCGCTATCGCACCGCTTTGCAAAAATGACATCGGCCCGATGTAGTTCACCGATGTAGGAGCGATGTATCTTCCGATGTTGGCCCGATGTTGGTCCGATATAGTCTGGCTGGCTGGGGTATAGACAACATATCGTATTGGTATAGTATACGTATAGTATTGGTATAGTACGTATAGTTGACCTGCAGAAAAGCGCTACTGTACATGTACGAAGTTGTTAGCTTAGAAAATATCAGCTCTACGGATGTCTTTTAACCGGATACATCCGTAGAGCTGATCTATATCCGGTTAGGTTAGACCGGATACAGAGAATATAAAAGACAGATGAAGTAGTAAAAGACATCCGTAGAGCTGAGATCTGTATCCGGTTAGGTTAGACCGGATACAGAGAATACAAAAGTCAGATGAAATATTAAAAGAAATACTTTGAGCAGAGATTTTCTAAGCTACGAAGTTGTATGATACGAAAGCCTACTAATTCGATAATAGATATATCGCGATATAAACTGAGTCCGAATATTCCAAACCCCATCTAAAATATAGGTACAGTGTAACCTCTCTAAACTGGACACTCTGGGAGGTCCCCAGGGTTTCCACTCTAGAGATACTCCACTGTTAATTAGACATATGACTATGCCATGCGTTTGGTATGCGGCTGCGCTGTGTGAACTTGAACATGCATTATAATCATAAATATACACAATGACACCCATACAATTAAGGATACACAGCTGTCTGTGTGTCCGGTTTAGAGAGGTTCTACTGTACAATGTGCATCATGTTCGTATGAATAAAACAAAATACTCTCTCTCCATAACAGTAAAGATAGGGCGTTCATATTGCAAAACGTTAGTCTGTATGCATGACCTGTATAATGAAAATCGGGCCTCTTTGTCCGTGCAAATAGAACAACACGTATTTCATGTGTCAGCAATTAATATTTGAAATTGAAAAGCGACGAATGCATCACGTGACATAATAATATTACCGTAAACTATGATATATTTCTGGCAAGCCAAATCATAAAAAACAAACCCATAAGACAAAATAACCCCACAAGAGCAATTCATAACGGGGTTAAAAACGGAATAAGCATCTCTTAACAAGTCCATCACTGTGTGGTTAACCTCACAATGTAGCTCTCGTTTGCTCGGACGGACGGACGGCTTAAGCTCCAATGGGATTCATGAGGATTTTTGATATGTTATTACAATTGATATTCTGAACATTTCCTGAAAACAAAATCAGCTTTGACTTATTTTTTTTCCGTTCTCAGCCCTATTACTATTCGCCTATAATTAGATAAAATGATAGCTTACTGTATTACATGCACTTTGACGTGAAGAAACATAGTATACCTTGAAATATAAATCACTGACACTGGGGGGTACTGTCAAGTTTTTTTGTCCGGACTTCGTGCCGGAGCGCATCCACGTTATCTCGTTTTAGACGGTAAGTCATTATTATCGCGATAATTATGCAGTTAAGCATACGCACCTCTCACCTTATATCGTTACATGGATTTCATATATATACGTTGACATAAAAGACACTTAACATTGACAGCAAATTAAACGTGGGAGCAGACAAAAAAGGACAAAGACGTATTGTGTACTTGTAATGTTACCTGTATGATGTTCAGTTGCATGAATAATTATGCATAATTATGAATACAAAGCTTAGAGGAATACATCTGTTGTTTGGTATGTGCTTCGTTTGTGTTTCAAAGTTTCATTGTTCGATTCCATTCAGCCTATTGATGCAAATGAACAGGCGATGAGCAAGCAGTTGCAAGTATAATGTGAATAATACTAAACTTGTATTGACATGTGAATGATCGAATGTTGCACCCGTTCAACGTGCTTACACCGCCACAGTGTGCAAAATCTTGGATATACAAAGGTTCGTTTACTTGATTGTGTTTAACCTTTATTAATTTCAATGTCGGAAATTCAGCCGACAGCTCTTCCAGTTCCCGAGTGAACGTATACATTGTGAAGAACAGTAAAACCTCTCTAAACCGGACGCGCAGGCAGTTTGTCTAACCTTACTTTTATGGGTTTCATTGGTGCATGTTTATGATGAAAATGGCTGATCCAGTTCGCAAAGTACTGTCGCATACATTTGCATAGTCATGTGTCTGATATACAATGGAACATCTCTAAACTGGAGAAATGTATCCCACACACTTTCGTTAATATAATGTGATAGCAGTATTGGTAAAATAAATAATTTAGGTCTTGGAGAAATAAATACAGTGGAACCTCTCTAAACAGGACAACCTGGGAGGGTGTCCGGTTTAGAGATGTTCCATTGTAAATCAGACATATGACTATGCCAAGGTATGCGGCTGTGCTTTGCGAACTTGAAAATGCATTTTCGTAATAAATATGTAACAAAGAAACTCATAAAAATTAAGGATACACAGACTGCCTGCGCGTCTGGTTTAGAGAGGGTCTACGCTGTAAAAAAAGAAATACAGTGAACCCTCTCTAAACCAGACACCCTGGGATGTGCCCAGGGTGTCCGGTTTAGAGATATTTCAGTGTAAGTCAAGTTTATGACCATTCTGGTACATACGCGTGCTTTGCGATCATGCACATACATTAACATTTAATGGCGGTGAAACCCATCAAAAATAGGATCACAGATGTTGTCTTGTTCTTCGGCTTAGATAGCCACTGCAATTGATTATGCCATCTAAGGTTATACTTAGAAACATTACGTACATATAAGCCAAAGAACATTACTAATGATTTCGAAGATATTTACATCGAAAGTGTTGAATGTATTAATGTATTAATATATAATGTGATCTATAAAACTGTTTATTTCGTAATAATATCAATACATGAGCGAACGTGACGAACTAAAAGCTGATACTATCAGTGTACCCTTGAACAATAAAAGAAGGTTAAATTTAATTCCGCTGACAAGCAAAAATAAAACACATTTCGCAAGTATGCACTCTATATAATTGCATTATAAGCACATGCAAAGGTGAACGTGTCTGTACATGTACTAATCTTCAGACGAAATGGGAATCGGCAGCGATCACAAAGCTGGAATGGTATGGAACGCCAAATCTACATAAACTCAAATATATATTGCTAGCTCTAAATATTTAGAGCTAGCAACAAATATTTGGAGCTAGCAATAAATATTTGGAGAGCTCTCGAAATCATTTGGAGAGCTATCGAAATTCATTAATGATATCTCGAAATCATTTGGAGAGCTCTCGAAATCATTTGGAGCGAGCAATATATAACATTTGATTTGGAGCTATCGCTAAATCATTTGGAGAGCTCTCGAAATCATTTGGAGAGCTCTCGAAATCAATTAATGATATCTCGAAATCATTTAGAGAGCTCTCGAAATCATTTGTAGCGAGCATTATATAACTTGATTTGGAGAGCTCTCTAAATCATTTGGAGCTATCTCTAAATCATTTGGAGAGCTCTCGAAATCATTTGGAGAGCTCTCGAAATCAATTAATGATATCTCGAAATCATTTAGAGAGCTCTCGAAATCATTTGTAGCGAGCATTATATAACTTTGATTTGGAGAGCTCTCTAACCCATAGGCAGCTATCTCTAAATCATTTTGAGAGCTCTTGAAATCATTTGGAGAGCTCTCGAAATAATTTCGAGCTATCTCTAATTCATTTCGAGCTAGCAATATATATCTTATTTGGAGCTAGCATTAAATCGCTTGAAACTATGAAAACGATGTCTCCCTGAATTATTGAATTACGCATTGAATTACGCAGCGCGATTTACCCAAATATACCAAAATATTCATTAAAAATAACATTTATGATTATATTATATACTCTTTCTACAATATATCAATAGTATATCATATAATAACCACATTTTGACCGAAACATATGAAGAATAAAGCACATATTTCTGCTGGAAAACGATTAATATAGCATGATTATAAAGGAAGACTACCGAGACTCATTAATTATGTCTCAGTTGTCTAACTTTAAGTTATCATCGACCATGATTGCATATCGCACATAATGTGGTTGTGACTGGAGAAATGTAGATCAGTGTAGATCCAGATCAGCATGTGCATCCGCAGTTTGATCAGCATCTGCAACATTCGTCATTCCATAAATGAAACCCCAGTCATGCTTCGAACAAGCAATGTAGGTCGTTACCAGGCTACAGAAGGGATCTATTTAATTATAACCTACACTGGTCGCAATTTCGATAAACCCCATTTATCCAGTCACAGCCACATATACATATTAATGCAGTATTAGTTTTAAAATATTAGTAGTTTTTATATTTAAATTATATATTACTACCGTACTATATACATATATAATTATACTAGTTGACATAACAGTTTTCACACTCCGTGGATGTCAACATTACTCATTAGAGAGGTTCTACTGTTTTTATGAGTATTTCAATTAAAAATCATCATTCCCATTTAGCCATTATAAAGTGCATTATATTCATTGGCTTCCTAGCATAAGTTAATCGCGGTATTCTCCCTTTATTTCATGTACAAATATTTCCATTTTACATCAACACATTAAAAAGACCCTGGTATAAGCAAATTAATGACAGATATTATGTAAGTACAGTCCAAACATCATTATTATAATGTGTATAGCTTTATTTATTAACAAATATAGTAATTACATGAAGATTTGGGTAGATTTGGGTAAATCGTGCCATCCCAAATTTAGTGCGACTTCACCTCGACCGGAAGTCGCCTGTCACACGTGTAGTAGTGAATATACATATGTCGAGCATGTTTACAGCACAGGTTGAAGTAACGGACCGAGGTCTATAAATAAATTAAATATGCCTAAAAGCATCAATAAATGAAAAAGAAATAAGCTAAACAAATTGTTTTAACTCCATCCGTATACTCCATATTGAAGGTTACGAAGTTTTTAATAGGCTCGGTGCACATGCGTACAGAGATTTTAAAAGCGCGGGAAGGGAGCGCGTATTGTTTTTTTCCCCAGTTCTCACGTGGAGTGGTATTTGGAGCTAGCATCAAACCAAGTTTATAATGCCCTCTCTAAATCAATTTGAGATATCTCCAAATGAATTCGAGAGCTCTCCAAATGATTTCGAGAGCTCTCCAAATGATTTAGAGATAGCTCCAAATGATTTCGAGAGCTCTCCAAATCAAGTTATATAATGCTCGCTACAAATGATTTCGAGAGCTCTCTAAATGATTTCGAAATATCATTAATTGATTTCGAGAGCTCTCCAAATGATTTCGAGAGCTCTCCAAATCATTTAGAGATAGCTCCAAATCATTTAGAGAGCTCTCCAAATCAAAGTTATATAATGCTCGCTACAAATGATTTCGAGAGCTCTCTAAATGATTTTGAGATATCATTAATTGATTTCGAGAGCTCTCCAAATGATTTCGAGAGCTCTTCAAATGATTTAGAGATAGCTCCAAATGATTTAGAGAGCTCTCCAAATCAAATGTTATATTGCTCGCTCCAAATGATTTCGAGAGCTCTCCAAATGATTTCGAGATATCATTAATTGATTTCGAGAGCTCTCCAAATGATTTCGAGAGCTCTCCAAATATTTATTGCTAGCTCCAAATATTTAGAGCTAGCAATATATATTTGAGTTTATGTAGATTTGGCGTTCCATAGAATGGTAAATAGCTATCATTGAATATAATACTCGATGCTGTCTTGTTTGGTGACTCATTTCGTCTTTCAATCGTTCATTGGTTGATTAACACGAACCCACAAACTCTTCCTGATTGAATTGTTTGAACATAATAATTATTTATGGCACCAATTGTCGTCAGCAAATATTGAACTGTTGGCCTATTTGGTTTCATTTTAATGGTTTGCTTTTTTGTTCGTCTTCTTTAATTCGCTTACAGTCACGACATTGAACGAGTGCAAAGTACACATACATGTTTTGAAATGCACATAAATGAATTATAGTGGAGTCCTCTAAATCAGTAGCCGATTTCACGATTTGACTTATCAAGTTAAGTATACTTTGATAGCCACATAAATCCTCAACACCCGGAGCCCTCACCAATCGTAATCGCGATGGCACGTTTTTCACAATTAGGGTTTAGACCTCAAACCCGAGTTTGAAGCTCAAACTCGGGTTTGATACCTCAGACTGGTATTTAAGGGATGCGATTGACAGTTTTTCTTACCCCGGGTTTTAGCCCTTAATCACCGGTTTAACGTAGCGATGTGTACAATAATTCCCTCAAATCAGGGTTTGAGGAGTTATTGTACATTATACGAATGAATGGCCTTTTTGTGGAATTTATCGGGGTATAAACTTGGAAAAGTCGCGGGAATACTGGACCATGGCCGGAAGGCCTTCGTCCAGTATTCCCGCGACTTTCCGGCATTCGTCCAGTATTCCCGCGACTTTCCGGCATTCGTCCGGTATTCCCGCGAATTTTCCAAGTTATATACCCCGATAAATTCCACAAAAAGGCCATTCATTCCTTATAAATCCAGCATTTGAAATAAATTCATCAAGAAAATGTGTTTATTTTCGGTTTTCTTAAGAATTATTTTAACTGCGCCTCACGGTTACGGAAAGTAGTTCGGCGTGGGAGTTTACTGGGATATAAATTTTGGACAGAGACTTGCTACGGACCAATCAAATGTTAGTGAATTGTGTAAATATCTTTGTGCTGGAATTATTTAGCGTGTAAACTAGTGTTTGAATGTTCAAACGATACCGATTGTATTCAGAAACGGCAGCTTAAACACAAAATGCGCAATAATTCCTCAAACCCGTGTTGGAGACCTCAAACCCGGAGCTTGTGAGCTTGTCAGAAAAACTTTCAATCGAGATCCCGTAAACACTAGTTTGATGTCTCAAACCCGAGTTTGAGCTTCAAACTCGGGTTTGAGGTCTAAATCCTGGTTTGTGAAAAATGTGCCTTCATGATCACGATTGGTAGTTACTCGCCAATTGCATATACATGTACTAATGTCAGTCCACACAGCCGGGTTTGCAGCTCTTACAAGGGTTTGATACCTCAAGCCAGGGATAAAGGAATGACTGTGCACTTATATACGTGAAACCATGGTTCGAGGAGCTCAAACTCGGCTTTGGACCTCAAACCGAGGTTTGAGAAATTATTGTGCAATTTTCTTGCCATATACATTCCTACATCTACATACATGCATAACACACACATGTTGTGTAGAATCCGCTTCTGTTCTCTCACCCATAGTACGGTGTAATCGCTCTAAACCAGACACCAATAAAGCTCCTGTGATCTTATTGTTGATGAGTTTCTTGGCCATTTATCTCAGGTTATAATGTCTGACCGTAATCGCATAGCACACAATTATGGCTCAGTATGATCAAATGCATCATTTACAGTGAAACCTCTCTAAGCCGGACAGCCTGGGGACCTTTGCTACCGTGGGCTTGTTCCCCGGGGTAAACACCGAGGCATAACATTACATGGTCACGAATAGTCAAATCACGATCTGCTTTTAAGATGAAAGCATAAACTAATAATAATAATAATACTAACATAAATAAAATATCACCGATGCAACTGCTACCTCAACGTGGCTACGGCACTGAGGTTCAATAGTCCTCCACTAGTGTAACCTCATCAAAATGGCATTTAACCGAGGCAATTATAACATCGATAACCACAAAACTAAGACATCGAACGCAGAGTATTCTATTAACTTTCGATGTCATCCTTAAAAATAGTTACTTTCCAGTGGTAAACCCATTGAACCCGAACACCCGCTATAGCGGTTTGTGCAAACAGTGCATATATCGATGAGCCGGCTCATCAGGATCTGCACTTTTTGACAGTAATTTTCATATTTTTTGGAAGCAAAAAATACCCTGTTTTCATAAATTGACTGATCTGAAAACCATTATGTGATACTTGGATTGGTTGAAATTAATATATACAAATTAATTCCAGTTACTAGTACATGTAGTTATGGGTGAAAGGGTTAAGTCAGAAGTATAGCACTATATACTGTTCACGCACCCCAAGTGTAACCGGGATTATTAATGTATTCTTAATTAAAAAGTAAAACTATGTTAATCGGTTAACGCATGCATAATACGGGTGTGTTGTAGCGCCGCATAGACATCCTAACGCATAGAGCTCTCCGAGTAGAAAGTCCCAATTTAAATTTAAAGTTGGTGTGTAACTTCGAGCTCTATAATGCGTTGTGGCCTAACGCATAGCGCTACCTATGTGCTCTGTGCACTGTGGCCTAACACATAGAGCTCTATCCGTCAGGCCACAACGCATATAACTCCTCGATGAGCTTTATACGTCGGGAGCTCTATGTGGTCAAACAATGCATGCATGTTACATACTAAATTATCGGTTCGTTGGTCTATAAATCATATGATCAGCAATGGTAACTTTAAAAAGTGCAGATCCTGATGAGACGGCTCGCTACGAGCCGCCTCATCTGGATCTGCACTTTTTGCATGAATTGTATGACATTCCTATTTAATTGTATAATGCCAGGTTTCCATTGCGAGGATTACATAAACATTTGCAAGAGCCGAAAATATGCCTTATGGTAAATAATACTTACTTAACATGAAATATCGGCCCTTATGTTACAGGCTGGCCAGCATTTAGAATTTCGGTAGCAAGATGCGGATACCTATATGCGTCTTGGGCGTCCTTGTCGCATTGACAATGGCACAAGCAGGTACATAAATGTTTGATATTTGTGTTTACATATAGTTTAAACAATATTTATTTCAAATTATGTATTATTTGAACATTATTTCAAATTATATGTTGTGTTGTTCGGCAAATTCTTCTATCGAGAAGGAATAGTATAATCGTACATAATAATTATTCAAATAAACTATCTTCAGACTAGTTTTAAATTTAAGCGTGTTCGATTTAGTGGTCATAAAGTCTAATTAAAATAATTAACTCGTGCCCATGGTATATATAGTTGCTAACAGTAACTATTGATATCTACCCCCGTACCGTAGGACGGTACGGGAGTAAATTGCAATTATTATAGTTACTGTTCGAAACTATGGTATACGGCTTGTCACGAGCTGGCTCATCTGGATCTACACTTTTTGCCTATACCACTATTGTCCATACCACAGGCCTGTGGTGTTGAAAGGGTTAATTATTGAAGAAGAAAGATGTTGATATGATCCCAAGCATGCATCCTGAACCATATTGACCATCTCACTGAAATGGATTTCTTGACGTTGTCTTGTAATGTATGCCCGTCCATTACACAGGCACTTTGTAGTATGAACGAGAAAAGCCTCCTTAAACCATACCCATTTTTACTCTGATATTAAATATCTAGAAGGTAGGACACTCGCCATCTTTTCAACCAACGAAAGTGGGTTATTTACCTTGGGCCCGGCTCGCTAATTCAGTATTTGTAACATGCACCCTGCCGGTCCCGGCCTTCATGCGCGTTACAATTACTGAATCAGCGAGCCGGGCCCAAGGTACACTAGTGCCACTTCCGTTGGTTGAAAAGATGGCGAGTGTCCTACCTTCTTGATATATAATATCGGAGCAACAGTGGGTATGATTTAAAGAGGCTTTTCTCGTTCATACCACAAAGTGCCTATGGTCCATTTCAGAGCTGTGCAACTACAAAGGCGGCATGTTCCAACAAGGACAGAGGTGGGAGGATGGCTGTGACCTGAAGTGTGTATGTGAGAACGAAATCACCGGATACTACAGATGCAACCAGCGGTATGCTTCACCTAGCCTAGTTTAGCAGATTTTACAACTTTTTACATTTTTACTGTGCAGCATGGCACCACCAAATTCAGGCATCACCCGAATCGGGCATGGCACTGCACCATGCCCAAATTTGGTGGTGCTATTTTGTGTCGCACCTGCTTTAGCAAAAGGCGCGACTATAGTTTATCCATCGTCCGCGTCGTAATTTCAACAAGTTTGTAAATGCTTTGTCATCATGATATAACTTTAATAGTACTTGACGGATTGCTTCAATATTTGGATAGTTGATATTTGTGAGCATTTGGAACACACGCATGCCACCATTAACATGATCTTGACCGTTTTCACATTCATATTTTTTCGGAAACACATAGCTATTTTTTTGCGTCAAAAAGTTTGTACAAGTTTCTTCATCATGATACAACTTTAATATTACTTAACGAATTGCTTTAATATTTGGATATTTGGTCCCAAGGGAGTCATTTTCCAAGATTGTACACACTGAATCTATCCCCATTTAAAGTTTTTCGAGCTAAACATGATATTTTTTTACCGACTTGTACAAGAATGGTTGTTGTACATTTTTATTAGCCGATCTATTTACAGATCGGCTAATATATTGGTTATCCATCGGTTTGTGAAAAAGTTTGTGACCACCCTTTTCTCCTATATTCGGTAATCTACAAACGCGAAATTTGTTGTATCACTTCCAAACTACATCAACCGGATAATTTTTCATTTTTGGCCATTATCTCTGTTTAAAACTTTAAATAAGCGAAATAACACAATTTTTTTATTAAATTAACGTGAATAACTACAAGAGTTCGGCGGTTTGCAAAATGCAAATTTTCAAGTCACAAACCGGAAGCTCCGCCATGTTCCAATATCTCCATACACAAATCAAAACACGTTCGAAGTTTGACCTGAATTCAGTTAGTTAGTGGGTGTGAAGTGTTCTATATACGGATATTGTCATCGTAAAGATCGCGAAAGGACACTGGAATAGTGTAGATTGCCTGCAGTAATCACAAATCAAGGTGTGGAATGCGAGAAACTGAGTTCGGACACGTGAATTTCTGGCTAGAAATTATTAGACAAGAATTTGGGCACAAGAATATCCAAAAAGTTCGGGTGTCATGGTAAGTCCTTGATATTATACATAATCCGATAGTTCTACTTGTCAGCTGGTGAGACAATGTAAGCTGGTGTAATCATTATATTGTGTGTGAACCCCACCCAGAGCTCCAGCTCCAGATAAGCTGCGTATTTGCGTAAATACCCAATTAAAATTGCCAAAAACCCAATTGAAATCAGAAGTAGTAACTGTGAGTATCAAATCAAAAAGCAATGAGAACACTTGTGGTACCTTTATCATGCTGCAGAAAACAATAAACAGGCCATCAATAATATAGCATATTTTTCTTATTTTTCCATGAAAACACATCTTGGTATTTCATTAGAAAGACAATTATAATGAAATGCCAAGATATGCTTTCATTTCGAAGCAAACTATTCAATAATTGTTGTCTGTTAATGTGTTATTTAAGTTTACCCCATTAAAATTTTGAAATACCCAATTGCTTCAGAAATGATGGAGTAACAATCAGAGCTCCAGATAAGCTGCGTGTTTGCGTTAATACCCAATTAATATTGCCAAATACCCAATTGAAATCAGAAGTAGTGAGTATCAAAAAAGCAATGAGAACAATTGTGGTACCTTTATCATGCTGCCGAAAACAATAAACAGATCACAATATAGCATATTTTTCTTATTTTTCCATGAAAACACATCCAAGGAGACAATTCTAATGAAATGCCAAGATATGTTTTTGTTTTGAAACAAACTATTCAATAATTGCTGTCTGTTGATGTGTAAACAGTAGTGTGATTTTTACCCAATTAAAATGTTGAAATACCCAATCGCTTCAGAACTGATGGAGTAACAATACTCAATTACTAATTCCTTATCTGGAGCTCTGACAATACTCAATTACTAATTCCTTGGCTTATCTGGAGCCCTGTTTGGATACAAATTGTGTTGGGAAGCCCCTATTTTTGTCCTATTAGTTCGGGTTATTACAGTAATCCTGGCCAGTCTCAATGTTATGGTTCAAATGAGCGGCATTTCCTGTTTCATCGGTTTCATCTCTGGAAACCCGCGATTTATCACATTTAATGCCATAGTGTTTGTTTATTTATTTATTTGCAGCCTATCAACAGCTAAGGTCATGTAAGGCCGGCCAAACGTGTTCGATCCCATTTTAACCTGCTGCATTGGGGGGAAAATACCAAAATCAGAACGTATTTGCTGCGTATTTGTATATAAGCTGCGTATTTGCGTAAATACCCAATTAAAATTGCCAAAAACCCAATTGAAATCAGAAGTAGTGAGTATCAAAAAGCAATGAGCACAATTGTGGTACCTTTATCATGCTGCAGAAAACAATAAACAGACCACAATTTAGCATATTTTTCCATGAAAACACATCCAAGACAATTCTAATGAAATGCCAAGATATGTTTTCATTTCGAAACAAACTATTCAATAATTGCTGTTTGTTAATGTGTAAACAGTAGTGTGATTTAATTTTACCCAATTAAAATGTTTAAATACCCAATTGCTTCAGAACTGATGGAGTAACAATACTCAATTACTAATTCCTTATCTGGATCCCTGCGGCCACCCACTGAATTATAATGTTCGACACCCGTGCTTTCACTGTACTTAACATGCTTAAGACGTGCGAGATGGTGTATTTTGATGGACCTCAGACAATAACAAATTGCAGTTTGTGTGGAATTTCATGAAAAATGTTTACAGATTTTGCGATATTTCTGTAAATCATGCCAAACGTTGATGAAATTCTCAGAGCAAATGCAGAATGTCACGATGTTGTCACCGTTCAATGTTATTTATGAAAGATATTGTAAAGTTTGTAAATATTTTTCATCAAAGTGCGCACATGTTTGTACATGCAAAATCACATGGCGCATGTCATATGTATAAAATTTGTCATAAATTGTCAATAGTTCAGTGATATTTCATATGATTACACCTTTTCTTTTTTATTTCTCCTCAAAAGTGCATGTAAATGTTGTGACCACTCATCTGAACCGTCTGCGCAAGAATGTTCAGATGGTGTATGCAACATATACTTCCGAGAAGAAATAATAAAAATAAGTTATGATATTGTAACTAAATGTGCAAAGTTACAATATCCGACAACTACACATGTATTTATTTCATATATCATGTATATGTTTCAGGAAAGAAGGCAGAATTATATGACCATCTTAGCCCAAACTGGGCACCATCAGTTAATCTGGGCGGACAAAAGCGAGCACCATCTACATCAAGATATGATCGGCAGCAGGAATAGAAGAGAAGGAAGCCAGCTGAATCCACAACTGTTGTTGGACCTGATCACACTGAGACGGGTATGGATATGGGTGACAGCGTTGATGAAGACGGCGTTCAGTCACAGACTGATGTTGATGGTCCACTCATGGAGGCTATGTCGCTGGAGCTGCAGGAACTGCGTACAGAGAATGGGGAGCTTAAGGAAAAAGTGGCCCATTTGGAAACTAAATTCACTGCAAGTTAGTTTAAGGGTAGTGACGAGAAGGTGAAACATTTAACAGGATTACCATCATTCACAGTTCTATCTATATTGTTTAATTTTCTGGAGCCGCACCTGCCATCCAGTCTGGTCATGCCCAAATTCAAGGTAATGATACTGACATTAGTGAAATTGCGACTAAATTTGTCAAATCTCTTTCTTACGTATGAATTTGACACTACTCAATCAACAATATCTAGACTTTTTTACACGGACAATTGACTGTATGTACAAGCGGGTAAATAAACTCATAAGATGGCCAGAGCGCGAGACATTGAGAAAGACCATGCCAATGGAATTTAGGAAGTACTTCGGCCACAGGTGTGCAGTGATAATTGATTGTTTTGAGTTATTTATTGAGAAACCAAGTGGTTTGAAAGCCATAGCAGAAACCTGGTCTTCATACAAACACCACCACACTGTGAAATTTCTAATTATAATTACTCCTGAGGGCAGTGTGTCCTTCATATCGAAAGCATGGGGTGGTCGTGTGAGTGACAAGTTTGTGACAGAGAACAGTGACTTCCTGTCCAAGTTATTACCTGGGGATTTAGTGTTGGCGGACAGAGGATTTGATGTCAAGGATAGTGTTGGCTCGGTAGCTGCAGAAGTGAAGATTCACTTATTTCGCCATCAAACATTTACTTTTCTATTGATTGCAAGGAAATAGCGATTCTGCGATTTCGGTCGGCTGCCAGCATGGTTCCGGTAAACAGGTTTTCTGTCGGTCGGTATTGTCGACTATACCGACCGAAAGCCGACCTGTTTATCTGTACCATGTCAGCAGCCAACCGAAATCGCTGAATTGGTATTCCTGGGCCAGGGGTGTGGAATTTCTTCATCAGATTTGCTGGCACCTTTTGAAATTAAAATCATATACATATCCCAATTAAAAAACATTTTGTCGCGCCTGCTTTAGCAGAGGCGCGACTATAGTCGGCGCTTTTTCCGTCGTCGTCGTCCGCGTCGTCGTCCGCGTCGTCGTCCCGTTTTTGTGTAAGGCAAATGCGTTAAAGTTATTGTTTCTCCATAATATCTCTTTAACCCCTTGCCACACTTTGATAATATTTTGTCATGGGATGATGCTTCATAACGCACACCCCCACATCCAAATTCTCAAGGTCAAGGTCATTTATTTACTTGTACTGTTCACCGGTTTTGTAACAGGAATGCGTTAAAGTTATTGTTTTTTCACAATATCTCTTTAACCCCTTGTCACACTTTGATAATATGTCACATCAATGTTCGTCTAGGGATGATGCTTCACTACTACACACACCCCCACATCCAAATTCTGAAGGTCAAGGTCATTTATTTACTTGTAATGTTCACCGGTTTTGTAACAGAAATGCGTTAAAGTTATTGTTTTTTCACAATATCTCTTTAACCCATTGCCACACATAGATAATATTTCACATCAACATGATCAATGTTTGTCTAGATATGATGCTTCACTACGCTCACCCCCACATCCAAATTCTCAAGGTCATAGTCATTTATTTACTTCTAATGTTCACCGGTTTTGTAACAGAAATGCGTTAAAGTTATTGATTTTCACAATATCTCTTTAACCCCTTGCCACACTTTGATAATATTTCACGTCAATGTTTGTCTAGGGATGATGCTTCATTACGCACACCCCCACATCCAAATTATCAAGGTCAATGTCATTTATTTACTTGTAATGTTCACCGGTTTTGTAACAGGAATGCGTTAAACTTATTGTTTTTTTCATAATATCTCTTTAACCCCTTGTCATACTTTGATAATATTTCACATCAATGTTTGTCTAGAGATGATGCTTCATTACGCACACCCCCACATCCAAATTATCAAGGTCATGGTCATTTATTTACTTTTAATGTTCACCGGTTTTGTAACAAAAATGCGTTAAAGTTATTGTTTTTTCAAAATATCTCTTTAACCCCTTGCCACACTTTGATAATATTCCACGTCAATGTTTGTCTAAGGATGATGCTTCATTACGCAAACCCCCACATCCAATTTCTCAAGGTCAAGGTCATTTATTTACTTGTAATGTTCACGGTCAAATGCCTCGGCAGGCGCGACACCGCTTCCGTGGCGAAATTCTTGTTAATAGAAGCTAAACTTGTATACTTTATCATTTATTCCATTATCATGATTATCACATAAAGCATGTAATAATAAAGTATAAACACTCATTGTAAGCATGATATTACTTCCTTTCAATGGTAATATGACCAGTGTAGGCACAGATCAGCCTGCACATTCACATACAGGGGTGTGCTACCAGATTAATATACAGATTGATCAAACCCCATAAGGCCTTTTTCTCAAGCCACGTTCACATATACTGTTCTATATTTGTGATGCACCGTTAGAGAAACAGTCCACATACTTCACTGGTGCTGCACTCCGTGCCGATGGAAATATTTCAAGACAATCCACTTGAAAGATACAATAGGCCACATTAATTGTAACAAAATGTTTCAAGACGAGTAGTAATTTTATTGATTTTTTAACACTCATCTAGATACATTTTATAATGGTGCATATTGTATTTTTCAAGTGGATTGTCTTACATTTTCCACCGGCGCGGAGTGCAGCACCAGTGTAATAATGATAATTAAGATGTGCCATGTGTTTTGTACCTACAAAAATGGGCGTAATTTCTTAAAAAAAAATGCAAAATTTACGATATTTTCCTAGAATGACACCGAAGGTTGTCGAAATTTTCAGAGCAAATGCGGAATTCTATTCTGCATTTGCTTTGAGAATTTCATGAACTTTTAGCATATTTATGAAATTGCGCACCTGTTTTTAGGTACAAAATCACATGGTGCGTCTAGATTTACAGACAGTATATATGCATTGGCAATATATACATGTACATTGAAGTTCACATACAGTACTTGCACACCAAATTAATCACCTTTTTACACGCTTGTTTTTCTTAAATTCCGGCATCTTTCTACAGTCTGGGCAATAGGTATATATATATAAGATTCCGACACCTCGTGTTAATTTATGGCACCCGGTGTTTTTATAAACTTGAATGTATAAGGTTTCCAAAAATTCCGGGTGCCATTTTTTTAAACCATGTTCAATGTCATTTCAAGGTCATTGAACTTTATGCTTGACGGAAGTCGAAAACTGCCAATATATGAGCCAATAGGTAGGTCATGGTCCTTAACTTGGAAATTGGTATAAGTTGCTCAAAAACATTTCAGATGGATATATTAAAGAATTTACGTAAACTACACTAATATTCAGTATATTATCAAATTTTCAAGATTCCCGCCAAAAATCGGGTATTTATGATATTTCGGTTGACTTGCTACATATTAGTGTAATGCTAAGTGCCTTCACCTATATTCAAAGGTTAATTCTTTCAACTGGAAGAATATTTCAGTTAATATACTCCATTGTCAGAAAACTCAAAATGGCCTCCTAGTAAATGGCAAATCCATAGTAATTTACTAAATATAACTGGGAGAATTTGGTTGGGGAGGAAATCAACACTTCTCTCACTTTTCCCTGAGATTCTGTAACTACTAAAATGTGGACATATATTGAACCCTGATTTGATCGGCTAATAACATCATGCTCTGCATGACTTTTCATTAGTTAATTACCAATTTGGGATAAAATAGTAGCTGTTACAAAGAGGGGGTGGTGTAGAGATATGACCATATATGGAGGTTTGACTGTGTCACAATTGTGGCTGTGATCTGAGAAACGGGGCTTATGGCCTTTGTAACCAGTGTAGATCCGACCAGGATCTGCACGGATCACCATTCAGTTTGGAAAACAACTACTGTGGGTCCAGCCAACTGCATATATTAAAGTGAATGAGTATTCTAGAGGCACAATAATTAGACTGTCCACAATAGTCATATGTGGCTGTGACTGGAGAAATGGGGCTTATGGGTTTTGTGACCAATGTAGCTCCTCGAATAGCACACTATTGTAGCCTGATAACGATCTATTGTTAGAGGTATGCCGGGAATTTCATTGATGGAATGTTGAACAGTTTAGAATCTGATCAGACTGGTCACAAAACCCATAAGCCCCATTTCTCCAGTCACAGCCACATATAAAGCCCGATTTTTTCAGTCACACTCACAATTCGTGCAATCAGAATGGCGTACAATTTCGCGTTGTAAACCCATGTTGTACTTACCATTCCAGATGTGCGGTCTACCAGCCGTTGCCCGCAGGCTGCACCTTGGTCACTGACCCCAAAGATGCCTGTTGTAGGGTGTCAGTGTGTAACCACACCCCGGCACCCTAGCCGGGTCTCCACTCTCACACCAGGTACACTACAGCCTAGGGATGTCGCGATATACCGGTATATTGCAATACTGATCCAGTCTCCGCGAAACTGCCAAAATGTTACAAGACATTCGGTCTGGTAAACTTGAAATTTTACCAGACCGAAAGATTTTGTTTATAAAAATAAAATTGATTTTGTGTTGAGTTTTTTTTCTTCAAGTATATCAGTCATATAAGAAAAGCTAGCTAGCACCAGAAGAGCATACCAAAGGAAGGTGATTTCATTGAAGCTTAGAATAGAAAATAAAAAAATAATCAACAACTGCTGATCAGAAATTTATCGTACCATGACACAAAAAAGATATACCGGTTTCCCCCGATATTTTTTGTATTTTAATTTGTGTGCAGCCTAGTGATACACTTATACCGGGGACCAGTCTATATCACAGAAAAAGTGACGTCTAGAGCAACTTTTGGCAACAAACAAAAAATCTAGTCATGATCTATCTATCTAGTTAGACAGTTTTATAGTTGATAAATGTTCACAAAATGACCTTTGTTGGTCCTACATGTAGGAAACTGGGGGCCGTTTCATTAAGCTTCGTACGACTATAATGTTCGTAAGTGCAGAATTATGATTGTCTGTAAATTTCACATTAACAATGTTTTCTTGTAAACAATTATTGAATTTACATTTATTGAACATTGAAATTTCCAGACGATCGTAAATTGGCACTTACTAACATTTTAGTCGTACAAAGCTTTATAGTGAAACGGGCCCCTGCTCCACATTATAACGTTCTCAAATGAAGCAATATATTGTGGTACGTATCATAATACATGTATGCCTTTCGTGTATTGCAATGTATTGTGGTATGATTCAACAATATCGTGATCGCCCTACTTCCGCCGGCACTAATCTTGCCAATATTTGTTCAATTTCCTTATTTCAAAATAGTTGAAAAACTGTGCTTGAAATCAAGCACCTTCATTTGCTGAGCCTCAGCACTGCTACAGCTCAGGCTCAGACAAACAAGTTGGTGGATTGCGACTTGGAGAATTGCCAATAAATGTTGAGAAACGTTGATAAACTGGGCAAGAGTAACACGGGTGGTTGTGTACCGGTAAGTTCTGCACCAGGGGGCCGTTTCACTAAACTTTGTACGACTAAAATGTTCGTAAGTGCAACTTTAGAATCGTCTGGAAATTTCAATTGATGTATTTACATTTATTGAACATAGGTTGCATCTAAATCCCATAATTGTTTACAACAAAACATTGTTAATGTGAAATTCACAGACTATCATAATTTTGCACTTACAAACATTTTAGTTGTACAAAGTTTAGTTAAACGGCCCCCAGTTGAAAACCAATTAGCAAAGAGATCAGGGTCTGCATGGATTATAAATTGACCTGAATTGTGACCTTAGATACATGTTGAGAAATATTGAGAAAAAATATAATTGTGGCTGTGACTGAAGAAATGGGGCAGAATGATGTGTTTTGTGGGCTTGTGGGTTGTATGGCATATCGGTTTTGCAACCAGTGTATATCCAGATCAGCCTGTGCATCCGCATCTAGCAAGCATCTAACAACCATCGTTATCAGGCTACAGGAGTGTGCTAATCGATCAGGGCCCAGTTGCTCAAAACCTCTGTTACCTTAACAAACTGTTAAGGATTTAACAGTCTGTTAAGCTAACAGAGGTTTTGAGCAACCGTTGCCCAGGTCACAAAAATTCCCATTTCTCCAGTTACAGCCACATATTTTAAATATTCATATTCTGTATTCCGCAGCCCCGGGTACGCACACTGGAGGCCCCACCTTGAAGCCCGTGGCGAACCCTACACCGAAACCATTGATGGAATGGTGAAAAGTGCAGATGCTGATCAGACTGTGCGGATGCTGGTCACAACACCCATAAGCCCTATTTCTCCAGTCACAGCCACATGTATAAAATAGTATCCACACTCATTGTTATATGGTATTAAACCAGTACAACCATACTAAACCCTAAATTGGAATTATGGCTCAGATAAAATTCCAAGCAAATACAAATACTGACTACTGCTTTTGGGAGGGGGCCAAGTGATTCTGGTGTGGCGAGGACCTGGCATCAGATCAGGATTATTCTGATGTTAGGGCTGAATAGTTTTGCTATTGTAAATATTCAGTTCTAATTTTGGGATTTTCCCCCCATTTGTACATGCACTTGAACGTCGCCACGCCCGGGTGTGTTCACACCGGCACCCACACCTACGCCCAGTAAGTATATGTGACTCATACACTACCGCCTGCTCTGTAGCCTATGTGACTCATACACTACCGCCTGCTCTATAGCCTATGTGACTCATACACTACCGCCTGCTCTGTAGCCTATTTCACCAACATTGCAAAGTATACTTATCTAGCAAATGTATACTTTGAGGGAGAAATTTTCAATTTAAGATTAAATTTATTAATTTTTGTTATACTGAATGTATTACATTATCACAGCCAGTTTGGCTGTGATAATGTAATAAATTCAGTATAGTAATTCTGCATACTTAATCATCAAATATATGCAATCGTTAGTTCTATATTAAATAATGCATTTTGTGGAAAATAAATGATTACTCCCTCAAAGTATACTTTGCTAGATAAGTATACTTGAATATTGTGCTACGGCTCAGGCTCAGGCTTCTTGAATAAATGTTCTCCGTAAAATTGCCGAACATAACATTTTTCGTGCTATTTTCCGTAAATGAAGTCGCAAGTTAATTTGCATTCATTCTGAAATTTCGCCATCTTTCGAATTCATTTCCGGAAAACATGGACGGTTTTGTTCATGATTTACGGCAAGTTGTGGAGATCCGATAAGGGTGTTTTATTTTCAAGAGAATTTATTCTAACTTTAAAGTTTCATTTTCTTTTTAACCGTATGTTATTACAATATAGGTTTGTGCCACAAGTTCTACCAACTTACGGCCCTCACATTTGCATATGTACTCGTAATATGAAGATGGCAGGTTAATTACTGAAATGTAACTTAAACGAAATATAGAAGACATGTACAAAACAATGTTTTCAGTGGGTTAAACCGGTTATAGTGGCCACAACCGTCCCACTTACTTTGCCATACTGTTCCTAAAAGGCGTGCACGTAAAAAGGAACAAAACAATATGTATGTAAAAAAAAAACATGACGATGATAAAGCACGGCACAAAATGCAAAACAACAACGTATACATGATTTCCAATACGGTCCTACAATTCCTCGCGATTGTAGTTCGACTATGCCATTAATGGCGAGATAGTTGGGTGGGTTAAGATATAATTATATTCTTGTTTATACACATAACCGTACACGTATCTGTCGTATATTTTCTCGAAGCCAATTCCCACGGATATATGATAATTAGTGATATTAATATTAGAGTCACCATGTTGGTAGATTAATATAATATATTGCCGTGTTGGGAAGGAGAAAGGGTCTGCTCTGTCGATATCGACAGAATAGCTAGATTGTTTCCGTCGCAGTCACATTTTTTTTGTTCTCACACACCGTAGAGAAAGCTGCGAAATCCGAAAAATATGGTTCTGACAAGACCAAATGAGGCACGCGCTGTGATCATTTTGTACCTTCGGACATCTGCTTAATTTCATGAGATACGTTTACAAATTGTGGTTTTATGGTTCGCAGTGTTGAAAGTGTTAATAAATTGTTTTCTGCAACCTAACGTTGATTGACCAATATTTCCGCTACGGGTGTCACACCGATTCCGGCCGGGTGTGTGGACAAGCTGACCAACTGTGCCGCCTATGGCCAAGCAGTCTGTACGAGCATACATCAGGTTTGGGCTACCGATAACTGCAGAAAGACGTGCAATCTTTGCAGTAAGTCTTGTTTATCAGAAGCTCGGATCATGTCTCCAAAGTCGGGGCAGTCATTAATTAATCATTGACTGGAGAAATTGGACTTATGGGTTTTATGACCAGCGTAGCTCCTGATCAAAGAGCACATTACATTAGCCTGATAACAGTATACATATATTATAAGTTATTGTGATTCTACACAGGCTATATGGTGTAATATTGCCCGTCTGGAGGTATGTTCACCCGAGGCGATAACCGAGGGTGAACATACCTTCAGACGGGCAATATTACACCATATAGCCTGTGTAGAATCACAAAAAAGTATTTGTCATACCGCAGATCCTGTATTTGGCCGTATAAACATATCTCTTATTTTGATCTTTGCGGTTTTTTTCTTCAGGATGAAAAATAATCCGAGATTCGATTTTCTACCGTCAGTCTTAATATAAAGGCGTAAATGAACATTTTGTTTTTTTATTAAACGAAAACAACTAAATATGGAGTAAGAAATCCATCGAAAACGAATTTATGACAGTCTTTTTATATCGTGTAATTTAATTTATATTCCACTGCTCTATCGATCTTTGGCGCCTCTAGAAAAATGCGACTGGTTCCCAAACATTCGCTGTCATTGCTACGCCGCGTTTCGTGCGTGGAACCCATAGTTTGTGACCTAAATATAGCCGTGTCACGAAGCCAAGTGTGTTTTGCAATTTTCGTTATTTTGGCTAATTTTTAAGAATATTTATGGAAAAATAAACAATAAAGACTGGTTTTGAGTGTACAATTTGTTACTTTTATTGATCAATTCGGGGCTTTATTGTGTTTATTGAGGAATACAATTCGCAATCGCTAGACACTTTGCAAAATGTGTCTTCATTGGACGCCAGGCGCCGTAGGGGAATCGCAATTCCTCTATGTCCGACGGCCTTGGCAGGTCATATAATATATATGACCAGGCAAGCTAGCCAATCAAAAGCCGAGAAACTTATCTGCGGTATGACAATGTTTGCTAGAAGCATAACAATCATTATCAGGCTATCCCAGACAAAAATAAATGTACTACAATGCCAACAATGTACTACACCAATGTATGAATGCTGTACAGTTCTTTAATTATTTTTCCGCATAATTAGTATAAATAATTAAAAATATCATGCCTCATTTGCATATGATAATAGCCTCATACCACCGCGCGTCACTATCAGTAAAATAAACATTACTAAATGATTATTCTGTATAGCGGGCACTCGTAATGTTTATAACTGGTGGAATAGTGACACAATTTAACACTTATTATTCCTATAAAGAACAAGTTGTGCCTACTGAGTGGGCATGTAGCCTACCTTTAAATCTTGACACATGAACATGATATGGGAGGTGGGCCGGTGAGGTTGATGTTAAACAAACAAGCAAACATAATAATAACCTCGATAACTAGTTGGCTATATATCGTTTAAAAATATCAAACAACAATTCATTGACATTATATTCTGATTTATTTCCGCAAAACATGTAAAGGTAAAAAAGGTCAAGGTCATGTAAAAGGTAGCACAAGTGTGTTCCAAATGTTACAGGTATCAAATTCCAAACATTCAAGCAATCCATCACAGGTATTTGACGTGTTTCGGCTTTCATGGGTATAGCTCTATATATATATGAACAAGGAAGAACTTTGGTCGGACACGACCTCGCATAATAACAAAATAACATGTTTAAAATTGTAATTTTCTATGCATTCTACGCTAGTTTCGTAAGTATATAATTCCTATTTCCCACAGATGTGCTCACACTTGGCTTTGACTCGACACTATCAAGGTGTATGATCACGTGGTACTAACAACAACAATTTTATAGTGTCCTTATTACGTAACGGATTTTGATGAAATATGGCGCATCAAACGCGTCTTGTTACATGTAAGCTGCATTTTGTGGTCTCTGTATTTTCACCCAAACTTCTGTCGTTTTTGCGACACGGACATCGAAAACGACATAAGTCTGTGCCAAACTCCATAGACCACCAAATGATGCTCATGAAGACGCGTTTCCTGGGCCATATTTCATCAAAATCCGTTGTATATTTAGGAAAATATCAAATAATACTTACTTTGTGTGTGCGAAATTGTTGTTGTTGTAACCACGTGATCATGCACCTTGACTATGTCACCAACTACGTCACCGATAACATTCTGTTCTCGCATTTTTAAATTCGGTTATTTTTTATGACCATGCGCGTGAATCGTGTGTTAAGGTTTTACAGTGTAGACTCAATACCCCATTTTCCAACCTCGTCTGAGACACAGTACCTTTACTAACACAGTTTAATGTAAATTAAGTTTATCATTATAAGTGTTAGTGTCTTTATGATTATCGATGCTCACGATAAGATCAGTATCCGGGTTTGGATCGATAGATTGGACGACACCGGATACAGGCACAACAGTTCAGACTTGATAACGAAACATGCAAGTACCAATTAAGATCATGTGGCTGTCACTGGAGAAATGGGGCTCATGGGATGTGTGACAAGTGTAGCTCCTGGTCAAATAGCACACGCCTGTAGCCTAATAACGATCTATATTGCTTGACAATATTAGAGCATGACGGACGTTTCATTGCTGGAATGACGGACAGTGCTTATCCTGGATCTACAGGGATTTCGCTGGGGAAAATAAAAAAATCTCCACTTCAAAAAAAAATAAAAAAATAAAATATTATTTTTTTCGAAAATTGTAATCTTTTATCGCCAATTGTTTATCTTTATCGCCAATTGTGAAAGTGGTGATCGCCAGCGGAATCCCTGTGATCTACACTGGGCGCAAAACGTATAAGCCTCATTTATCCAGAGACAGTCACATATATCGGAACCATAATGACCATGTATTTATTAAGATAAGGCGATATTAGGTCGTCAGGAAACCTACTTCCAAGTTGTCGACCTCACGTATATAATTTGACTATGCCTTGGAGACAGCGCAGGCGTTGTCGGTGCACGACAACGCCTGCGCAGTCTCCAAGGCATAATCAAATTGTATACGTCTATACATAAGGTTACGACCATGTACGACCTGATACTGGAAACACGAATCTTATTTTTTTCTAGTATCAGGCTGCATTGGATTATAAATGTTGTCGTTACCACAAATTGTTCAATCAAACTACAGTGGAACCGCTCTAAAGCAGACACCAGGAAAACACATGTGCTCTTATTTTTGAGGAGTTTATTGGTAATTTATCTCAGGTGATAATGTATGTTCGTGATCGCATAGCACACAACTATGACCCAGAATGATAAAATGCCTGATTTACAGTGAAACCTCTCTAAGCGGGATACCCTTGGGGACCTCCCAGGGTGTCCGATTTACAGAGGTTTCACAGTATTTAAATGTACCAATTAACCATAATTATGTAACGCAGTATTCGAGTTTCTAGTATCCGGTTGCATAGAGCCGGTCCCAAGATGATTATACCCCCGTTTTAATATCATACATCATGTACATGTTTGAGTAAAACCTCTCTAAACAGGACACCCTGGGGACTTCCCAGGGTGTCCGGTTTAGAGAGGTTTCACTGTAAATCAGGCATTTCATCACTCGGAGCCATATTTGTGAGCTATGCGATCATGAACAGACAATATCACCAGAGATAAATGACCAAAACACTCATCAAAATAAGATCACATATGTTTTCTTGGTGTCCTGTTTACAGAGGGTCCACTGTATGTGCATTATTGGGACCCAGCATATAGTAGACCCGGATAGCGATAGTCTTAGCTGCGAAATATTGTTTTAACCACAGCATTAACGTGTCTCAGTCAACCTTATGCAACCCGATATAGAAAACTTGAATATTCATGTTTCTGCTAGCAGAATCCATAGAGTAAACCACGACTAAGTTTGTCGTTGCCACAGACTTCTTAATCACAATAGTAAATGGCACGTGTTAGCCCAATGGAACCCGATACACGAAACACAAATAGTCGTGTTTCTAGTGTCACTTTGCACACGGTACTCCGGGATAGCGGTTACCGTTAACACATATTAATTGAACCAGAATATCTACAGTCGAACCTCTCTAAACTGGACACGCTGGGAGGTCCACAGGGTGTCCGGTTTAGAGATAGATTTTCCACTGTAAATCAGACACATGACTATGTCAGTATGTGGCTGGGCTTTGCGAACATGAACAGGCAGCAATATCATAAATATACACCAATGAAACCCATACAATTAAGGATACACAAACTGCCTGCGTGTCCGGTTTAGAGAGGTTATACCGTACATGTAAGTACAGCTGTTTACCCTATGTAATCCTATAAAGGAAACACGAATATTCATGTTTGGCGTAATGGTTTGACTTGGGGCTCGTTTCATTAACAGATGTTAGATGATCCGAATACGAACAGCCATTTTGAAAATCAATATGGCCGAAAATTTATTTTAAAGGTACATGCCCACTCAGTAAATGTAAATTCTTTGATTTAACGACGGCACTGGCTCGATGACCTTGCATGTCGGTACCGACTATTAAGTCCCCATCCGATAGGCCTAGGCTAGCACGACGTTGTCTTGCCCAAGGACACGGCGAATCGATCATTCGCAGCGGCAGAGGTGGCAATGGAACCCGGTGTTTCCTGGTTCACAGTCCGACGCTCTACACATGTACCTTCTGAGCTAATCCGGCCACCTATTCCCACTCAGTAGGCACAACATGTTCCTTATAGGAATTAAATAAGTGTATACTTGTATCACTATTCCACCAATTATTAAAATTGCGACTGCTCACTATACAGATATAATCATTTAGTAATATTTATTTTACTGATAGTGACTCGCGGTGGTAGCAGACTATTTTCATATGCCAATGAGGCATGATATTTTTTAATTATTTATACTTATTAAATGCGTCACCTGAAAAAAATAATATTTTCTACAGATTAAAAAGTATGACCATTGCACACCAAAAAGTAAATACATAGTAACGTCTGTTAACATTTTAAGGAAACACGGTTATCGCCCCTGATATCAATGTGGAAATTTACGCCGGATATAAAATGTATATTAATGCCAATCAATACGTGGGGTAATGGTGAATGAATGTTTATTTTGCCAGAAAATGACATATCTACAGAATATTAAAAACTATCTGTTGCCCTATATTATAAAGTACTGAGTGGGCATGTACCTTTAAGAACATCCATATCGGTTACAAATCGTCATCGGCTGAGAATAGGAAAGTTACGACATGTACAGTGGGGTCAGCGTGTAAGTGTCGTGTTCGTTCGTGTGTGCACTTACACGCTGACCCCACTGTATGACTAGTGTCGGTCCTGGGGGCCGTTTCACTAAACTTCGTACGAGTAAAATGTTCGTAAGTGCAAAATTATGATAGTCTGTAAATTGCACATTAACACTGTTTTCTTGTAAACAATTATTGGATTTACATTTATTGAGCATAGGCTGCATATGCAGCCTATGCTCAATAAATGTAAATGCATTAATTGAAATTTCTAGACGATCCTAAATTTGCGCTTACGAACATTTTAGTCGTAAGAAGTTTAGTGAAACGGGCCCCTGATCAGTCTGCACAGCCGCGCAGTCTGATCAGGACCTACACTGTTCGACATTCAATCAAAGGAGTGGACTGCGTGTCATCAGCAAAGTATTAGATGTTAGCTGTATATGAGATTGTGTATCTAAGAAAATGTGCGATTGTTAACGAAAAGCTGTGATCTGTGATATTTCATAGCAAATGCGGCATCCTATTCCGCATTTGCTCTGAATATTTCGTCAACTTTTGACGTAATTTACGGAAATTATCGTAATTTTGTAAAAGATATCGCACATCTACCTACATGTAGGTACGATCTGACAGTGTTTGTCTCGTCTAAGCAAGAGCATGAGGATCTACAATTGCAGCACACACTGGCATTATCTCGACCGGCTTCCCAACATGTGGGATAATACAACACTAAGTGTGAAATATTAATCCGTTCACACCCCAAGTAACACGTATGCAATAGTCCGATCTAATTTGAGACCACTTAACTAATCAGAATATGAGACGTTTGGGAGAACAACTTAGGAAATATCCACAAATAGTGCAGATCCTGATGAGAAGCCGTCTCGTCAGGATGAACACTGTTTTTTTCAACATTGGGACAGAGGTCTATAATGTTTCAAGGGTTACCGATACGGTTAATACATTTGATGTGGAAGTGCAGATCCGCCCTCTCATAAATCCCGCCACTGTGTGATGCATGTTAGTAGTGGCGTGTAACTCACCGACAGCGCAGCATGGAGCGTACTATGCTGATTGTGTGCCTCTGTCTTGCATGGCGAGCGTAATTAGCAAATCGACGAACACCGTAAAGACATATGAAATAGCTACAGGTAGGATTTGTATACAAATTATTTCTCTGTTACAGTGGAGTCAGCGTGTAAGTGCACACACGAACGAACACGACAGGTTGGAAGCAACCTGTCGTGTTCGTTCGTGTGTGCACTTACAAATGTACACGCTGACCCCACTGTAAGAGTCCGCGAGCGGGTAGGTTTTGAAGTGGTTCTGTGAAAACACAAATACACTGTGTATGCTATTTACATTATTTACTGGTGAAGTAGTTTGAAAACTAATTGGGGGACTTACACAAGTATTAAATCCGTTCATGAATGTCCACTTTATAAGTATTTTGTTCTACTTGTTTCTAATGTTTGCTGGCGGAAATTTAAATTTATGCTAAAAACATTCTCAACCCAGTTGGGGGAGTTTTTAATATACATTTAATGTCTTGTTTGATTTTACTGGATACGTAGGTAGGTTTTGGTCAACTAGGTGGACGCTTAACATAGAACATATATGGTATGGCCTAAATGGTTAATATGCTAATGCAACAGCTACTGCCAATGTCTTTCCCGTCTGGTGGTGAAGGAGTGTTGGCGGGGTTTATGTGCGTATCTGCAGAGACAGCAAAAACACATATGTGGGAATTATAAATCCAATGGTTATATGTCCACACGTTAGTCAGTCGTATGGCTCTATTGTATAGGACAACTTTTCTCCTACCACCTGGAATAAGACAAAACTTAATTACTATATGTTCAACTAGACTGTCGATTGTCGATTTTTAAAGAGTCAAACTTCTGAGTGTTTGCCCACCGCCGCCGTATCAGCACGCCACGGGTTAGTATTTCATATCATGTTTGTGGTCTAATGGATGTCAGCTTTCGAGTACAAAATACATAAACGCTGTGCATTTGATGTCTGTCCTGGTACGTCCCAATTAGTCCAAGACTCGTATGTAAACATTCGTGCTCTAAATCAGGCAGCTTGACTGACCGAGACAGCCCAGCTCAGTCCCGACCAACAAACTTCTTGATATTGAGCTTGAGAACGGATTACTTACATGATCAGATCACGCGCTTATAATACTTTCCATACTTTCTGAGTATAGTATCCAAACTCTTGTTCGAAATCAGTCTGATTGGCCAAGACTGAGCACCGCTCAACGTTGACTAATCAAATACATTGTTTACTGATTATTGCGTATGGGAACAAATACGTGCTCGGGGTGGGGGTTGGGGCTCATTCTTGCGTAACTTTCTGAGCAACTTCTTCAAATTCGAACTTAAAATCGGGCAGTTCGATTGGTCGAGGCTAAGTGCAACTCAGCCTCGACCAATCGAACTTCCAGATTTTTAGAATGAGAACGGATCACTTGCTCGTACTTTATTCCATGACCGCGAACACAGATGAGGAAGCCAGTGATGCTGGTGCGGCCGTTGAAGAACAGGAGATAGTTGCTGTGAGGACCATTCACCACCATCACTACTGTAAATGTGAAGGTCACGGCTGCTCCTGCTGTCACGTGATCAAACTCTAGTTCATCACGCTGTACAAGGGTATTTATACCGAAACCCTTGCTCCATGTAGCATAATAAAGAGGGTTGAATAAATGTTGTTTATATCTGAAGTAACCTAATATACCTGAAGTAGCCTAATATACATGAAGTGCCGTTTTTGCCTTTATTTCTTCACCTTTGACCCCTAATCGTGGCCTCTGATTGGTCAGTCACCAAAGCAAATACAATATGGCGGCGAATTTTAAAATCGAAATCGCTGTCGGTTCAGCTGAATGTTGTCAACTTTTACAGTATACATGTATGCGACTTAACTAACGACATGGATATGCCCATTTTGATTGCAATGCTTATTATGACAGCTGTGTAATCTAACACCAGCCAATATTGAAGCTCATCGTAAATAAATCGTAGATTTAATCAGATACAATACCGAATATATGTATCACCAGCATGTATCACCAGACATGTTTCCAAAATCTTGCAACAGTTTTGATAACTTTATCACGCAATTTCTGCGCAATATTCGAGCGCTAGCGAAGAATTATAGCACAAACATCCAAATCTGAGGTTTTATACAAATGAGCATATGTCGGTCGCAGCACATATTGTGCGGGTTGAACGTTTTAAAAACACGGGTCTCCCGCCATAAAGTAGTTCAAACAAATTGATCGCCTTTTCAGTGTGATAAATGTTCTGTTTTTTTTGTGCTAAATTTATGTTTGCCAATGTTTCCTTAGTATAAGGGTGCGACCACAGGTGAGTTTAGCGTGTCTTGGATGGTCAATTATTGTTTGAAAGGTGTTTCATGTATATACAAACAATAATTTACCATCCGATACACGCTAGAATCACATGTGGGTGCGACGATTAACCGCCATACTCGAGCATTCGCGATTCGTAACTCCATGGTTCGGAACACGAATACAATCTTTGATTTCAGTTTCCATTCTCAGAACTTATCATTTTGGGTTTTCAAAAAATCTAATTTTAACTCACATATGTGTTGTTGTTGTTGTTGTTGTTGTTGTTGTTGTTGCTGTGAAATTCCCGTTCTTATTGTTCTGGGTAGGCTTTCCACTCAACATTAATTAATTATTAGACTGTCCACAAACACATGCTGCGAAGAATTTCATGACGTTCGGTCCTTTTATTTCTTTCTTTTTCGACGCGTTTGGGGAACTGGCTGAAAATGTCAGCAAACGGCTAGCAGTCACGGATCCTACACGAGATTTCACATTCCTTGCGTTTTATCTCATCAACTGCGGTTATAATGAAAAGTCACATGTTTAAAACGCACACCTGCATTCTGGTTGATTCCCCTCTGTGATGTATGCTAACCCGAATTGTATAGCTGTAACGCAGCACGACGTAACTAAGTCGTCCTGTGTGATAGCCAGAAAATTCGGGTTACATGTATATTTCTGCTAATTCTGCGCATCAGCTACGGCGCAATTCGCGTCAAATTTAACATTGCGTACATTAACACATAATACAATATGTGGATTTCGGAATAAACATGCTGATGAATTGCTACACTGTGGCATAATTTCACAGTGAATTTCCAGTAATTTCACCGATCTAAAAAACACCTTTTTTTCTACTTTCATTCATGATTTGCGTACTATCAGATTATGTCTTCCGCAATCCCGAAATAGGTTGAATGACGTCATACAGTTTAGATTTAGCCAATCAGAGATATTCTTTACATATACGCTTCCGGTTGTATTATGGAAGATGGTGCATTGACCCAGTTCCAGATAATGAACGAAATTAGACAAAAAAGTGTTTTTTAGATCGGTGAACGAACACAATTTGACGAACTTTGTATGGTTGGAGTTGCTAATGTATATGGTCATGGTGCACCACTTTAGTTTGAGCTGGCGATCAGTTATTGGTCAAATATGACCGATAATCCACGCCGGACGGCCTCCGATTCTGTGTGAGATTCTTTCGTACACGCAACTTTCGCTTTGGATGGGGTAATCCAAACGCGAATAACTCAATAAATACTTGAAAAAGCGATTTGAAATGAGTATATTCACACACCTAATACCTTTATCGATTGCCAGAGACATTATTTCATACATTTAATCGATGTTTATTGTGTTTGTGCGAATCGGAAAATAGAGGGCTCTTTCTATAATTGCCATATTCATACCCACCTTCTATAAATAGAAGATGGTAATGTACGAGACCAAGTGGGTGGGGTAATGGGATTTTTTTTAATAGGCATATTTTTGGTGTCATAGATCCGAGTCTTCCACCTGTGGTTTCAGCCTGTGTGCACATCGACTATGAGCCCGGTCGGTTCGTGGTCCGGATGAGGGTCTACTTCTTCACAGTCTTCAAGGCCACTATTCCGCGTGGGTGTGGTCAGCAGCCACGACAAAACCTGGCTACTGAGTTTGTAGCTTAAACATAATTGTGGCTGTGACTGGAGAAATGGGGCGTATGGGCGTTGCGACCGGTGTAGATCCAGATCAGCCTCTGCATCCGCACAGTCTGATCAGGATCTGCACGGTTCACCATTCCATCAATGAAACATCAGTCATGCTTCTAACACGCAATATAGATCATTATCCTCCTACATGAGTGTGATATTTGATCAGGAGCTACACTGATCACAAATCCCATAAGCCCAATTTCTCCAGTCACAGCCAGAATTAAGTTGTTGCTATACGATAACACCGGTATATTCATGAGTTTCTGATAATTGCAGCTGCTTGTCACATATAACACAAGCCGTTGTGTACCTGTGAGATTTTTCATGAAAACTATTTAGAGAAACCGCGATATTTTCTGTAAATGACGCTGACATTTGACGACAGTGTCTTAGCAAATGCGGAATTCTATTCAACATTTGCTCTTCCAATTTCGTCAACTCAAAATCTATTTAGCAAACTGGCTTACATGTAGTATAGAAACCTAGTATTTTAATTGTGTTCATCATATTGGTTTACTATTCAAACTTCATCCATTGCATTATGTCAATAAAACATTATTGTTTTTCGGAAATTTTCAAATATTGTTTATTATTTCTCATCAGAAGTATATATATGCTGTTAAGAGACGGTTCAATGAGTCTTCACAACATATCCTTCAGGGACGGATCCAGCATTTGGGGAACGGGGGGGGGGTTCTAGTTGCGAAGGTAACTCTTGCAATCTACTCCCATACCGTCCGTAGCTAGCTACGGACAGTACGGGAGTAATTGCAAGAGTTACCGTTCGCAACTAGTGGGTTGTCCTATTTTCGAGCTCTTCGAAATGCACTTTCCTGTGTCTTACGGCATTTAAATTCAGACTCCAACTGGGGGTAAACTTTAATCTATGTAAACTCCGTGGCTGAACTGGGGGTTGCAACCCCGAAACCCCCCCCCCCCTCCAGATCCGCCCCTGTCCTTTCATTGATAAATAAGAAAGATACAGAAGAAAGTATTTCAAAAATGTATTCAGGATGCAGTGAGTTAACATTGTGCATTTATATTCGCAGTGTCAAGCAATAAACCAATGTGTGGACACTACATCGGAATTATCATCTGTGTCCAAATATACAGCGTGAAGAAGCTAGCTGGCACAGTTCACGCATGCTTAAGTGTGACCAAACCAACCCACGTGAATCTGGGATGCTTCGAAATGTCCTTGAAGGATAATGGAGACGCAGATATGAAAATATCGCAGATGGAAGATAACTAACAATTATATGAGGAAGAACAGACACGAAATAAAACAATTATTGGCCGTCTTATAGGTACATGCCCACTCAGTAGGCACAACATGTTATTTATAGGAATCAAACAAGTGTATAATTGTGTCACTATTCAACAAGTTCTAAAAATACAAGTGCCCGCTATACAGATATAATCATTTATTAATATTTATCTTACTGATATTGACTCGCGGTGGTATCAGGATATGCAAATGCGGCATGATATTTTTGAATTATGTATACTAATTAAATGCGTCACCTGAAAAAATTCTACAAATTTTAAAGTATGACAATCGCACACCGAAAAATAAATACAGAGAATAAATAGTAATGCCCGTTAACATTTTCAGTAAACACGGTTGTCGCCCCTGATATCAGTGTGGACATTTACGTGTGATATAAAATATATAACAATGCCAACCACTACGTGGTGTAATGGTGAATGAAAAATGTTCACTTTGCCAGAAAATGTCATATCTACAGAACATCCAAAACTATCTTTCTCCTATAGTATAGCCTACTGGGTAGGCATGTACCTTTAACAAGCCAGTGTGTTTTGCTTATCACAATAAACGCAGTATCTTATTAATAATTGTATTGAAAGTCTAACAAATTGTGTATGGCCTGAACAATACGTGCAGATTAATGACGAAAACACAATGTTTAGCCAATCGAAACAATTCTGAGTCACCTACATGTAACACTTAAACTATCACAACATAATTACATAAATTGTATGTAATTATCTCGGAACCACAGGTAAGTTTCAATAAGTTTATATTGCAATAGTATGATGTCCAAGATAGCGGCCAAAAACTTGTTGTAATATGTCGTCCAATGTACATAACAGATGGCGGCAGCCCACATGTTGAACCCGCCATATCATTTGATACTAGTAGTCAGAGGGTGTATATGATGGTATCAATGTCAAGGTGCATGATCACGTGGTTACAACAACAACAACGTCGTCCACTCCAAAGTAAGTATTATGTTATAGTTTCATTAATATGCAACGGATTTTGATGAAATATGGCGCAGCAAACGCGTCTTCATGAGCTGCATTTGGTGGTCTATGGAGTTTGGCACAGACTTATGTCGTTTTTGCGAAGAATCGATTTCCGTGTCGGAGACACGGAAATCGATTCTTCGCAAAAACGACAGAACTTTGGGCAAGTTTGATGCGCCATATTTCATCAAAATCCGTTACTTAATAAGGACACTATAAAATAAAACGTACTTTGAATCGGTACTTGTTGTTGTTGTTAGTACCACGTGATCATACACCTTGGATGTGCAGTGTGTATGTATGTTAGAGATACGCGTATAATATGCTTAGTATACTGTTAGTTATAACGTTTAATTCAAAATAAAGAACGTTAACGCGGTGCATAGGTAAAATACGTGGGTTAAAGAATGAAAGTATGGGCGGTTACCACGTGATCATACACCTTGAATGTGCAGTGTGTATGTATGTTAGAGATACGCGTATAATATGCTTAGTATACTGTTAGTTATAACGTTTAATACAAAAATAAAGAACGTTAACGCGGTGAAATTTGACCTTGACCTTGTGTAGGAAGGTCAAATACGTGGGCTACAGAATGAAAGTATGGGCGATTACAAACTGGTTTTTATGTTTGCAGTCGATGCGACTTAGCGTTGCAGATATATGTTAAAGGTATTGTGTAAGAAATCATAGCGCAATATGTCCATTAACCATTTCACCCCTAAGTAACAGGAATGAATTTTGGTTTGTTAATTTTGCATCCAATTCAATTATTTTCTAACCAGTGTATTTATGAAAAGGGGCTTTTTTTTGTCGAAAATATGAAAATTACTTGCTAAAAGTGCAGATCCTGATGAGACGGCTCTTCACGAGTCGGCTAATCTGGATATGCACTGTTTGCCAATACCACTATACAGGTCGGTGGTGTTGAAAAGGTTAATGGAGAGATATAAGTAAATTAAGAACTTTAACCCATAATTCGGATTTAATCTCCCACGGACAGACGGGCGCACTTATGTCATTATGTTCAATATGTCGCTCTTTCCATACGTGGGCTCGACAAAATGCATCCGCGTCTTTCTTTCTCCTGAATGTAGTACGTATTAACTATACGTCTGATACAATACATCACACTGAAATACAACATAGTATGTGATATCTATTGATTAAGCGTCCCCGCCAATATAGTTGGCAATACCTGCTAATTTGTATAATATGTTGTTTAGTAACACATTGTCTATACCTTTTCATAAGTATCTTCCATTTCCCGTTATTATTGCATTTATATACAAATACACTGTAGACAGGGCGTATATATTTCTTTTAAAATAAATAATTATTCTTGATACAAAAGTGTCGTTTTGCCTAGCAGACTTTAGTTGTATGCATGTAGGCCTAACTTCGTTAACCCATTACACACTAAGGACCTCTATAGTGGAGTTTTCAAATACATTCTAGTGTACTGTATGCAGATGGGCCGGCTCGTGACGAGCCGTCTCATCAGAATCTGAACTTTTTGCAAGTCATGTCATATTATTTATTTAAAAAAACACCTCTTTTCATCAATGGACTCATCTGAAAATCATTTCTCTGGTGATTGGATTGGTCGGAAAAGTAACATATAAAAGTCCTGTCCAGCTAATCCTGGTTAAAAGGGTTAATGTCGATGTTGGAAAGCGCAACTGTGGATTGCCTTGCCTCGCCTCGCCCCGCCTCGCCCCATCTCACCACTGACCAGTGGCGCCACGACAGTCGCGTCTTGTCCTGTCTAACCACACATTGCTGGCTGCAACGCAGGGCGATTTACTTGTATGTCAGACAGACAGAAAATTACAGACATAAAATTCGGGCTGTGCCCTGTCGTGTTCATGATAGTTCGATTGCTTCACTAATTTAATAGCAAATATATATGTATATACATTGTTTTAAAGTCACTCTTTTTTATTAAATTTCCGACCACATGGTCTTTATGAAAATAGTATGAATAGATGTAAACCAGATGTTATGAGCCGGACAACATCCGGTTTACTGCTACACTATGGACGTCACATAGGACTGCCGATACATTTTCATACTATTTTGATAAAGGTCGAAAATTTAATAAAAAGAGTGACTTAAAAACAATGTGTATTAAAAGTGCTTCCCTTCGGAGGTTATTGGAAATTACTATATTTATATAGTGTATGTAGTTCTCACACAGCTGTACCTCGTTGGCTGATGGAATGGACCTGATGAGACGTGAGCCATGCATGTTAGATCAGGTTCTACGCTGTTCGATTTCAGTCACTAACGACTTCAGTCAAGTTGCAAAGTCAACGGCTGGAACGCTAGACCTACAACAACAACAATATACATGTACAACTTTTTTTATTAATCAATAATTTTATTATGTCGTGGCCACGAGATAATTCTCGCGTTTTAGGATGTTTTTCTTTATTTTTTCTTTGTTTTTTGCGTGTTTTTTGACCATCAATAAGTCGTAGTCTCGAGAAAAATAAGTGTTCCCTCTGTGCTTCCGTGCATTCGCTTCTCAAATTGAAAACAGTTCTTATCTCAATGCGCGACAGACGGATGTGCAAGGTTACTTACGCCGTGGGGTCGGCGAACTGTGCAGTGTTGTGCGTTGGCGTACCGGACACTCCTAGCGCACTCGCTCCCCTAAGCCATTACATGTAAAGAGACGAATTTTTGTTTGCGGAAAGTTCTAAATATTTTCATTATATGAGCTAAGAAGTATATGCCGTGACTACCATTTGAACCGTCTCGTCGAGACCATAAAGGTGTATTCCGAATGTAAAGGGCTAGTTCTTTGTGACTGTGACTCGAGAACGGGGCTTATGGATTTTGTGACCAGTCTACATGTAGCTGATGATCTGCTACATTGTAGCACGTTTCTGCAGCCTGACACTGAAATATATCGAACATTGCAGATACTGTTCAGACAGCGCAGGCTGGTCCGGCAGTGCAGGATGGTCTGGGTCTACTAAACGCTGGTTGATGGATTGATATATTGTGTTTACCGGCCTATCAACAGCTAAGGTCATTTAAAGCCGGGCCAACGGGTTCGATCCCGCATGTAACCTGTAAGATTGGGGAGGAAATCCCAAAATCAGAACGGATTATTTACATTGAAATAAATATATATTCAGCCCTGAAATTAAATTAAAAATAACCTGACCTGGTACCACGTCCATACCACATAAGGTATGGTTAAGCTAAACGCGCGTCAATTTGCAATATATATATTTCATTTCAGACCATGGACCCGTTTCACTAGACTTCGTATGATGGAAAAGATCGTAAGAAGAGTTGTGTCAATTTGTTTCTCCCATTGACATGGTTCGCTAATGCTAGCATTTTCTACCTACATGTATGCATAGAATTACAGGTGAGAACATCCACAAACGGTTTACCAACTTCGACTGTCAAAGCAATATTAATGTTGTTGCACAGTGAAACCCCTCTAAACCGGGCATAGAGAAAAGTGAGTGGTGCTTAATTTTGGTATCTCCGATGATACTGCATGTTCATGATCACAAAGCACCCACGCGTGTCATATGCCTGTTTTACAGTGATACCTCTCTAATCCGGGTACCCTCCCCAGGGTGTCCGGTTTAGAGAGGTTCCACTGTAAATGTTAATTTTGCAATTACGAACGTCTTAGTTGTACGGACCTTACTAATTCGACGATAGATATATCGCGATATAAACTTAGTCCGAATATACCAAACCCCATCTAAAATATAGATACATTTACAAATGCGCATCTTGTTCGTATGAATAAAACAAAATACCCTCTCTCCATAACAGTAAATATAGGGCGTTCACAATGCAAAACGTTAGTCTGTATGCATGACCGGTATGATGAAAAGTAGGCCTTCTTTGTCCGCGTTTTTCATGTGTCAGCAATTAATATTTGAAATTGAAAAGCGTCGAATGCATCACGTGACATAATAATATTACCGTAAACTATGATATATTTCTGGCAAGCCAAATGCACAATAAATCCACAACACTCAGCCCTCTCCAATCGTGATCGCGATGGCACGTTTTTCACAAACCAGGGTTTAGACATCAAATCCGAGATTGAAGCTCAAACTCAGGTTTGAGACCTCATACTAGTATGTAAGGGATCTCGATTTACAGTTTTTCTTACCCCGGGTTTTTGCCCTAAAACACCGGTTTAATGTATCGGTGTGTACGATAATTCCTCAAACCGGGGTTTGAGGTCTCAAAACAATGGTTTCAGCACTCAAACCCCGGTTTGAGGAGTTATTGTACATTTAGCGTGTAAAATGTCAAAATGTCAAAATGATACCTATTGTATTCAGAAACGGCAGCTTATACGCAAAATGCACAATGATTCCTCAAACCCGTATTGGAGACCTCAAACCCGGAGCTTGAGAGTTGGAACCCGGGTGTCAGAAAAACTTTCAATCGAGATCCCGTAAACACTAGTTTGATGTGTCAAACCCGATTTTGAACTTCAAACTCGGGTTTGAGGTATAAATCCTGGTTTGTGAAAAATGTGCCATCACGATCACGATTGGTAGTTACTCGCCAATTGCATAGTAAGTCCACACATCCGGTTTGCAGCTCTTACATGGGGTTGAGACTTCAAGCCAGGGATAAAGGAATGAATGTGCACTTATATACCTCAAACCATGTTTCGAGGAGCTCAAACTCGGCCTTGGACCTCAAAGCGAGGTTTGAGAAATTATTGTGCATTGTACTTGACATATACATTAATTCATCTACATACATGCATAACACACACATGTTGTGTAGAATCCGCTTCTGTTCTCTCACCCATAGTACGGTGGAATCTCTCTAAACCGGACACCAAGAAAGCTCCTGTGATCTTATTGTTGATGAGTTTCTTGGCCATTTAATTCAGGTTATAATGTCTGACCGTAATTGCATAGCACACAATTATGGCTGAGTATGATCAAATGTATCATTTACAGTGAAACCTCTATAAAGCGGCCCTCACATATCAGCCGGCGTATGTGCGATTTTTCTAATCGCAGGAGTCTCCGTGAGATTTAGAGCCCGTGGATGAATCGGGCGAATTTCATGTCTGCGACGTGTGCCCTCGCATATTAGACGGGGCCCGGGCGGTTTCCTTTGAACATTGCATCGCAGTGGAGACAGTGCGCCCGCTAGGGCGTCGGCCGGACGCCGCTAGGTCAAAGAACAGATCGGTAGGCGTCCTGGCGGGATCCGTGAGGGGGCCGTGAGGCTATCGAATGGTGGCCGCGAGGGGCCCGTGAAAATCCCACGGCGCCCGGTGGATTTTTTTCGAATAATTTTCCTCAAAATCTTCATGCGGCCGCCAGATCACTGGTCGATTTCCAGCAGGCCGCCGGGCGGGGCCCTAGCGACGAATCTAAGGGCTTGCCACGACCTAAAATCGCGTTTGGAAAATCGCAGATTTGGGAGTCAGGTTTTCACGCCCGCGGCGTTCGTCCGACCTCTAAAAATCGCAGCGGAGCCCGTAGAAATCGGGCAGCGTCCGGCCGGACGCCTCACGAAAATTCCCTTTTTGGCCCGTTTTAGGAGTCGCGCAGGCGCCGCGACCGATATGTGAGGGCCACTTTATAAGCCCGACAGCCTGGGGACCTTTGCTACCGTGGGCTTGTTCCCCGGGGTAAACACCGAGGCATAACATTATATGGTCACGAATAGTCAAATCACGATCTGCATTTAAGATGAAAGCATAAACTAATAATAATAATAATACTAACATAAATAAAATATCACCGATGCAACTGCTAACTCAACGTGGCTACGGCGCTGAGGTTCAATAGTCCTCCCCTAGTGTAACCTCATCAAAATGGCATGTAGGTTAGAGGATACCAAATGGTGCGAAATCACCCAGGGTGTATGCACAAATAATCCGGTATTTAAAACTTATGCGGGTGTTTTGAGGTCACAGACACCGTTTGCTTGCAAATCTTGATCTATTACTACCCAGTTTCACTGGAGGAACATTTTGAGGTGGTTTTAACATCAGTTTTCAGCATATTTGTAGCATTTAAAAGAAAACACTGAACCTGTTGTTCACGTGATGTAAACAGAGTTGCCGTGGCCAAAAAATGTAAACAATATTGGGGGATATGACAAGGTTGGATTTTTCTTTCTTAGGAGTAAGTGAACCTATTGTTTAGTTCATGCAGAACCAGTACAGACTGGCTGCAGGTCATGTACAAGTGGGTCCCACAGCATACATACGAATAGTGAAAGTAGGAGAGACTGGCCTTATTGTATGGCATTCGGTTAAATTATATAGTAAAACTATTTGGTGGTGTCTAACCTGTAACCGAGGCAATTATAACATCGATAACCACACAAGTAAGACATCGAACGCAGAGTATTCTATTAACTATCGATTAACATACAATTCATTCCAGTTACTAGTACATGTAGTTAGGGGTGAAAGGGTTAAGTGAGAAGTATAGAACTATATATTGTTCACGCACCCCAAGTGTAACTGGGATTATTAATGTATTCTTAATTAAAAAGTAAAACTATGTTAATCGGTTAACGCATGCATAATACGGCGTTGTAGCGCCGCATGGTCATCCTAACGCATAGAGCTCTCTGAGTAGAAAGGTCCAATTTAAAGTTGGTGTGTAACTTCGAGCTCTATATGCGTTGTGGCCTTACGCATAGCGCTACACATAGAGCTCTATGAGTCAGGCCACAACGCATATAACTCCTCGAGGAGCTTTATACGTCGGGAGCTCTATGTGGTCAAACAATGCATATATGTTACATACTAAATCATCGGTTCATTGATCTATAAATCATATGATCAGCAATGGTAATCATGAATTGTATGGCATTCCTATTTAATTGTATAATGCCAGGTTTCCTTTGCGAGGATTACATAAACATTTGCAAGAGCCGAAAATATTCCTTATCGTAACTAATACTTACTTAACATGAAATATCGGCCCTTGTGTTATAGGAAATGTCGTCAAAGCGTAGTGACTATTTCAGACTAATCGTGTCCTCTAAATATGCAACAACAGTGTCGTCATAGCCAGCATCAGACTCCATGAATCATTTTAATGTTCCATGTTAGTTTTCAAACGATTTCAATAATCAGAAAAGGTAAAATTTCATAAATAAAAAATATTCGCAAGTAGTGCAGGTCCTGTGTGCCGGTTCACTAAACGTCTTACGAACAAGATGTTCGTAAGTGCACAATTATGATTAATTCCCATTAGCAATCTTCTGTAAACAATTATTGGATTTACATTTATTGAGCATATGCTGCATATGCAGCATATGCTCAATAAATCATTTATTGAGCATATGCTGCATATGCAGCATATGCTCAATAAATGTAAATTCATCAAATGAAATTTCCAGACGATCTCAAATTTGCACTTACGAACATCTTAGTCGTACGAAGTATAGTGAAACGGGACCCTGATGAGGTACACCGTTTACAAACATTATGCTATCTGTGATGTTGAAAATGCGTGTTTGTTTTCAACATCCTGCTAGAAGATAACGTAATCACCGGGCATGTTTGGCAGAGGCCAACGTGGGCATGGGGCATGTTATCTCATGCAGGCGTCCTTATATAAAGTCCGAACATAACAGGTTGGCCAGCATTTCGAATTTCGGTAGCAAGATGCGAATACCTATATGCGTCTTGGGCGTCCTTGTCGTATTGACAAGGACACAAGCAGGTACATAAATGTTTGATATTTGACTTTACATATAGTTCAAGGTGCATGATCACGTGGTTACAACAACAACAACGTGGCCAACCCTAAAGTAAGTATTATTTGATATTGTCCTTAATATGCAACGGATTTTGATGAAATATGGCGCAGCAAACGCGTCTTCGTGAGATGCATTCAGGGAGTTTGGCACAGACGTATGTCGATTTTGCAAAGAATCGATTTCCGTGTGAGACACGGAAATCGATTCTTCGCAAACACGACAGATGTTTGGGCGAAAACACAGAGACCACCAAATTCAGCTTAACAGGATGCGTTTGATGCGCCATATTTCATCAAAATCCGTTACGTAATAAGGACAGTATAAAAGAATATATGCTTTCAATCTGATTTGTTGTTGTTAGTACCACGTGATCATACACCTTGTAGTTTAAACAATATTTATTTCAAATTATGTGAACAGTATTTAAAATTATATGTTGTGTTGTTCGGCAAATTCTTCTATCGAGAAGGAATAGTATAATCATACATATTCAAATAAACTATCTTAGGACTAGTTTTAAATTTAAGATTGTTCGATTTAGTGGTCAGAAAGTCTAATTAAAATAATTAACTCGTGCCCATGGTATATATAGTTGCGAACAGTAACTATTGATATCAACCCCCGTACCATCCTACGGTACGGGGGTAGATATCAATAGTTACTGTAAATTGCAAGTGTTACTGTTCGCAACTATGGTGTACGTAGCTACAGTATATACTGTGTATGCTATGAAGATAACCTCATATATTGTCACCAATGGACACATGCATTTTCCGTTCAAATATGACTAGGTTTTGCTACCGTCGAACTTCTGACTATTCAATACATGAACAATCTAAAACATAGTTAAGTACTTTTCATCGATAACAAAAAAATCACCCTCGCCACTGTTGTTATTGGATGAAATGTCAAATTTATTGCGGAAACAAAACATTTTCCTATAGATGTGAATTTAACATGGGACAAATAGAAGCTGGTGAGTTATGAGGAGAGTCTAACAACGAAACAATTTAGAAATTGATTCCGAAACCTGGATACATACTAAATAGGTTTGAATTGATGTACATGTCTATACAACTAAGAAAACAAAAGTTAGATTTCGAATATCGGTCTACAAAATCCTTCTTTTTTTTTTTTTAAATCTATATTTTAACGCCTGTGTTAAATTGGGAGGATGACATTTTTGTTATTGATGAAAAAGTTCTTACATTCAAATATTACTATCTTACATGTAATGTGTTTAATTAATAGCATACAGTTTGTCGGCAGCAAAAAGGAACAGACAGTAGTGACATGATCATGTCTGACTCTTCCTCACGTTTACGTACATCAGGGTATGGACTCTCGTGGTCTATTGTTTACTCTGTATTAATGGCGGCGCCCATAAGGTATCATGTAAATCTTATTTGTTCATCAATACGACTGTGTTTCTTCCTTTTAATGATGACCATGTTCCATGCGTTATCACTACGAGTCCGCCAGTACCAACTATAACAGCATTACTTGTGTAGTTAGTCTGAACGTTGTGCAGAGAAATGTGAATCGTACGGAATCGAGCTTTGTTTAAACTTGGTCCGATTCAAATTTCTCTGCAGAATGTTCAGACTAATAATATAATATAAGTAACGCTGCTAAATTTTGTATTGACGGACTCATAGTGTTAATAACGGCTGGAACATGGTCATCATTAAAAGGAAGAAACCGCAGTCGTATTGATGAAAAAAAACAAGATTTACCTGAGACCTCATGGGCGCCACCATTAATCCAGTGTAAGCAACAGACCACGTGATCCCATATCCTGGTACATGCTCGAACGGAAATGTTACTGTTAATTTATGGAAAATAAATAAGTACATACATTCTGTTACTATTCCATCCTTATATACATGTACTATTTCTCATTAATAGTTCAACACAGCTGAACTGGTGCTGAAGTACGTTTTTAAATTATTCAATTATTTAAATATAATATTTAAATTTATCACATGAAAACATTGTTATGCCGTGTTTTAACCCATTTCATAAATGTGAGATGGCACAAGTGTAATAACACCTGGAGTGAATTTGACTGGTTGGCCGCATCACCCTAATTTACTTATTCATAGTATGCGCCAACGTTATATCAAATGAATACAGTACGGACGTTCCAAATTACGTCGGTAATGGCGCGACAAAGCAACGATGCTTTGACGTTGACGTCATCAAGTTTTAAACGTCGTTAGAAGCGTCCTTGACTTATTAAAAGTACTGCAATTGTTATAATGTGCGTCCATTTGATACTTTGAAGTGTTTACAAAGAACATGAACCTATTACATGGCATATTTATAGTAATGTTATTGCTAGGACTAAAAATATTGTTCTCTGTGGAGACTTTGAAGCAGATGCGAAAATAGTCAATGGCGTCTTCTCACTGAAGCAGATCACTGATATCTTCATGTTTTCTGCTATTTGAAGCATGAAGTAATCTGATTAACAGAATCTCCAACTCGTTTTCATTTTGATTTGATATGTAGACGCTCGGTACATACTTACTATAATATTAATACTGATATAGAAGAGTCAACGCGTAATGTAAAATTCAACATGGCCGCCAAAATGTCTGACGAAAGTAATACACAACAAGGATGACGTAGGTCATGATCAGACAGTCACTGCGTATAAGCAAACAATATGCTGAGCTTAAACTGGTCGTAATAGTCTCGAAGTACATTTTGGCTGCGGAGGCCTTCATATGACACATGACGTGTCCATCAAAATTATGTAGACACTATTTCTAAGATAACTTCTAAAATCAATGATTCGACGATGATACGGGTTTAATGTGTGTGACAAATGTACATCCCGATCATCATTGTACTCTTTCAAACAACAAGCTGATCAAAAACTATTGTGTATCGACTCAATAGGTAGATTGGCCCACTTGCAACCAGTGTAGAAAACTGACAAAACCGTCCCTGACTCGGAAATTCAGTGAACCACCGCCTATGGCATGCTCTCGGTGATCGGAAATGCAGCCGTTCAGTTATCTAGAAAGAACATAATATGTGGACAAATATGCGAAATGACCCCAGACTCACGTCAACCTAACAGGTGGCGAAAATCACTATTGGGTATGATTGCAGATCGTGACAGTGGCCGCACAACATTCAACGAAGCAATTTGAGTTTAAATATATGCGCTATCCGGATTGATGAGTGTGTTATATCGATGGCCTAGTAACATAAGGTCGTAACTGATATGCTAAAGCATAGCACTAACGACCTTATGCTACTAGACCATGGATATGGGAAGAGTTGAGACTACGGGGTCGCGATAAGTGACTTGCCTGCAGCTGATGAGCGTTAACACGAGTTATCATGTTACGTGCCCTGTATTTACCGAATACGTGCTGACTGATAACAAATTGCTTATCAGGCTTTGACCGGATACAAACATCCGGGTTACAACGAAGTGAAAACTGACGTTCATTGGTTGGATGACGTCACACGACGTTACCGAATGACGACAGTGTAATGACGCACACTAAGCAAGTCAGCGTTCTGTCCATAGATAACGACGCCATATGTGGTCGTTTTAGAGCATAAAACGTTGCCTGATAAATAGAATACCAGACAACTGTCTTTTGTTATCAAGTTTATCAGGCTCGGCTCGGAAACGGTAAGACGTTCCTCGGCAAGACTAGAAATTCCTACGCGTTTCATAGCCTTGTCTGAAAAACTTATATCAAACGACACTAGTCTGGTATTCTCTATTTATCAGATTCGAGCTTTGTATTGGCCGACTACGTACTGACCGATATCATATTGCTTGTATCAGGTCATTAACCTGATGCGAATATCCGGGTTACAACACATTGTATGTATGTAGAGTTAAATTGATGGCACCGCAATCCATACAAACAACATCAAAGGATACCGTGGACGACAAAGACACTCATTTCGATATAGTAGTTACTTTGATGTTCGCAGATGCAGTGAAGAATGTATATCATTCATGGTGGCTTCGGTATATCTCCTTGTAAACTTATACACTGTTTATCAGAACAGTTTAGTAACGGATTAGTGCTACTGTGGTCCCAATGTCAAGCTAATATCCTTTTGTTTCATAAAAGAACACCCATTATAAACACAAATATATAATTTGGTGCTAACCGCATTGTTAAAGAATCAAATAAACTAAAACCTAACAGACAGCTACAAGGTGTATGATCACGTGGTACTAACAACAACAACAAGTACCAATTCAAAGTACGTATTCTTTTATAGTGTCATTATTACGTAACGGATTTTGATGAAATATGGCGCATCAAACGTGCCGTGTTAAGCTGCATTTGTTGGTCTCTGTATTTTCGCCCAAATTTCTGTCGTTTTTGCGAAGAATCGATTTCCGACACGGAATTCTTCGCAAAACCGACATAAGTCTGTGCCGAATTCCATTGACCACCAAATGCAGCTCATGAAGACGCATTTGCTGCACCATATTTCATCAAAATCCGTTGCATATTAAGGAAACTATCAAATAATACTTACTTTGGAGTGGGCGACGTTGTTGTTGTTGTAACCACGTGATCATGCACCTTGGTACATATGAAGAAGCAAGTTTGACATTAATGCCACTACTGTCGAGCATATTCTTCAAACTACACTTATATTTGCCCGCTATTCTCATTGGGAATATGATAACGAGTATACGAACTAGCTAATAAACCTAATACTCTTCACGTTGCTCTTTGGGCCTAGGTCAAAGGGAAAATGTTTGATTGATATTCTTTGTGAAATCGGTGGCACGTGCTCGTACGACTAGGTACTGCGATTTAAGACTTCAGCCACAACTGCAGCAGTACTCAGATGATAGCATGACATATATAGACAATAGGTTAGTGCCGTGAATGGGAAAAAATATCTGGCAAGGCTTAGGAAACGGGATGGGCGAGGCTCTGCAGGATATCAAAAATGTTTCACGGCACCGTTTTTCACGGCACATGCGCACTGTGTTGACGGGATAAAGACCAATATCTGACTTGAACTATGTGTAGTTCAGGCAGTGGCAGATAATTACGGTGCAAATACTTCATCGTAAAATGGCCTCCGATCTGGCGATGCAAATTGCGTGGGATATGACCATGGCTTGAGATATAATACAGCCAGCGCCTGCCGGTATCATGCAGATGCTTCGATATGGTTGCGCTTCAGAACAACCGTGCGGAACCTACATATGTGAATGCTGCACGGATGTGGCAACGAAGCATGAACACAGCATGCAACATGCAACATTCTAAGTTAATATTACCCCACGTATTGATTGGCATTATTATACATTTTTGACACATACTTTTACATACTGATATCAGGGGCGATAACCGTGTTTCCTTAAAGTGTTAACGGACATTATTATTTATTCTCTGGATTTATCATTTGATGTGCAATGATCATACTTATAATCTGTCGAAAATATTATGTTTTCAGGTGACACATTTAATTAGTATAAATAATTAAAAAAATATCATGCCTCATTTGCGTATGAAAATAGCCTGATACCACCGTGTGTCACTATCAGTAAAATAATTATTACTAAATGATTATAAATGTATAGCGCGCACTCGTAATGTTTAGAACTGGTGGAAAAAATGACACAATTATTCACTTATTTAATTCCTATAAAGAACATATTGTGCATACTGAGTGGGCATTTACTTTGAAGGTAAATAAATACAGTTCAACTTGGATTATTTTACTTGACGTACAAACAGTATTCGAGGCATGTGTTTAACAGAGCCACATATAATTATGGCTTTCTGTCAGCTGGTCATTGCATATAATATAATAAGGTTCGACAATGTCCAGCCGTGGCAGGAGGGAACTGTTTGAACCCCAAGACCACAGGCCGCGGGTTCAAACAGTTCGCGAGTGTCACGGCCAACGTTTACCCACGGCTGAACATGGTCGAACGTTATAATTTGTTACATTTCCGTCGGAGATATCATGCAATTTAAGCATATATGTAGTACTTTCGGTACGTTGATAATCTGCTCCATTCAAACAACTAATTTACACATGCATATTCCGGGGCAGTAGTACACTTCGCGTGATGCAGCCCGCCAATTTCAAAAGTTCAGTGCGACTGTTGTTAACTGGTCTGATGACGTACATTGTAATTGCGCGTTCTAGTAACGTCACGATACACATGTACTTGTATTACATCGGTGCTGGCTTGGCCCCGAAATGAGAATTGTCTTACAGCCAAGTTCAACCAGCACGCGCTGTACGTTTGAACATGGCTGTGAGCGGTGTCAAACAACGGCAGTCACGTAACAATTGGTGTTTGCTAACGTGGCAATAATACAGTTATCTATAAGTATGTCTGACCTTCATGTAGGCGACATTGTCTGCATGTGATAAGGCACTGCAGTAGACCTGCATGAATATATAGGTGACCTGGGGTCATTCTAGGTCACGATTCACCTTACATGTCTCCACAATCTCAAGCACGTCGCCAGGCGGTTAAACACGGGCTTCCAGCTAATTTTGTCTTTAATATATGGATCTATTGATATCATAATTATAGTATATTATAATTATTGTTGTTTTTGTTAAGAAATCACATATTACATTTTAGTTGTGAACGGTAACTATTGTAATCTATGGGTGTACATTGCAAGAGTTACCATTCACGAAGCTACGGACGGTACGAAAGTAGATTGCAAGAGTTACCGTTCGCAACTAATTAATTTAATAAAAACCCAATATATTGAATCCACGTTTTGATTATTGTTCGGGGGTTGGCAAGCCCCCGGACCCCCCTAGTCGCTCGCTTAATTGGATCCCACACACAACTGGGCTTCCACATCAGCCAGGCCTGGCGACGTCCCTGAAACTACTGACATACTCTCTACTTTTGAGTGTATACATAGTGTATTTACAATGAGCTTACGCGTAGCTTCTTAAGTGTAATAGAAATAACAATTTCCATTGCAAGTGTTTTCGTCATGGGTTCTGTACATGACGGAGCAAAATCCATGGAAAAACCTCTCTACAAAAACATCATACAAACAATGCCAACTGTTGCCGTTTCATGTACAGTGGTACCTCTCTAAACCGGACACATATGCAGCCTCTGTGATCTTACTGTGATGGGTTTCTGCATCATTTATCTCAGATGATATGCAAAGCCTAATTGCTTATACATTCCATAATTGTCATATGGCTGATGTACAGTGGAACCTCTCTAAACCGGACACTCTGGGGACCTCCCACTGTATTGGTAACCTCCCAGGGTGTCCGGTTTAGAGAGGTTTCACTGTACGTATTGTATGCTAAGAAATGTGTTAGCAGTCACACTCTAAATAAAATAAAATAGCTTCCTGTCTGATGTTCTTTATTAATAAATAATCAATGTATGTTTAACTATAACCGACAACCGATAACGAAAGCATGCTTTCGATGAAGTATACATAATCATCCGTGTCGTAAATAAGTGTGTCCATGTGTTATCGTTTATACAGTGCAACCTCTTTAAACCGGATACCATGTGAGGTTCCCAGGGTGTCCGGTTTAGAGATGTTTCACTCTAATTCCGATGTATGGGCATTGCATACGTGACTGTGTGCTTAACACCAACACGGGTAAACATCAGATATATTTGAGAGTGCAATTGATCATATTGTAATACATCGATGTCGCAATGGTGTCCGGTTTAGAGAGGTCTCGTTGTATTATGATACATTATGTAATATAACGAGCAATATTTTGTTTCAGACAAACGGCAAGTTACAGGTAAGAGAAAATATTACACCTTCTATAAATTCATAATGCAAACGCCCATTCGATTTATTGCGCTTACATCCCAAAACAATACATTAGACCCACGTGACGTCGCACGTGATGTTATTGATTGGTTAAAGCTCGTTTGACGTCATTACTTTCCATGAGGTTATCAATAAATGCACGCTATTGACCGGTAACGTCGCTGTTCCAGGAATTGCGACAAAATGACGTAAAACAAAATCAATCTTAATTTTAACGCCATATTTAGTTAATTACATTTTTGAAACAAATTCAGTGTGTAAACATAAGTAATAAAACCATGGGCTGTAGGTACAATACAGTAGGTATGTTTAAAGTTTGCGAGGAGTCATTTGGACTCCACGAACTTTAAACAGACCAAATGTGTTATACACCCAAGTAAACACCATGGTGTTATGCCTTAATTACTTGCAAGGATTTTAAATTATTAATTTGATACTACACTAACTTGCAACTGAATTGCATTTACAAATGTAACGGTGACAAGGCATATTGGTCTGAAATGTTAGAAGCATTACCGATGTTTCATTGGTGAAATGTCGAACGGTGCAGATCCTGATCTGGCTGTGCGGACGCACAGGCTGGTCAGGATCTACACTGGTCGCAAATCAATAAGCCCCATTTCTCCTGCCACAGCCATATACGGACATGTATATGCATGTATTTAACATTGTACACAATGTATTAGCTGCACGTTTTCCGCATTATATGCAACAGCTTATGTAATGTAGTGTAATGAAATGTAATTAGAGTTATGTACGCAGAACTATGTTCGTATATAGATGTTACGTAAACAAATTTATTCGGTCTGAAAAACGGTGGTGTTGATATTTGTTACAACCAACCAGGTCCGTACGCAGAGGGGTTGTGACGGGTGCGTACGCACCCACCCCCCCCCCCCCCCCTTAGCCTTTTCAACACCACAAGCCTATATAGTGGTATTGGCAAAAAGTGTAGATCCAGATGAGCCGTCTCATCAGGATCTGCACTTTTGCAAATAATTTTCCAAACTTGAGAACAATAACACCCTATGTTCATAAATGGACTGGTCTGAAAACTTAACTTATCCAAATCCATTCCAGTTACTTAGGGGTGAAAGGGTTAATCTACCGAGGTCTGTCCGTGGATGTGCAAACAAATCATTATTATGTTTAAACCTTCGCGCCGTCAAAAAGTGCAGATCGTGTTGAAACGGCTCGTCACGAGCCGGTTCACCTGGATCTAAACGTTTTGCCAATACCACTATACAGGCATGTGGTGTTGAAATGGTTAAAGAGTGTATATACACGCATATACAATTTCCAACGTACAAAATGTACGGACAGAAACATATTAAACAGTATTCCAGTACATTCAACAATAATTTATTTAGATTTGAATAATTTCAAAATCAAAGTTCGAAACTGTTGACGTATACTATTATTATCACATCTTCGATACATTTAATAGTTTTGTTCCTGCATTTAAACAGAACATTGGCAATGTATGGTCATGCGGATATGATAATTTAGTTAAAGCACGTTCGTCCGCGCGTACGATCAATAATCAACTCGGTAAAGCTTTCGGATTATCTCCTCGTACATGTGTACGAACCGTGATCTAACTGTGACATATATCACGTATATTACTTCATTGGTGATGGTAATCAGTTCTACATTCAGGCCCGTACGCAGAGGTGGTGCGACTGCATACGCATCCCCCATCCCCCCCCCCTTAACCCTTTCAACACCACAGGCCTGTATAGTGGTATTGGTAGCAAGTGTAGATACAGATGAGCCGGCTCGTTTCATAATTTTGAGAACAAAAACACCCCATATTCATAAATGGACTGGTCTGAAAATCATTTTGCGACGATTGGATTAGTTGCAAAATTAACATATCAAAATTCAATCCTGTTACTTAGGGGTGAAAGTGTTAATCTGCCGGGGTCTGTCAGCGGATGTGCAAACAAAAACATGTTTGACCCTTCGCGCCGTCGATAACGCACCCTCTAAATTAATTCCCGCACACGGGTCAGGGGGCCGTTTCACTAAGCTTCGTACGACTAAGAAGTTCATAAGTGCAAATTTAGGATCGTCTGAAAATTTAAATTGATGGATTTACATTTATTGAGCATAGGCTCCATATGTAGCCTATGCTCAATAAATGTAAATCTATCAATTGATTACATGAAAATATTGCTAATGTGAAATTTACAGACTATCATAATTTTTCACTGACGAATATTTTAGTCGTAAGAAGTTTAATGAAACGGGCCCCTGGCATTTGCGTCTCTTTTTCAGCACCTGCATGTGTGAAGCAAGACATCGTCTTCATGTTAGACACGTCAAGTAATGTAGGAATCGAAGCATTCTTACAACAACTGGAATTTGTGAAAAGTAACGTTCGCTACTATAACATCAACCCATTATGTACACGTGTTGGAATAGTGACATACGGGTCCGGTGTCTATAGCCAATTCTATTTGAATGGCTATAACACACAACAAGGGCTCATAAATGCCATTGGTAACATTCAATACAAGCCAAACGATGGGTCAGCACGTACTTATGACGCTATAAACTACGTAACGAACACCATGTTTACCGGTGGTAACGGCGCACGGACCGGCGTTCCTCACTATGGGATACTCGTCAGTGGCGGGACGTCCGTATCGCCATCACAAACTGTGGCAGCCGCCAACAATGCTAGGCAGAACGGTATAACGATGTATTCCATCGGAGTCGGCAAAGGCGTGAACCAGGGCGAACTGATGGGCGTAGCCGGACAAAAGGCTAACTATGCCCTGTCTGCACAAAGCTTCAACGCTCTTGGAGCATTGGCACAACCCCTAGCAGTTGGGATCAACAGAGGTAGCATGAGAAACTGTACATTAAATTATTTCATTACTCCCTTTATTTACTCTGTTGTGCACTAACCCGAATCTTCTGTCTGCACATTAACGCATCATTACAGCCAGACACTCCGGGTTAGTTGTGCACCACCATATCTACATGTATATCAGAATATGTCATATGTATATCATATATGGCTCAATTTACAGAATATGGGGGCCGTGTCACTAAACTTAGTACGACTAAAATGTTCGTAAGTGCAAAATTATGATAGTCTGTACATTTGACATTAACAATGTGTTCTTGTAAACAATTATTGGATTTTACATTTATTGAGCATAGGCTGTAAATCCATCAATTTAAATTTCCAGACGATCCTAAATTTGCACTTGCGAACATCTTAGTCGTACGAAGTTTAATGAAACGGCCCCCTGATTCTGAATTTAGATATTAGACTGTCTTTTCTTAACTTTAACTATTTTAAATATTTATCCATGAATGTATATTGATATATAGCCACTAATAATATGTCCAACTTGGCAACTATTTAAATGTGTATAAACAAGTAAAACAAGTTTGCTCAAGTCCAGGGGCGGATCTGGAGGGGGGGGGGCGGTGGCACCAGTTGGAGTCTGAATTTAAATGCATTAAAATACAGGAAAGTACATTCGAAGAGCTCGAAAATAGGAGTAGATTGCAAGAGTTACCTTCCCAAGTAGACGACACCATCCCCTCCCCCACCCCCACCCTGTTATCCAAATGCTGGATCCGCCCCTGAAGCCGCCATACTTGCCGTGAGCGAGTGCAATATCGAAAGATAGCGAGCGACCCTGAAGATAGATACATGTAATTTATTTTTCTTCTTTTCTTCGTAATGCTCCGGCGTTGACTTTTCGGTGCACCCGGTTATTTCCAGCATAGATCGGTAGAAGCAGTAAATAAAATAAGTTACACCAATGGTGTGTGCAATGAACGAACTATAACGTTATAATCCGCGCATGTAAATATAACAGGTAAAGCGTTTTCGTGAGTTTTTCAGCGACTGGTGAGCGATACTTACACGTGTAAGGCAACTATGTATTAAACACAATGCAGACTGGGAATTAAGTTCTCACTACAGCCTTTTTTAGGAAGAAGACAGCTGATCTGGACGTTGAACGATTGCATGCACATGTATAGTGCGTTTCTTCTATTTCAGCCGTCACATCGTCAGCCGTAAGTTCTCTCGGAACACCCACCAGTAAGTACTAACTGTTGTATACTTCTAGCACAAATTTAAAGTAATACGTTTACATACTGGAGAAAAGGAGCGTATGCACAGTGCGACCAGTGTAGATCTAGATCAGCCTATCCAACAGTACAGTCTGATCATGATTTGCACTGTTCGCAATTACATTTTATTTAAACCTCTTTGAAATAGAATGGAGTTGAAATTATAAGGAAAACACGACCTGTTTTGGAGAATTTCCCGAGGATATAAAAAAATGTTGTATTGCAAACAATTTACATGGTTAGTAACATGGGGCCCGTTTCACTAAACTTCGTACAACTAAAATGTTAGTAAGTGCAACAATATGATGGTCTGTAAATTTCACATTAACACTGTTTTATTGTAAACAATTATTGGATTTACATGCAGCCTATGCTCAATAACTGCAAATACATCAATTGAAATTTCCAGACGATCCTAAATTTGCACTTACGAACATTGTAGTCGTACGAAGTTTAGTGAAACGGGCCGCTGGGTTATAGAGCCGACTATTGTTCATCAACGACAATCGTTCACGTGTGTGATAAAGGGGGAAAATAACATTCGCCATTTCTTTAGCCATTTCTGAAGGTTTCACTATGAGAGAACATTAATCGTCGACAATAGTCGTTGCTCTTAGAGTCGACCATTGTCCACCGCCGACTATTGTTCACGTGTAGGAATAAACATTTCGGAAAAAATAACTTAGCCTTTTCTGAAGTTAGTTCAACCTTACTGTGGGCCGCTGAAAAACTGAACATATTGAAGAGAAGTTCCATCATCGGTGAACATTAGTCATTGAGTCGACGACTACTGTTCACTAAGGATTTTAAGTGTCTCTATGTCTCTACATTTCTTCACAATTATCTAACTTGTTCAGCGACCAACGGCAAATGTAAAATACCTCCAGAAAGGCTAAGTTATTTTCCCGGCATGTTTATTCCTGCACGTGAACAATAGTCAGCGGTGAACAATGGTCTGTTCTACACCGGGTATCTCACATTTTCCAGGCTGTCTACCCCAGGCGGATATCGTGTTCCTCGTGGACGGATCGGGCAGTATAGGCGCCAGTAACTTCGTCAAGCTCAAGAACTTCGTCAAAGGGATTGCGGGGAAACTGGACGTAGGCCCCAACAAGGTCCACGTGGGTCTGATGCAGTTCAGCAACTATCCTTCAAGGGAATTCCCCTTGGATAAATACACGACACGACAAGATGTTATGACAGGTATGACACTTTTCTATATATACCGGTTGGCGGGAGACCGTATCCGCCTCGCAACTGGGAGGTCAAATGTGACACAATAATGAACAATTACATAGAGGATATTCCATCGTACATTTTGAATAGCGTGAAATAATACACGAGTGTGCATCGGCTTCCGCGTAAGCAACGAGTGAGCGTAGCGAACGAGCTGCTTGCACGGACGCCGACGCACGGACGCCGACGGACACGAGTGTATTATTTCCGCTTTTCAAACATGTACGATGGAATATCCTATTTATTACACTTCCACGGCGGATATATATGCACAGTTACTCTATTTTTGAGATTATAATCAATGAATTGCGAATAGTTATAATATAATATACAATATTATAATAATTCGCATGAATAGTGATACAATGACGTGTTTTCCCGCGGTTTGACGTTACGTAGTGTGACGTCAAATGTGACGTAAATTTTTCGAAATCCAAATTACGCAGCTGTTTCTATGAGCCAGATATATTTGAGTGCATGTTTGGAATGTGTTCAATCACATTAACACTCTAGATTAGTCGAGACCCTTTCCAAATGTTCAAATAACTTTATTTTGACTGTAATAAAAAATAAACATTTTGCATGGTACATGTAGCTCGTGGTTTCCAAGGAAACATGCGCGCAATTACGGGTGTTCTCCTCACGGTGTAGTATTTGTAAGGAGTTGATTACGGGTTTTCTCTCACAGCGAAACCTGTGCAAATAATTTGCAAGAGTGTAATAAATACATGCACATTTTCATATGCCCCAACATGGAAGACCTAATCACACCTTGGGCCCGTTTCACTAAAGTTCGTACGACTAAAATGTTCGTACGTGTAAATTTAGGATCGTCTGGAAATTTCAGTTGATGGATTTACATTTATTGAGCATAGGCTGCACATAGGCTCAATATTAGTCGATATATTGCATAATTGCAATAACACTAATTCATAATTATCTACTCGTAGATATAAAGTTGGAACCGTAGCATATATGGGTCCCATGCTGAAATACGCCATCTTACGACATGTGGGCCACGGATTTCCTACAATTCTGCTTGCACTAATCTTGTGAAAATATTTCTCAATTTCTTTACTTCAAAATACTGGAATATTGTGCTTGATATCAAGCGGCTTGATTTTTAGCCAGGTTTTTTTTTTTTTAAAAATCCAGGCTATTGGATTGGTGATCGCCGGCGGGCGGCGGGCGGCGGGCGGCGTCCACAACCAATGTTAAGTTTTCGTTTTGGATTCAATTTCTTTGTTACTGTACCACATATAACCAACAAATTTTCACAGCTACATAACCAAGGGATGCCCACCACATATCACTATCCAACATGTTACCTTTTTTTGAACTTGACCTATTTTTTCCGCGCAGTCGACTTAGCCATTTTTAATGTTAACTTTTCGCGTTTACAATGTTAAGTTTTCGTGTTTAAGTCCATTTCTTTGGTACTGTACCACCTAGGACCACCAAACTTTCGCAGCTTCATAACCAAGGGGTGCCCACCACATACAACTGTCCAACATGTGAACATTTTGTTTACATTGACCTATTATTTCTACGTAATTGACTTAGCCATTTTCAACGTTAACTTTTTATCGCAGGTCTGGTTAAAGTTTTTTGGTTAAAGTTTTTCGTTATAGTATATCTCTGCAACTGCTTCGCCTATTACCTTGAAACTTCACATGGGTGTTTATCATCATCCATATTTTCATTCTACCCCCAACCGTGCGGCCCCTGTACCCAATGTCAAGGTCAAATTACTTTGTTAAAGTTTTTTCGTGTACTATATCTCTGCAACTGCTTCACCCATTACCTTAATACTTCACATGGGTGTTTTTATCATCATTGTCGCGCCCGCTTGCGGAAAGCGCGATATAGTCGGCATTTTGGCATACGTCCGTCCGTCCGTACGTCCGTGTGTCCGGTTAAATTTTTTTGGTTAAAGTTTGTCCATCTACTATATCTCTTTTTTTAGTGTGCATGCCTCGCCCCAAAGCGCGACATGCAGGCCAAGGCCATCTAGTCGACAAACAGTGGGTATAATTATGTTATCCAAGAGTCTATGCTTAGAAAAAACCTGGCCTTCGTGGCTTTGCCTCGTTTCTTGTTAACATAGTCACTAATTGTTTTACATATTGGCTGAGCTGGAGATGTGCTGCAGCACGGGCTTAGACAATGAAAGTGCTTGATTGCGAGTTAGCATTGCCAATAAATGTTCAGACATCTCGTCAACATTAACGCAGGCGGTGGTGTATACTCGTCGGCAGCAGACTGTATTTCTGTATCATACTTCCCTGTTATATGTTGCTATGTAGTTTCTATTGGGGCTACCCATTCCGAATACAATTTATTGACACGCACCTAGCCCGCACTTACACCTGTCCCATCCCATGCAGACCGTATATCGGTATTTGTATTCTTTGTACACCTACAGGTATCGACCATATGAACTACATGGGCGGCGGCACGAACACGGCAGACGCCATCAAGCAGATGAGACAGCAGCTGTTCGCGCAGTCCAGCGGTGCGAGACCCAACGTCCCACGGATTGGCGTCGTCATTACGGACGGCCGCAGTTCCAACCCCACCCAGACCACAGCAGAGGCAAACGCTGCCAGATCCGATAATATCGGCATGATTGCGATAGGTGAGTACACTACCGCCTGCGCTAATCCACAGGACTCGGTCATGCGACACAAAGAAATGCCCATTACAAAGAAATCCATTACCCCACCCACTGGGTCTCATACAGTACTATCTTCTCTCTGTAATAGTGGGTGAGGTAATGAATTTTTATAATATAAGATAGTACTGTATGAGACCAAGTGGGTGAGGTAATGGATTGTTTGTACGTCTTCCACCTTTGCGCGCATCGTGCCAATTTCTTTATTTACACAAACTTGAATATTGTGCTTGAAATCAAGCAGCTTGAATGGCTGAGCCTGAGCTATGCTACAGGTCAGACTCAGACAATCAAACTTACTTGATTGCGAGTTGGCAGTGTCAATACATGTTGAGAAACGTGTTAATGTGGGCAAGACTACCGTAGGCGGGTGTGTATTGTTTTTGTGTTTTCATTGTTGTTGTTGTTGTTTCTTACAGTTTATGCTGGGTCTGGCTCAAATACCTGCCATACCCTTGATACTACATAATTACTTGCTTTACTGTTCATTATCAAGCAAAATGACTGTTCTGTGTGACAGGTCGGCAACTGGTTATCTGTATACTGCCACGTTGTTACCAATACCCAGTGAAAAATAGCATTTTTTCTTCAAACCATTTATGGCGGCCATTTTGGATTTTCCTGGTTTCCGCCGGTTTCACAAGCTTCCGATATTTTGGTACCATTTCACTGGTTTTAATTGAAGCATCCATAACATGTATTTTCGGTCAAAATACCTTTCAGGAACTGCCGGCAATCGGATGGTTCCATATTGAATACAGTACGGTAGCAACTACCAAATGAGACACGCCATGTGATTTTGTAACTAATAACTCTGATATTGTTCGTAGATGACGACGACAGATGACGAAATTGTTACAGCAAATGCGGAATTCATTTGCTGTAACAATTTTGCCAGCTGTCGAAAGCAAATGTGGAATACAATTCCGCGATTGCCATGAAAATTTCATTCATAAAATTCCGATGTCAGTTACGGAAAATATCGTAAATTGTGTAAATATGTTTTATGCAATATTACACATGTTCATACGTACAAAATAAATGATATGTGTTTTTCTAGGTGTGGGTAACGGCGTTGACGTCAATGAACTCCATTCGATTGCCGACGATCCAGATTCATCCAACACGTTCTTGGTGTCTACATATGACCAACTCGACGCCATAGCATCACAGCTCGTGAACAGAGCTTGCCAGGGTAAGCAAACATAATAGAACCTCTCTAAATTAGACACTCAGTAAGCATCAGTCTGCTTAACCTTTTCACCCCCAAGTAACTGGAATGGATTTTGATATGTTCATTTTGCAAACAATCCAAATGGTCATAAAATGATTTTCAGGCTAGTCCATTTATGAAAACGTTTTTGTTCTCAAAAATATAAAAATTACTTGCAAAAGGTGCACGAGCCGGCTCATCTGGATCTACACATTTTGTCAATACCACTATACAGGCATGTGGTGTTTGAAGGGGGTTAATGTTAATGGGTCACTTTCCACCAATGATAATGTCGTGGTCGAAAAGCATACGGCATACATTGAGATGTTCAGCAGCCGATTTCACCAACATTGCAAAGTATACTTTTCTAGCAAAGTATACTTTGAGGGAGCAATCATTTATTTTTCCTGAAATGCATTATTTCATGTAGAACTAACGACTGCATATATTTGATGATTAAAAGTATGCAGAATTATTATACTGAATTGATTACATTATCACAGCCAAAATGGCTGTGATAATGTAATAAATTCAGTATAATAAAAATTAATAAATTTATCCTAAAATTTAAAATTTCTCCCTCAAAGTATACTTTGCTAGAAAAGTATACTTTGCAATGTTGGTGAAATGGGCTACAGATGTCTGAATAACAGAGTAAACATCTATAAACCAGACAGACACCTTGGTGGCAACCCATGATATCCGGCTTGGAGAAGTAACACTGTTTGGTAATACAATGCATAGTGAATTATTCACATTGTATGTTCATTATGTGTAACAAAACAAAACAAAAAACGGCCTATTGATTTGTAATCCGTGTAATTTTTAGCAGTTAGAACACTGGTACGGACTTTCATCGTTTTAGTCTTCATGAATGCTTCACCAAGTTAATAACCAATAGTGAAGGTCCTGATCAAAGCTGCATTTGATGGTCTCTGTACGTTGGCCCAAACTTATGTAGTTTTTGCAAAGAATCGATTTCCGTGTCTACCGACACGGAAATCGATTCTTCGCAAAAACGACATAAGTCTGTGCCGAACTCCCTGGACGACCAAATGCAGCTCATAAAGATGCGTTTGCTGCGCCATATTTCATCATAATCCGTTTCATATTAAGGAAAATATCAAATAATACTTACTTCGGAGTGGGCGACATTGTAGTTGTTGTAACCACGTGATCATGCACCTTGAGACTAGCATGTCCTGTAAACTCTTGGCAGTTTCGCGGAGACTGCCTTCTATAATGGTAAAATAGTTTCAGAATTATTAGTTTGTATTACTTTTTCTGATGGAGTAAACGCGCGATAAATTAAATTCTAAAGCGTGAATCAGATCCGATTCGCTATTCTGCAGAGGAAGCCTATGAGTGGAATTGTAACTCTGGCTATGAACGGTACGGGAGTAGATGCAAGAATTACTGTTCGCAACTGATTGCAAGCTATACGAAGGACCTGACAATCCGAGCCTGTTACTAGGAAAACAGACTTCCAGTAAAAATTGATGGCCTAAATGTCATTGACTATAGAAATCGTTTGTATGATGTGCAGGCTTAATATACATTGATAGTTGTATCATATGAATTCGAATTCAAAATACAAACTTGTGTATGAAAATGTAATATTACACATTATGGTCAATCTGCATTGTATAATTTTCAGTGAGAGTGACTGCACAGCCAGTGAGCACAAACACACAGGGTGAGTAAGACTTTACGGAGCCCCGTAGGGCACATGGATTTTTTGTATTAATTCGTTCCCACGAAATAACAATTAATTCCCTCGAATAAACAATTCGTTTCCAGGAAATGACAATTCGTCCCCCACACACCCCGTTCAATAGTCCGCCGTGGCATTATTTTATTCACTGCTACGGGCCTGCTATAATACATCTACATAATACGATTCATGCTAACATTTGTGTTCATTTATTATGATATGTATTAACCCTTTCACCTCTGAATAACTACAATCGACTATTGATATGTTAATTTTGCAACCAATCCATTTGTCACAAAATGGTTTTCAGACTAGTCCATTTAAGAAAACGGGGTGTTTTTGGTCTGAAAAAATATGAAAATTACTTGCAATAAGTGCAGATCCTGATGAGACGGCTCTTGACGAGCCGGCTCATCTGGATCTACACTGTTTGCCCAGACCTCTATACATTTTAGTTGTATAAACTTTAGTGAAACGTCCCCTAGGGTCGTCAGAAAATTCAGTGGCATTCCTGCTTCACAACATTTGCTGTCCTGAATATTTGTTGTACTCTCGTCAACACAGGTACCGCTACTCTAGTACCGGAGACGTGTACAGACCGCCTGTCCAACTGTGTCGACTACGGCAGCTCCATGTGTTCTGGCAGTTATGAGCCCTGGGCCAAGGATAACTGTCAGAGATTCTGCGGGTTTTGTACACGTAAGTACATCAGTAGCCTATTTCACCAACATTGCAAAGTATACTTTTCTAGCAAAGTATACTTTGAGGGATAAATTTTACGATAAATTTATTAATTGTTATTATACTGAATGTATTACATTATCATAGCCAATTTGACTGTGATAATGTAATAAATTCAGTATAATAATTCTGCATACGTGTAATCATCAAATACATGTATATGCAGTTGTTAGTTCTATATGAAATCATGCATTTCAGGAAAAATAAATGATTACTCCCTCAAAGTATACTTTACTAGAGAAGAATACTTTGCAATGTTGGTGAAATAGACTACTGAGCTTCGACCTTTGACTGTGAAATGGGCCCTTCTGTAAATCAAAATATATGTGGCTGTGAGTGGAGAAATGTGGCTTCTGTGTTTTGCGACCAGTAAAAATCCAGATCAGCCTGTGCATCTGCACAGTCTGATCAGGATCTGCACTGTCCTCAATTCCACCCGGAATGCTTCCAACAAGCAACAATATAAGTTATTGTGATTCTAGCCGTGGGTGAACATGCCTTCAGACGGGCAATATTACACCATATAGCCTGTGTAGAATCACAATAATGTATTTGTCATACCGCAGATCCTGTATTTGGCCGTATTAACATATCTCTTCTTTTGATCTTTGCGTTTTTTTCAGGAAAAAAAATAATCCGAGATTCGATTTTCTACCGTTAGTCTTAATATAAAGGCGTAAATGAACATTTAGTTTTTTTATTAAACGAAAACAAACTAAATATGGAGTAAGAAATCCATCGAAAACGACTTTATGACAGTTTTTTTATATCGTGTAATTTAATTTATATTCCTCTATCGATCTGCTCTCCCTTTGGCGCCTCTAGAATAATGCGACTGGTTGCCAAACATTCGCTGTCATTGCTACGCCGCGGTTTCGCGCGTGGAACCCATGGTTTGTGACCTACATATAGCAGAGTCACGAAGCGAAGCGTGTTGAGATTTGAAAAGCAATTTTGGCTAATTTTTCGCTCATATTTTGATGAGCGAAGAATATTTATGGAAACATAAACAATAAAGACTGGTTTTGGGTGTACAATTTGTTACTTGTATTGATCAATTCGGGGTTTTATTGTGTTTAGTGAGGAATACAATTCGCAATCGCTAGACGCTTTCAAAATGTGTCTTCATTGGACGCGAGGCGCCGGAGGGGAATCGCAATTTCTCTATGTTCGACGGCCTTGGCAGGTCATATAATATATATGACCAGGCAAGCTAGCCAATCAAAAGCCGAGATACTTATCTGCGGTATGATAAAGGTAATTATCAGGCTACAGGAGTGTGCTATTTGATCAGAAACTTGGCTGTTTTGTTACCTGAATTGGGTTATTGCCCATTATAAAAGTAGTAACATTATTACTGATTCTACTGCTTTTGTGAGGGGGCCAAGTGATTCTGGTGTGGCGAGGACCTGGCATCAGATCGGATTTCAGGGCTGACTATACAGTTTTTGTTGAGCCCGCTTGTGGAAAGCGAGACATAGTGATAACAATGACGTCCGGGTGTCCGTCCGTGTGTCCGTCCGGGCAAGCGAGAGGGCACTTGTTGGGTACAAAAGTGCCCAACAAATGCTCTCTCGTTTGCTGGGCAAGCTGTTTATGGGTCTCATTGGGCAGCGTTAGGGTTAGTGTTGGGTATTTTTGGGTATTTTTTATTCAGTAAAATCCCAACAAGTATCCATTCATAGGAACGTCCGTGCGTCCGTCCGAAATCTGCGTTAAAGTTTTTAAGTACCTTATCTCTGCAGTCCTAAGTCACATTGAGTTGAAACTTCATATGCTTATTATTCATCATCCATATATTTATGCTGTATCCCATTCATGCGACCCCTGTGCCCAAGGTCAATGTCAAATGACTTAGAAGTGGTCAAACTTTACGTTAAAATGTTCAGATACCTACTATCTCTGTAACCGTCAGTCAGATTTGCTTGAAACTTTGTATGCTTATTGGGCATCATTCATATATACATTCTGTGTCCCACTCATGCGGCCCCTGTGTCCCAAGGTCAAGGCCAAATGACATAAGTTTGCGTTATTATAAAATCTGCATTAAAGTTTTTACATGCCTTATATCTCCACAATTGTTACTCCAATTTACTTCCAACTTCCAATACTTCCTTTTCATCATCCATATTTTCATTTCATAGCCCACCCATGCGGCCCACATGCCTAAGATCAAGGTCAAATGACTTTAAAATTTGCGTTAAAGCCTTTGTATACCTTATATTTCCACAACCCTTAAATCAAACTTCAAATAAATACACTCGTGAGACAATTAAATGCCTCGACGGGCTCGACATGCGGGTCGCGGCCATCTGGATCTCAATAAAAACATGGTTTGACAGCACTTGAGAATCATTTCCATTGGAAATTATTCTAAAGTGCTGTCAAAACATGTTTTTATGAGAAAAATGGAAAATATGAAATATACAGCAGACGACACAATTTAATTAAGCAGTGTAGAGGTCACTAAACTAGGGAGCGTAGTGAAGACAGTTTGTTTAGCAGTACGACCCAATCACAGGCGCATTCAATTAGGTGGTAACCATGGTAACAATTAACATATACCTTTTGGTGCGAATTAAAGAAATAAAAGGATTTAATTAAAAACTGATAAAAATTGTGCATCTTCAGCATGAAATGGATTACCTTAACACAATTGAGTTGTATGAATTTAACCCTTACACCGCTATCTTAGTTCTTTGTCGTCTGCTGTTTATTTCTATTTTCCATTTTTATCATCAAAAACATGCTTTGACAACACTTTAGAATCATTTCCATTGGACATGATTCAGAAGTGCCGTCAAACCATGTTTTATTGAGAAATAAGGCAAGATATAAAAGCAACAGCAGACGACAATTGTTGTGTGTAGCGGTCTAAGGGTTAACACACAGAGAACTGTAGCAATGTACCTATTGATCATTATACCATACCCGTAATTGTAGCTCTGTACACGACTGGGCCGCCGCCGTGCGTCGACATTCTTCCCAACTGTCCCAGCTTCGAGAAATCATCGTGCACGGGCAACTATATCGGCTGGGCGAAGGACAACTGCCGCAAATACTGCGGCTACTGTGGTATGTGTACAGTAGCGTCTTTCCGTATTTGTATGTATACATATCGTATACATATCGTATACATGTACATATAATATTGTTATAATTATTGAGCATATCGTATGATCGTATAATATTTGTAAGTTTGTACCGTATCATCGTATAATACCGTTCGGTTACATTATACAAACATACTATACAAATATTATACAAATATACGATATTCGTACGTACATGTATATACTATATCTGTACGGATATGGTGGGAGCAGAGAGGCCCCGTTTTGAGACCTCTTTTACCACGCACTATTATGCTCAAACATGCAAGCAATTTGAAAATTCCATAACAAATTCCATTTGCGCAGTCTGAACCTAATATTCACTGTAGGAGATTCAGTCATGGAAACAACAGTGATGCTTCCGATAAACAGTGGTTGGCAGAAAATACAAATTCACAGTTTGACTTTATGATGATTTTTATTTTAGAATGTGACGTTTTTATTAAATTACAGGAGCCTTGTTTTATCAAATGTGTGCGATTTCGAACAGGGGTCGTATTGACTGTAAGCCAAATATTAGGGAAAACAGTATACGACAACACCGGTACAATATCGTATACGTTTACCATGTTTACGGTAAAGGTATATCCTATATAGTACATTTATGCCGTACAGCATTGTCCAATATGGTATGTGTGTACGAAACAAATGTACCAGAATTATACACATGTATAAACTTTGTATAAACGTACGAATTGAATGGTATATCTATACGATATTGGTTGTTATGTATGGTACGAACATACCGTACGGTTGTATAATATTGGTATAGTACGTGTAGGTTACCTGCAGAAAAGCGCTATTGTAGGGCTCGTGTATACAAAGGTAGGCAGTTCCCAGCTTATTATCTCAGCACCTTAATTTCCAATGTGCATGATCACGTGGTTACAACAACAACAACAACAATTACTGAAACTTCCAAAAGCGCCTCCGATTCAAGGTACATATTCTTTTATATTTTTCTTTTTATGGAACGGATTTTGATGAGCTGCATTTGGTGGTCTCGGTACTTTGGCCCAAACTTCTGTCGATTTTGCGAAGAACTGACACGGAAATAAAAATTCGCAAAAAGGACACAAGTATGATCCGAAGTCCCGGGACCACCAAATGCAGCTCATAAAGACGCGTTTGCTGTGCCATATTTCATCAAAATCCGTTGCATATTAAGGAAACTATCAAATAATACTTTGGAGTGGGCGCCCTTTCAACACTTTCAGCCCACAGGCATTCAGCATGTTTCGGCTTTCTTCATTTTGTGGCATGCATATTCACCACCTGGCAAAAAGAAATCAAAAGCTGGGGAGTAGTTATTGCTTGTTTCTTTTCGTGAAATACAATTCAATTTAATTTCTTTGCAAATCATATGCTAACCTGTTTATTCTTGTATCAAGATATCTATTCCACTTCCCAATGTGTTTTCTTGCAGATGGTTCAACACAGACATTTGGATTCTGTAAGTACTTTTACTCGATAGTCTGGTCTTATACATACATAGGTTCACAAACTTGATAATACACAAGTAACTTTCCTTAGAACTAATCATGCTAATGTGCTTCCAAGACATCATCATCGTTACAATTTGCCGAGTTTGTCGGTTTGACATCACACTTAGTTTGACATGGAAAACTACACGGACAAACTACTGTCTGTTACACGAAACCTGCCCAAATTTTACGACCGTATAAACAATGCAAAAACAATATTTGTTTAGCCATCTTTTCAGTTCATGAAATTTGGTCCAATATTGATTTTGTTACGAAAAAACAATTTCCTCATGCTAAATCCACATATACATCTTCACAGAGTGAAGATGTCTATGTGGATTTAACATGGGGGACATTTCTCTAATTTCAGAAATAGTGGACCGATTTTTAAAATTTAACCTTTGTTTTCTTCGATTATTTCCAAGCTATAAGTTTACAAAGCCAAAAAAAGGCTCATTCTTAAATGTTGATACAATTTAATACTATCGAACAAAATATTCGTTTTGCATTGTTTACATAGCCGTACAATTTGGGCAGGTTTCGTGAAACAGACAGTAAGCAACTTGGCGTCAGTCTGACAATTTCACCAGTTCTAACTAGAAGGATGCCCCAAAAGTTGTTCTAAGGGAAGTTCCTGGTGATTTTCGAAGCTCGGTAACCTATTTATAAGACTGGTCTGTGAGGGAGCATTGGTTTGTTATTGAATCAGTTGAATAAGTTGTCTCCTCTACATCTACACTGTCTGTGATGTTGGGATGTTAAAAATACAGTGAAACCTTAACAAACGTCACATATTTGACATGTTTGAAGAGCACTGGATGTTGTGCATAGCTGGCTGTTATCAGAAGTCTACAGTTATATTATTCAATTTGGCTTTTATTGAATTGGGAAATAAAATTGTGGCTGTTTCAGAGAAACATGAGGTGGCCTTTCGTGGAGGTTTATAACTTTGGTATCAGTCAGTACTTATTTCGCTGATGCAAAGCTTTTTACAAGTACCTGATACAAATTCCCTTAAGGAATAAAAACATGGGCTATTGTGTTTATTGAGCTGTACAATACATTAATTAATTGGTCTGTTTAAAGTGCGTGGAGACCGAAGGACTCTTCGCAAACTTTAAACAGACAAAATGTATTGTGTGCCCCAGCAACCGCAACAGCCAATGGTTTATTTACTCATATTTACACTGCATTTTCTGATAGTTTCAAAAATGTAAATAACCAAATATGCCGTTAACATTAAGAATAATATTGTTTTACGTCAATTTGTCGCAATTCCTGGAACAGCGACGTTGCCAGTCAATTGCGTGCAGTTATTGACAACCTCGTGGAATTTATGTACGTCAAACGAACTTTAACCAATCAGCAAAATGGCGCGACGTCACGTGGGTCTAATGTATTGTACCGGAATGTAAACACAATACGTCGAATGGGCGTTTGCATTATGAATTTATAGAATGTGTAAATATTTATTATAATATCGTTATATGTCATTGTTTACAGATGGACAATGCTCATACAAGGGTAAGCAGTACCAGCAAGGACAGAAGTGGGACGATGGCTGTGACTACGAATGCACGTGCATGGATGGACAGACGGGTAGATACCAGTGCTATAACCGGTGAGTTCAACAACTCCAAAGTGTTACATGGCGACTGAACTACTGTCTGTTTCACGAAAACTGTCCAAATGTTACGGCTATATAAACAATTCAAAAACAATTTTTTTTTTTGATAATATTAAATTAAAGGAAATTTTAAGAAAGAGCCTTCTTTTTATTTCGTGAAATTTGGTAAAATATTGATTTTATTGCGAAAAAACAATTTCCCCATGTTAAATCCAGTTAGACATCTTCACAGATATGGGGATTTAAAATGGGGAAATTTTATTTTTTGACTTTCAGAAATACTGGACCGATTTTCAAAATTTAACTTTTGTTTTCTTAGTTAGATCATTTGCAAGCTGTCTAGCCAGGTTTCGGAGTCAATTTCCACAGCTCGTCCACCTCCTTTTCCTCCATGTTAAATTCCTATAAACAAATAATTTTTTTGTAATAAAATAAAAATTTGACTAAATTTCACGAAATAAAAAGGAGGCTCATTCTTAAATTTTGATAAAATTTAATATTATCGAAAAAAATACTGTTTTTGCATTGTTTATATGGCCGTAAAATTTGGGCAGGTTTCGTGAAACAGACAGTAGTGTCAGTTTCATGCACAGGCGATCGGCATGTTTAGACTGTATTTTTTTTTCTACATCTCTAAAAAAGTATAATACACTATCCTAGCAACATGCCGATCGCCTGTGGTTTCACTCATTACTTTGATTTGATTACCGGTATAAATGACAGACGATAATAAGTTGCTGGAGGTCAATCGATGAGTCCAAATATAGGTAGACCAGGTGTATTATCATATCATAGCCTCGTTTTCGTGTATACTAACTACATGATAAAGTGCACGTGCATGCATGTCAATATAATAGTGTATCTTGGTGCGCAAAATAGACATGTAGTGTGGCTCAGTGGTATCGAAGCGGGAGAATATCCATACGTTAGCGGAACTTTTGTTCATTTTATCTGGTCGAGAGTTCGAACCTCACAAAACGCATTACTTTTGTGATATCATTCTGTTTTTTTTATGACTGCTTGCTGGAGAAGGGAATAAGTGAAACGGTGAGGGTTATCACTATTGCTGTTTGACCTCAATATGATATGATCTGCGAGAACATACTCCAAGATTCTTCATGTACACACGTATGTGCATTTAGTTATTAGTTTTCTTTAAAGTGAGAGACTAACGTTCTACATGTAATCTAACTCATGCTTAGTTAATGTAATTTGTAATAGCAACACACATACAAAAGAAATATATAATAAAATATAAACAAATAAAAATATATGTGTATACATGTATGAAAAACTAAGATTCGAACTCTCTACCTACGGCATTGATATCTTCACTGTAACCTCTCGACTACATAACACTTGATGACAAATCTCAAAAATCAATATTGAAAAGGAATATTGCTACGGGTATATTTACCTGTCTCACCTATTCTGTGTTTTGTTTATGATCGGTTTGTATGTAAACAAGTAGCAAGTTATCGTCTGCGGACTATAGTATACATACAATTTAGAACATGATTAAACCTTCAGTGGAAACTGAGACACAATTCTGGGGCCCTTTTCACTAAACTGTGTACGACTAAAATGTTTGTATGTGCAAGTTTAGGATCGTGTGGAAATGAATGCTCAATAAATGTTTACAAGAAAACATTGTTAATGTGCAATTTACAGACTTTCTGTCGAGCCCGCTTGCGGAGAGCGAGACTTAGTGATCACAATGACATCCGGGTGTCCGTGCGTCAATCCGTCCGTCCGAAATCTGTGTATTTTTGTTTAAATATCTTATATCTCTGCAGTACTAAGTCACATTGACTTGAAACTTCATATGCTTATTAGTCATCATACATATATTCATGCTGTGTCCCACTTATGCGGCCCCTGTGCAAAAGCTTGCTTAATTCTTTTTGTCAAACTTTGCGTTGACGTTTTCAGATACCTACTATCTCTGTAACTGCAAGTCAGATTTGCTTGAAACCTTGTATGCTTATTGCGCTTCTTCCATATATTAATTATGTGTCCCACTCATGCGGCCCCTGTGCCCCAAGGTCAAGGCCAAATGGCTTAGCAGTTTGTGTTATTATAAAATCTGCGTTAAAGTTTTTACATACCTAATTATATCTCCACAATTGTTACTCCAATTTACTTCAAGCTTCCAATCTTTCCATTTCATCATCCATATTTTCATTTCATAGCCTGCCCATGTGGTCCATATGCCCAAGGTCAGGTCAAATGACTTGTGTTAATGTTTTTGCATACCTTATATCTCCACAACACTTACTCCGATTTACTTCCAACATCCAATACTTGTCTTCTTATTCATTATCCATATTTGTATTCTATAGCCTGCCCATGTGGTCCACATGTCCAAGGTCCAAGGTCAAATGAATTTGAAATTTGTGTTAAAGTTTTTACATACCTTATATATCCACAACACTTACTCCGATTTACTTCAAACGTCAAATAATTCTTTATTATCATCCATATTTTTATTCTATAGCCCACCCATGTGGCCCACTTGCCCAAGATCAAGGTCAAATGACTAAAGTTTACGTTAAAACTGTTACATACCTTATATCTACACAACCCTTAATTCAAACTTCAAATAAATACACTCTGAGACCATCAAATGCCTCGGCGGGCTCGATATGCGGGCCGCGGCCATCTGGTCATAATTTTGCACTTACGATCATTTTAGTCATACGAAGGTTAGTGAAACGGCCCCGTTGTCGTCATTGAACTCGACATGTGCGTCCACATTTTCATATCTGCTGATCCATGTACATGTATATTAACCGGATCTTCACCTAGCTGCATCAGCAGTATATTACATTTAGATAATCTCAGCATTTACAAGAAGGGGATATTTTTTCGAAACAAAATAGGTATGAAAATTACTTGAAAGAGTACAGATCCTAATGAGACAGCTCATTTGAGCCGGCTCATCTGGATCTACATGTACACTGTTTGCAAATACTGCTAAAGAGGTACATGTATGTAGTGTTAAAAGGATTAACAACCCGACTCCCCACTGCTAAATAGGTGTCCACCCTGTGTCGTTTATGTGTCATTGACCAACATTTCTTGTTGGTGAGAAACCCTATAGTTGCACCCTCTATCAAATAGTATTACTGCCATGTTTCCAGAATTCATTTGGTTACCTCCCTATTCCCCACTCATATATGTGGCTGTGACCGGAAACAAGGGGCTTGCGTGTTCTGCGACCAGTGTAGATCCAGATAAGTCTGTGCATCTGCACTGGTTGCCATTCCATCAATGAAACACCCGAATATAAATTTACACGAGGCAAAGAATACTACAACGTTCATGTCTAGATATTGCATTTTACAAGAAGGACGGATCTGTACCGGGCGTTCCTGGTTGAACCCCCCCCCCCCCCCCCCCCCCCAACAACCACCCCCCCCCCCCCCCCCCCCCCCCCCCCCCCCCCCCCCCACCCCCGTTCAGCCACAGAGTTTACATAGATCACAGTTTACGACCCGTTGGAGTCTGAATTTAAATGCCGTAAAACACAGGAAAGTGCATTTCGAAGAGCTCGAAAATAGTACAACCCCCTAGTTGCGAACGATAACTTGCAATTACTCCCGTAGCTAGCTACGGACGGTACGGGAGTAGATTGCAAGAGTTACCATCGCCCCCCCCCCCCCCTGTTCCCCAAATTCTGGATCCGCCCCTGCAGGATACATATGTGTTAACCAATAACAGCAGGTATATAAATTGACCCTTTCATCCCTAAATATAGGACATTGATATTTGTATGCCTCACCACGATAGTGTAGGGGGCATTTAGTGTTAGCCTTGTCCCTCCGTCCCGTCCATCCGTCCGTCCGTCCGTCCGCGTCCGTCCGTCCGTCCGTCCGTCCGTCCTATACCGCCATGTGCCAAATCCACGTTCGTCCTGCCCCCGCCAAGCCCAGGGTCAATGTCACATACTTAGTGCTTCAAAAACTTTAACGCTCGGGTAAATATCTTATAATTTCTGTTCCCTTTCACGGTTCAGCTTCATACTTCACATACGCATTGCTTTAATGGTCCTCTACTGCCCTGTGCCAAATCCACGTTCGTCCTGCCCCCGCCAAGCCCAGGGTCAAGGTCACATACTTGATGCTTCAAAAACTTTAACGCTCAGGTTAAATATCTTATAATTTCTATTTTCTTTCACGGATCAGCTTCATACTTCATATACGCATTGCTCTAATGGTCCTCTACTGCCCTGTGCCAAATCCACGTTGTCCTGACCCCGCCAAGCCCAGGGTCAAGGTCACATACTTGGTGATTCAAACACTGTAACGCTCGGGTAAATATTTTATAATTTCTGTTCCCTTTCACGGATCAGCTTCATACTTCATATACGCATTGCTCTAATGGTCCTCTACTGCCCTGTGCCAAATCCACGTTCGTCCTGCCCCCCGCCAAGCCCAGGGTCAAGGTCACATACTTGGTGCTTCAAAAACTTTAACGCTCAGGTCAAAAATGTTTTTACTTGCAATTTGGCCTCATTTAGTATCAAAGAGATATGTGGGGCATCCGTGTTCTATGAACACATTTTCTAGTTTTGTAATATTTTGTGAAACATTTCTATGTTCTGATGGGGAATTATTAGAAAAACAATATGTGAACAATTATTGACAACATTGCAGGTCTCGATTGGACGCTTGTTGCAGGCCGGCTCATCTGGATCTGCTGTGTTTGCACATTTCCGTTGTGAACAGTAGGGCTGAAAGGGTTTGGCCATCTCTGTTTTTCTGATTTGCGCTTTCCGAGTTTTCATTGTAATATGACATTTATTTAGGAGATGGGGTTGAATTACATGACCCAGTGTGATAGATGGTGATGCATGAAATTTGTCGTCAACTTAATATCTGAAACAGGAAGACCCCAATGTTCTCGATTTCAGACTTGTTTTGTTATCAGACTCCAGTAGCCGATTTCACAAAAATTGCTGAGCATACTTATCTAGCTAAGTATTCTTTGAGGGAGTAATTAAAAGTACGCAGAATTATTATACGAATGGCTGTGATAATGTAATAAATTCAGTATAATACACATTATTAAATTTTTCCTTAACTTGAAAATTTCTACCTCGAAGTGTACTTAGCAAGATAAGCATACTTTTCAATTTTGGTGAAATCGGCTACTCGAGTGTGCTGTTTGATCAGGAGCTACACTGGTGACACATCCTATAATAATAATCCCTATTTCCCCACCCCTATCCAGGTGTCCGGTGTACAACAACCTGCCGGCCCAGTGTACACTCGTCAAGAAGGACAGTGAGTGTTGCCTCCAGCCCGTCTGTGACTTCACCCCCCAGATCACCACCTTCCAGGGCACGCAGACCGGCAAAACTCCCGATGGAATCAGTAAGTGGCTTATGGCTTAGTTCTCACAAACCTCCCGACAGAATAAGTAAGTGGCTTACGGCCTAGTCTCACAAACCTCCCGACAGAATCAGTAAGTGGCTTAGGGCCTAGTTCTCACAAAACTGTCGATGAAATCAGTAAGTGGCTTAGGGCCTAGTTCTCACAAAACTGCCGATGGAATCGGTAAGTGGCTTAGGGCCTAGTTCTCACAAACCTCCCGACAGAATCAGTAAGTGGCTTAGGGCCTAGTTCTCACAAAACTGCCGATGGAACCTATAAGTGGCTTAGGGCCTAGTTCTCACAAAACTCCCGACGGAATCGGTAGGTGGCTTAGGGCCTAGTTCTCACAAAACTGCCGATGGAATCTTTAAGTGGCTTAGGGCCTAGTTCTCACAAACCTCCCGACAGAATCAGTAAGTGGCTTAGGGCCTAGTTCTCACAAACCTCCCGACAGAATCAGTAAGTGGCTTAGGGCCTAGTTCTCACAAAACTGCCGATGAAATCAGTAAGTGGCTTAGGGCCTAGTTCTCACAAAACTGCCGATGGAATCGGTAAGTGGCTTAGGGCCTAGTTCTCACAAGCCTCCCGACAGAATCAGTAGTGGCTTAGGGCCTAGTTCTCACAAAACTGCCGATGGAATCTTTAAGTGGCTTAGGGCCTAGTTCTCACAAAACTCCCGACGGAATCGGTAGATGGATTAGGGCCTAGTTCTCACAAAACTGCCGATGGAATATTTAAGTGGCTTAGGGCCTAGTTCTCACAAACCTCCCGACAGAATCAGTAAGTGGCTTAGGGCCTAGTTCTCACAAAACTGCCGATGGAATCTTTAAGTGGCTTAGGGCCTAGTTCTCACAAAACTCCCGACGGAATCGGTAGGTGGCTTAGGGCCTAGTTTTCACAAACCTCCCGACATAATCAGTAAGTGGCTTAGGGCCTAGTTCTCACAAACCTCCCGACGAATCATAAGAATGGTAGGGCTAGTCACAAAACTGCCGATGGAATCTTTAAGTGGCTTAGGGCTTAGTTCTCACAAACTTCCCGACAGAATCAGTAAGTGGCTTAGGGCCTAGTTCTCACAAAACTGCCGATGGAATCTTTAAGTGGCTTAGGGCCTAGTTCTCACAAAACTGCCGATGGAATCTTTAAGTGGCTTAGGGCCTAGTTCTCACAAACCTCCCGATGGAATAGTGGCTTAGGGCCGAGTTCTCACAAAACTTCCGACAGAATCTTTAAGTGGCTTAGGGCCGAGTTCTCACAAAACTCCCGACGGAATAGGTAGGTGGCTTAGGGCCTAGTTCTCACAAAACTGCCGATGGAATCTTTAAGTGGCTTAGGGCCTAGTTCTCACAAACCTCCCGATGGAATAGTGGCTTAGGGCCGAGTTCTCACAAAACTTCCGATAGAATCGGTAAGTGGCTTAGGGCCGAGTTCTCACAAAACTCCCGACGGAATAGGTAGGTGGCTTAGGGCCTAGTTCTCACAAAACTGCCGATGGAATCTTTAAGTGGCTTAGGGCCTAGTTCTCACAAACCTCCCGATGGAATAGTGGCTTAGGGCCGAGTTCTCACAAAACTCCCGACAGAATCGGTAAGTGGCTTAGGGCCTAGTTATCACAAAGCTGCTGATGGAATCTTTAAGTGGCTTAGGGCCTAGTTCTCACAAACCTCCCGATGGAATAGTAGTTTAGGGCCGAGTTCTCACAAAACTCCCGACATAATCGGTAAGTGGCTTAGGGCCGAGTTCTCACAAAACTGCCAATCGAATCCAGGGCCTAGTTCTCACAAAACTGCCGATGGAATCTTTATGTGGCTTTAGGGCCCTCAGTTCTCACAAACCTCCCGATGGAATTAGTGGCTTAGGGCCGAGTTCTCACAGAAACTTTCAGATAGAATCGGTAAGTGGCTTAGGGCCGATTTCGCACAAAAACTCCCCGACGGAATAGGTAGGTGGCTAAGGGCCTAGTTCTCACAAAACTGCGATGGAATCTTTAAGTGGCTTAGGGCCTAGTTCTCACAAACCTCCCGACAGAATCGGTAAGTGGCTTAGGGCCTAGTTATCACAAAACTGCTGATGGAATCTTTAAGTGGCGTAGGGCCTAGTTCTCACAAACCTCCCGATGGAATAGTGTTTTAGGGCCGAGTTCTCACAAAACTCCCGACATAATCGGTAAGTGGCTTAGGGCCGAGTTCTCACAAAACTGCCAATGGAATCCAGGGCCTAGTTCTCACAAAACTGCCGATGGAATCTTTAAGTGGCTTAGGGCCTAGTTCTCACAAACCTCCCGATGGAATAGTGGCTTAGGGCCGAGTTCTCACAAAATTCCCGACAAAATCGGTAAGTGGCTTAGGGCCTAGTTCTCACAAAACTGCCGATGGAATCTTTAAGTGGCTTAGGGCCTAGTTCTCACAAACCTCCCGATGGAATAGTGGCTTAGGGCCGTGTTCTCACAAAACTCCCGACAGAATCGGTAAGTGGCTTAGGGCCGAGTTCTCACAAAGCCCCCGACGGAATCCAGGGCCTAGTTTCATGAAACCTTGCGACAGAATCTGTAAGAAAATGGGTCTATAAACCCCCATTGGAATGGTTAGGCAACTGTCTATCATGCCTATAGGCTAAAACCAGGGGGCCGTTTCACTAAACTTTGTGCAACTAAAATGTTTGTAAGTGCAAAATTATTATAGTCCGTAAATATCACATTAAAATGTTTTCTTGTAAACAATTATTAGATTTACATGCAGCCTATGCTCAATAAATGTAAATCCATAAATTGAAAATTCAAGATGATTCTAAATTTGCGCTTACGAACATTATATGAAACGGACCCCTGAATTGACTAGAAAGGAAAGAAAGCTGCCTATAAATCGGGATGTGATAAGAATTAGTGCATTTGATTTTATACAACATTCCAATAATACATTTTATATTGTCACTTACGGACCCGTGTGACCTCTGATCATCATTCGATTAAAACTTAATTTGCTCCTAAATGTGATGGGATATATGTATAACACATATGTGAACATTGGCTTGTATACTATACCGCACATGGAGTTGCTATGTGAGCCCTCTTAGTGTATACAAGCCATCTGTCAGTTGTACCTCATGTGTCGTTTGACACATACCACACCTAATATGACATAAACGTGAATAAGATTTGGTGCAATATGTTCCAACACCATTAAAGAACAACGTCCTTTGTGAAGCAGCAGCCTCTATGGGCCTAGGTCTAAAATAATCCCAATGAAGTCTAAGAAGGAAAGCCGCCTTAAAGTGTTTAGGCGTAGTTCTCCCGAAAAACACAAGATGGAAACAGTAAGAAACAGTAAGAAACAGTAAGAAAATAAAAATGCAGGCTGTTTTGGCCTAATTATCACAAATCTCCAAACAGAATCGCATACATTTCATGTACAATGTAACATAATTTTATGGATTCCATCACAAAAACGAGAACATAAAATTATGTTAATAAAAAGCATTCGACGATAAAAAACTGTTGCAACATTTGCCTATTCATTTATACCGTATTTAAAATATAGAGTTATGATTTAATACAATATTTAATAAACGAGTCTGTTGATTTCATAAGATATGCATAATTTCTTATGAAATTAGTCTACACCGTCATACCTTGAACATGTACTGGTCAAGCTGATTTGCATATTTATTACACTGGCATAATATGACTTTAAGTTTTATTACATTGTGTTAATACACTGCGAGCATTCATTTTATGTATAAACTGTTTGATCAGCTTGACGCCAGATATGGACTGCGGCCTAGAGAGTAAGGACACTGGACTTCAATACCAGAGGTTGTGAGTTCAATCCCCGCCATAGGCGTGAAAAATACTTCCGTAATATTCCCAGTCTCCGTGAAAGTCGTCGGTCTGTCAGACATGTCTGTTAAAATTGCCGCCAGTCCGATGGTAAACCGGAAGTTGCCGGACCGATTTTTTTCATTTTCGGTCTGGTAAATGTTTGTCCGGCCTGGTAAAAATCTCAAGTTTACTAGACCCAATGTCCTGTAAAATTGTGGCAGTTTCGCGGAGACCATCCTTCTGGTCTATCAGATGAGACTTGAAACAAAATTCTTATTGTCATACATGACCCTACATGATGTAGGGACGTACAACCCATTAACCTTTCAGCCCGGCTACAATTTGATCCATTCAAAAAATGTGAGCAACCGAAGTGCATACCCAACCCTGTTGTATGTAGGTAACAATTTAGTAAACTGTATATTTTATACATTTAAACAAATAATCTTTGATGTAGAAATAGTAAATTGCCAAAAACAATAGAATAGGGAAATAATTTTCCCATGGAAGCCATCTTTTTTCTTGTTGTTGTTGAACATTCAACATAACGAAATGAAGCTGCTTTCAAATTTACAAGACGTACAGGGTGATTCAGAAAACTTGTCCCCACTTCAAATGAACATCTTAAGCCATACTCAAATTATATACGTTTACTCTATATATCAAAATAACAAACAATTATTCACCTTTTCAGTCAATACACAAATCCTCGGAATCAATTATGTTTTTCTTGTTTAAATGACATGTTCTATATGTCCGCCCTTCTGCCGGATAACCAGTCCAAGCCTTTTTCTGAAGTGGCCGACGATCGCATTGCAAGTCTCCGAGCTTATCTTCTTCGTCTCTAGCGCAATGGCTGTCTTCAACTCCTTTAGATTTGTTGGTCTGGGAGAATATACTCTCTCCTTAAGGTGACCCCAGAGAAAGAAGTCCAATGGGCTGAGGTCTGGTGAGCGTGGGGGCCATTCAATAAGTGTCTTGAGCGATATTACTTTGTTGCCAAACGAATTGTCAATCCAACTGATCGCGTCAGATGCGGTATGTGGTGCAGCGCCATCTTGCTGAAACCATACATCAGATGTATCGTATCCTCTTCTGGTCAATTCTGGAACAAATTTTCCTTTCAGAATATGAAGGTACCTGTCTGTTGACACAGTTTGGGTTTCTCTTCGAAGAAATAAGGTCCAAATAACGCCCTTGCTGCTCAGTGCGGCCCATGCGGTTACCTTCGCGCTGTGAAGTGACTTCTCCTCGTAAATGTCTGGTTTATTTGCACTCCAAAAACGTTGATTCTGTGTGTTGACTGCGGCATCAATGTAGAAGTGTGCTTCATCGGAGAACCAAGTATTGTCAATGATTTCTGGATTTTCAAGAGCCCAGTTAGCAAATTCCATTCTCCTGTCAATGACTTCTTCCTTTAAGTGCTGCATGACTGAGATTTTATATGGTTTGAGTTTGAGTTGCAAGTCGTACTTCAATATTCTTTGGACTGATGAATAACTTGGAGTGTTTGTGAGATCCCTCAATACATTCCTGATTGACTTTCTCGGTGTCTCTTCTATTACTTTCCTCACGTTTTCAATGTTTTCATTTGAACGTCCATTTCTTTCTCTACCACTGTTTGCTGCTTTCAAATTTACAAGACGTACATGTAAATGTCGGATAAACACATTGACACGGTAAAATAACCAATTTATGCATGTGTATGTTCTTTATTAATAAGTTATTGGTACAGTTTTGACAGTCTTATATCGCTAACATATCAAACACGCCGGATAACCGATTGCAAAAATCACTCTTCCATGTGTTACATTAAAGAGATTGGGTTAAATTGCTACCCTCGTGCTAGGTATGTAGCGGGTAGCAATTTTGCTTCTGTGTTTGTTGCAGATGTATGTGTGTACAACAGCCACCAGTTCTACCAGGGCCAGACATGGGACGATAAGTGCCAATACTCGTGTACCTGTGTCAACGCTCTCACCGGTCTCTACAAGTGTCATGACCGGTACGTATGTGTGGCTGTAACTGCAGAAATGGGGTTTATGGGTTTTGCGACCAGTGTAGATCCAGATCAGACTGTGCATCCGCAAAGTCTGATCAGGATCTGCACTGATCGCTATTCCATCGATGAAATCCCGGTCCTGGTTCCAACAAACAGTATATATCCATATCAGACTGCATCAATGTGCTATTTGATCAGGAGCTACTGTGGTCACAAATCCCATACGCCCCATTTCTCCAGTCACAGCCACATATAGAGAATAGTCGGTTAGTGCCATATAAGACATAAAACAGAGACATATAATACAAGCCATGTACTTTAGAACTAATGACATGAGTGATATTTCATGAAATATGTTTACACTGTAACAGAAACTGTGATATTTTCTGTACAGGATGTCGAAACTTGATAAAATGCAGAATTTTGTCTACTTTTGATATGTTTACCGACAGTTTTTTTGTAAATATTAAAAAGTAATCACATCTTCTAAGGTACAAAATTACATGACTTGTCTCGTATGTATTTAATCCTTAGACCGCTACACACAACACTTGTCGTCTGTTGTTGCTTTTATATCTTGCCTTATTTCCCAATAAAAACATGGTTTGACAGCACTTCAGAATCATTTCCAATGGAAATGATTCTGAAGTGCTGTCAAAGCATGTTGAAAATTATTCTAAAGTGCTGTTAAAGCATGTTTTTGATGATGAAAAATAGAAAATAAACAGCAGACGACATATTAAGATAGCGGTTTAAGGGTTAAAATCATCGTAATTTAGTTAGTTTAGATCGAAAGTAAGGTAACTTAGAATCAAATTTCATCACACTTTTTGTTGCTCTCAGAACATAGTTTGATAAATTATGGTTGTAAAATATCGCAATCAACAGCCATTACATATTTGAAAATATTTTGTTCAAATAAGCTGGATTAATTAATACTTATATTCAATTGAAATTTATCTGTTTATAGTTCATGAAATTAAAACAGTATTCCCTCTTTGGTTTAATGTCATATTGTTATGTACCTTAATTGTCTGCCTGTCTGTCCGCATGTCCATCCGTCCGCCTGTCTGTCTGAGGTTTGCGTTAATGTTTTTGGCTACCTACTATCTCTGTTACCATAAGTTGGATTACCCTGATACTTCATGTACTTATTTGTCATCATCTGTATTTCCATTCAATAGCCCACCTGTTCCGGCCCAAGTCCTCAAGGTGAAATGAAATTTAAGTTTTCAGCTTTACTGATTTATTGTGTTACTTAGATTTCGGTTATAAAATGTAGTTAATAAGCGCTGTGTACTTATAATTCGGTTATAAAATGTAGTTGAATAAGCATTCAACTACATTTCATAACCGAAATCTAAGTAACACAATAAATCAGTAACGCTGAAGTGGGTGGCAGGTGGGAGAATGCGATGGGTAATTTAACGATCGGGGTTCATCCTTACCGGAATTCCGACTGGAGACCTGCTTTGGCCCTCACATACGTCTTTGGCATTTTGTATGTGACATTTGGATCTGGTTATACCCATTATGTGAGTTACGTTTATTCGTAATGATATACAAGGGGGAGGGGCCAAGTGACTTTGGTGTGGTATGAACCTGGCACCAGGTCAGGTTATTCTAATTGTATCCCCCGGACTCCGTCGGGGGATACTATGGATTTGACAGCGGGCAGCGTCCGCGTACGCGTCCGCGTACGCGTCCGCGTCCGCGTCCGCGTCCGCGTCCGCGTCCGCGTCCGCCGCAGACACTTCTTGTCCGGAGCATAACTCAAACACCCTTTGGAATATTTTCATGAAACTTCACACATGCATAGACCACGACCCGAAGGTGTGTCGCGCACAAGAATGACAACTCTTGCATAGCTAATTTTTCAGTTATCTCCCTTTTTTGTTTCGCGCACTGATTTCGTGTCCGGAGCATAGCTCGACAACCCTTTGGAATATTTTCATGAAACTTCACACATGCATAGACCACGACCCGAAGGTGTGTCGCGCATAAGAATGACAACTCTTGCATAGCTAATTTTTTAGTTATCTCCCTTTTTTGTTTCGCGCACTGATTGACCATAACTCGACCACCCTTTGGAATATTTTTATGAAACTTCACACATTCAATTAGACCACGACCCGGAGGTGTGTCGCGCACAAGAATGACAACTCTTGCGTAGCTAATTTTTGAGTTATCTCCCTTTTTTATTTTGCGCACTCTACAAACTGGACAATAATGCATGAAGACCCGTTTTCTCGTCTGCTCTGTACACCTTACCTGTAGAGAGAACAATAGAGACTGGGAGAACCATTCACCTGTGCATGTGCTACCATGTGCAAATGTCTAGTCTTGACCACTCTTGATCACAGGTAATTTATACAGGTAAATTACTACATTGGATATTACATTTCCGTAAACTGTGTTGAAAATATTGTGGCATTATGTGGACATGTGCAGATATATGTAGATAAATATAAGACTATTAAAAACAAATTCTGGGCTCCAGTAGCAAGCTTTAATATTTTTAATTTTTAAACTTTTTTTTTCCATTTTTTTTTTCATTTTTTTTTTCAAATTTTTTTTTCATTTTTGTCTAGTAGCATAAGGTCGTAAGTGCTATAGACAGACTATTCACCTGTTTATGTGCTAGCATGTGCAACTGACCACTTACAGGTAATTTATACAGGTAAATGATTATATTACGTTTCCGTAAACTGTGTTTAAAATATTGTGGCAATATGTGGACCTGTGCATATATGATATGTAGATAAATATAGGACTATTAAAAAACATTCTGGGCTCCAGTAGGGAGCATTATTTTTTTTTAGTTTTTTTTTTAATTTAATTTTTTTTTTCCATTTTTTTTTTACATTCTTTTTCAATTTTTTAACTGACCACTAAATTATTACAGGTAATTTATACAGGTACATTATTACATTTCCGTAAACTGTGTTGACAATAGTGTGGCAGTATGAGGACCTGTCCAGATATATGTAAATAAATATAGGACTATTAACAAAAATTCTGGGCTCCAGTAGCGAGCATTATTATTTTTTATTTTTTTTTGTATATTACATTTCCGTAAACTGTGTCGAAAATATTGTGGCATTATGTGGACCTGTGCAGATATATGTAGATAAATATAGGACTATTAAAAAAAAATTCTGGGCTCCAGTAGCAAGCATTATTATTTTTAATTTTTGGACCTTTTTTTTTCCATTTTTTGTTTTCATTTTTTTTTTTCAAATTCTTTTTCAATTTTTGTCTAGTAGCATAATGTCGTAAGTGCTATATACAGACTATTATCATATAATAAAACAATTATTGACTAGTGAGCCATAGAATATAATCTGATATTCTATGGCTCACTAGTCAATAATTGTATAATATGTTCGGGCCAGTGAAAATTGCTTTCTGGCCCAGGCTCGAGGTCAAGGCGAGGCATTTGATTCCGCGGAATTCTTGTTTACTTATCTCCCTTTGTTGTTTCGTGCTCTGATTTTGTATCCAGAGCATAACTCGAACACCCTTTGGAATATTTGTATGCCCCACCACGATAGTGGAGGGGGCATTTAGTGTTACCCTTGTCCGTCCGTCCGTCCGCACACACAAATGGGTACTTGTTGTAAGCGTACGGGGATCTTATTGGGTAGGGTTAGGATAGTGTTGGGTACTCTTGTTGGGTATTTTTATAGAGTAAAAACCCAACAAGTATTCATTCGTAGGAACGTGCGTCCCGTCCTCCCGTCGTCCCGTCCGTCCGTCCGTCACAAAACTTTAACACTCGGGTAAATGTCTCATAATGTCTTCATCCTTCGACCGATCTCCTTCATATTTCATATACACATTGCTCTAATGGTCCTCTACCGCCCTGTGCCAAATCCACGTTCGTCCTGCCCCCGCCAAGCCCAGGGTTAAGATCACATACTTAGTGCTTCAAAAACATTAACGCTCAGGTAAATATCTTATAATTTCTGTTTTCTTTCACGGATCAGCTTCATATTTCATATATGCATTGCTCTAATGGTCCTCTACCGCCCTGTGCCAAATCCACGTTCGTCCTGCCCCCGCCAAGCCCAGGGTCAACGTCACATACTTGGTGCTTCAAAAACTTTAACGCTCAGGTAAAAGAAAATTTTGACTTGGAATTTGGCCTCATTTATTATCAAAGAGATATGTGGGACATCCGTGTTCTATGAACACATTTTCTAGTTTATTAAACTTCACACATGCATAGATGACGACCCAAATGTGTGTCGCACGTAAGAATGACAACTCTTGCGTCGTTAATTTCTTAGTTATCTCCCTTTGTTGTTTCGTGCACTGATTTCGTGTCCTGAGCATAACTCGAACACCCTTTGGAATATTTCCATGAAACTTCACACATGCATAGACCACGACCCTAAAGGTGTGTCACGCAAGAATGACAACTCTTGCATCACTAATATTTTAGTTATCTCCCTTTGTTTTCCGTCACTGATTTTGTCTCCGGAGCATAACTCGAACACCCTTTTTTCAAACTACTTGTGTATCTGGGGAGGGGGATACACATGCGCTTGTCGACAAGCATCCATTTCTTGTTTCAGGGCTGATTTTGTGATTTTCCCCCCAATGCAGCAGGTTAAAACGGGATTGAACCCGTTTGCCCGGCCTTACATGACCTTAGCTGTTGATAGGCCGTTAAACACCAATAAACAAACAAACAAACAAACAGTAACGCTGAAAACATAAATTTCATGGATAATTATCTACCACAGCTGCCCGACGTACACCAACATCCCAGCGTTTTGCCATATGGACAAGAAGGCGGGTGCCTGCTGCTCCAAACCTGCCTGCGAATTCAAGACGTCACAGGGCGGCTTTACCGGTTCGGGCACTATCAGCGGGAATGGTGTCGGTGAGCACTCGATTTGGGCCCGCAATTGACAACAGCGGATATTTTCCGTCTTTCATAGTCCCCTGAAATTAAAATCTAATAGTTTTGCTTATGAAAACAAAGCTGTTGCAGTGAATGGTGAACAGCATAGGCCACGATCAAACTGCGCAAATGGGCAGGCTGATCTGGGGCTATGCTGATTGCAAGCATCATGAGTACCGTCAGCTTACGACCCATTTGTGGTAGCGGGAAATAATACGCGAGTGCGTCGGCTTCCGAGTAAGTAATGAGTGAGCGTAACGAACGAGTTGCTTGCATGGGTGCCGAGGGACACGAGTGTATTATTTCCGCTATTCAAACATGTACGATGGAATATCCTATTTATTACACTTCCACGGCGGATATATATGCACATTTAGTCTATTTTTGAGATTATAATAAATGAATTGTGATGTGCGCATGAATAGTTATACAATGACGTGTTTTCCCGCGTTTTGACGTTACGTTGTGTGACGTCAAACGTGACGTCATGTAAACTTTGTGAAATCCAAATTACGCAGCTGTTTCTGTGAGCCAGATATATTTGAGTGCATGTTTGGAATATGTTCAATCACATTAACACTCTAGATTAGTTGAGACCCTTTCCAAATTTATTTTGACTACTAAAAATTAAACATTGTGCATGGTATCTCGTGGTTTCCAAGAAAACAGGCGCGTAATTACGGGTGTTCTCTTCACGGTGTATTATTTGCAAGGAGTCGATTACGGGTTTTCTCTCACAAGAGTGTAATAAATAGATCTAAACAGCAGTGTTATTTATTACAGACTGTTGATTTGCTTACAGGTACAAACATTGAATCTGTTTGAACTATTTGGAATTTCCTTATTTTAAAATACTCGAATATTAGGCTTGAAATAAACCAATTAGATTGACTGAGCCTGAGCTGTGCCACAGCTCAGGCTCAGACAATCACATTGCTTGATTGCATGTTGGCAGTGCCAATATATGTTCAGAAACGGTGATAAGCTGGGCAAGATTAACGCAGGCGGTTGTGTACAAACTTTAGTAGAAAAAAAAACAAATCTAACAGTCACAATTCCCGCATCATCAACTGGTTTTAGCAATTTTTGCAAACATTGTAGATCCAGAGTCATCGTATCATGATTTTCACAGTAGTTGATTAGTTATGAATATATTTACATTACCCTCCCTTTTCTGGTTAATGGCACAGTCTGAAAATCAACATGGACAATTGTATTTCATTTGGGCTACTGGTACTGTAAACTGCTGAATCAGCAGTGTTCTTGTTTGCCGGTTTTTTACCCCCAATGCCCAAAAGTATGTAAACTGGGCCTAACATGACCATAGTTATTGACAGGTCATTAAACACCATTTAATAAAATAAATACATGTTTTTCCCCCAATTCACAAATAAAGATTCCCCTCACATCATTGTTTTTGTTAAATTGTTTGTAGCTGAAGAAACATGGAGAAAAATGTGTTTCTCTATTTTATTGTCTTCCTTTTGAAACTGGATATCCTCTGTGTCTGGCGCTTAAATACTCTTTGGAATATTAAAACCACCGGCATACGGGGTCCGTTTGTCCGTCCGTCCGCGTTAAAGGTGGCCTGGGGTATATACGTGAGCCGCTGCTCACTTTCTTGAGTTTTATAAAACTTCACACCTGCATTGACCACGACCCAAATATGTCTCGCGTGCAAGACTGATAAAAGAAACACTATGGACTGTGCCAAATTGTCAGGTATCTCGCCATCGGCCGGGTCCTTAGACTGTGTGGACGTGGTGGCCCATTGTGACCGGTATGAGCAGGGGTTCTGTGACGGAAAATACAGGCCCTGGGCGCGAGACAACTGCAGGAAGACGTGTAACCTGTGCCGTAAGTTAATCCTTTTAACACTACAGACCACTATCCCAATGTTGGCAAACAGTGTAGATCCAGATGATCCGGCTCCTAACGAGCCGTCTCATCAGGATCTGCGCTGTTTGTGATTTTTGACAAAAAACACCCCTTCTGATTAATGGAATAGTTCAAAAGTCTACATGGAAGATTCCATTCCAGTTACTTAGGGCTGAAAGAGTTAAACGCCCAGTAGGGATGGTATGTGGCCTAGGTAGGGGATATGGCATTGGTCTTCAATATCGGAGGTTGTGAGTTCACTCCTCACCCTGGGCACGTGAAAAATACTTACATAGTATTTCCATCCCACTCGTCTGTCGGATGAGACTTTAAATTGTGGTTGAGTCTCTATATGACCTTAGCTGTTGCTGAGACGTTAAAGACATTCACATTTTCTAAATTGCCCAGTAATGACTGCCGGTCAGAAACAGGACATTGTAATGTTCTTTACTAGTGGGTGTTTATCAATGAACTCTGGGAAATTTGTGGGCTATAAATAGTTCTAAAACAGCAGACGACAATTCATTATATTTTCTTTTATAATACTCCCAAACAATATCATGGATACGTCTTGGAATTTCATTAGAATTGAGTACGGAGGACACAATTCTAATGAAATTCCAAGACATATTTACAGAGAGAAATAAGAAACATACTTGTAATGTGCTATTTTCAACGCTAGTATGCAAAGAGTTAAGGGGTCAGTGGAAGAAGGGGGCGATACCTGCAACCAAGTGAACCAGTGTTGCAAGGGCGCCTGGCTCCGGAATAGGACACCGTGTTCTGTTATTGAATTATTTTTATTCCCCATCACGATAGTGGAGGGGGCATTTAGTGTTACCCTTGTCTGTTCCGTCCGTCCGTCACCAACCTTGTAAGTCATAAAACTTTTAAACCGTACTAGTTACAATCCTGAAACTTGGTATGTAGCTTCCTTATGATGAGTAGATGCGCAAAGATTTTGATTTTGATTCAACTCATGGATTATCTCCCCCTTTTCGACTAAGAATTTTCCAATTGTGGCTTTTAAGTCGTAAAACTTTTATGTAGCTTCCTTATTTATGATGAGTAGATCTGCAAAGTTTATTTCGATGTTTGATTCGACCCACGGGTCATGGATTATCTCCCTTTCTGGACTTGGAATTTTGTCTCGTTTATTATCAATGCGATATATGGGCATCCATGTTCTATGAACACATTTTGTAGTTTCTGTATACTTTCAGTGTTGAATGTACAATGCTCCCACCGTACTGGCGTATTTCCATCTGTATAATACGGAGCCCCACAGGGGATATGTTGTTTTTTTACTTTGTTCCCACGATATAACAATTTGTTCCCTCGAATTGACAATTCGTTCCCACGATCTAACAATTCGTTCCCTCAATTTAACAATTTGTTCCCTCGAATTAACAATTCGTTCCCACAAATTGTTATTTCGTGGGAACGAATTGTTAAATTGATGCAACAAATTGTTAATTCGAAGAAACACCATTGTTAAATTTGGGGAACAAATTTTCATTTCGTGGGAACGAATTGATATTTTGTGGGAACGAATCAATAAAAAAAAAAATTCTACGTCCCCTGCGGGGCTCCATAGTATAAGAACTTGGCTTGCTGTTGAAGTAAAACCTGAAACAATCCATCATTCTTTATCAAATTTGACTGGAGAAATGTGGCTTATTATGCACTCGCCAATATGCAAGATGGGATGTAGCGTTAGTCCATGTACGTGTGTGCGTGCATTTACCACATAGTACCACGTTTCATTTTTTAATAACGTATGAACTGCTTCACCTATTTTGATAATATTTGACCTTAATGTGTGTCTAGGGGTGGTGCTGTGTTTTTCATACGACCCATCTGTCCAAGTTCAAAGTCACTGAAGTCACTGTTCAACTTGTTTGTAAGGCAAACAATATCTTTTTTATTATCAAGACTGCCGGCGAAGGGATTAGCTTCATGATAACGATGCCTTTGTTGACATTTGCGACTAGTCTGACAAAATTTTACATTACAATGTCAAGGCTACCACTATTAGCCAAACCACAATCAAAATGACCGGATCAGTGAAATATTGTCCGTATTTTTCCACAAAATTCAGAGCTCTGATTTGTTACATACCTTGCGGAAAATATGACATTTCTGAAACATTGACTGAAATGTGAACAGTTAAAACTGACAGACATACCTACCTTGAAAATTGAAATTGTTTATTTACCAATTAATTTACATAATTAGATCTGATCTATTTTGTTTCAGTCGTTAATGGACCAAGCCCAAGCGCTACAGGTAAATAAAATGAAACTAATTGCTGAGATGGTTAAAATACTGAAAATTAAACACAATAGTCATATTATTCCAGCAAAACATAAATTGTATATCGTGTGGAGTTGAACTGGTCAGTGAACGAGAGCTACACATTTCAGTGGAACACAATAGATCATGTTGTTAGTATGCAATAGTATTAACCCTTCCACCCTACACACCATAAAGCCAACATTTGCAAACACTGTAGATCCAAATGAGACGGCTCGTTACGAGCCGTCTCATCTGGATCTGCAGTGTTTGTCATTATTTTTAAGTTTTGAAAAAAAATACCCCTTTGTCGATTAATGGAATAATCAAAAGAATAGCATGGAACAGCCACTGTCAGCTTTTAGGGCTGATAGGGTTAATGTCTAACTGTCAATATCGTATTCTGTGTTTGCCTACTGCTATGTGCACATGAACAAGGCTTAATTGCTTCACGACAACAGGGCCTGAAAATAGCACTGGTCCGAGGTCCTGGACCTGCAAATTTTAATGTCGGACCTTTGTATTTTACAAGCAAAAAGTCCGCAGGACCCTGTGATGAATTTGAAATTGCGATCAGCATTCAGTGGCGATGCTAAATCCGTTCTGATTATCATCTTATAAGTTACTTGGTGACACAGTCCAGTATTTACACGTGGTGTGACCAGTCATTCAGTATGAAACGGAGACATTTTTCTACCGTTTTTCTTTTGTTTATCCTCTCGGACCTTCCAAATAATTCCTCGGACCTTTTACATTTTTCCTCGTTAGGTCCCGGACCTACTGATAAAAGCTGCTATGTTCAGGCCATGGACAATATCACAGATAAAATGGTTTGTGTAACATTTTAGTACATGTATTTATAATTTTTATTTGACGTTACAGATTTCTGTGTCTACCAAGGGCAGAATTTCAAGCAAGGCGACATGTGGAAGATCGGCTGTGATACGACGTGTACGTGCGAAAATGCCGTGTATGGTTACTACCGATGCGTCAACTCGTAAGTTCAAGATTTACTGAAATACTATGATAATGACTTATGATATTAACTGACTACTGATTTCAGAAGAAACAAGGCAATGCTGAGTTTCCTATAAAAACAATCAGTAATTATATAATAATAATAAAGTAAATCAACACAACACAACTATTCTATTATGTTTATTGCATAAGCACAACATCATACACTGAAAAACAACCAATTAATCAAACATTCAATCATACATACATTGAAGTAATATCATCAATCAGACAACCAAACAATCAATCAGCCAATAATCCAACAATCACAATCAATCAATCACAATCCAACAATCACAATCAATCACAATCCAACACTCGCAATCAACAATCAAAATCGATCAGCCAATCAGTCATACACTGAATCAGTTGTGTACACTCCCGCCTGCGATTCGCTTACCAAGAATTGCAATCCAGCGGTCCTTGAATTGCAATTCTTCCCCTCTGGAATTGCAGTCTAATTGCAGTCTAATTGCGGTCCAAACGCGGTCCCGTTTTTGCGGTCATTCTTTCGCGATACCGTTTGTGCGGTCATTCTTTCGCGGTCCAGTTTGTGCGGTCATTCTTTCGCGATACCGTTTGTGCGGTCATTCTTTCGCTATTTCCGGTAAAAACTTACCGTATCATCGTATAGTACAGTTTGTTTACATTATCAGTGATTATACAAACGTACTATACGAATATTATACAAACATACGATATCCGTTCGTATATACGATATATCCGTACGGATATGGTATGAATATAAAGTGGGTCATCCTGTGGTTAAAATATACCGATGCACCGGTTCATTTCGAATGTAAACATCCGGTTTTCATTTCGATCATCTGCCATAATTTGAAGTTTTTCAAAATGAATAAATGTTCAGTTTTACGATACAGAAACAATATTTAAAACTGAGGATTGTGAAGTACGGTATCACTGTACATATACAGTGTGTTCAATATACAGTAATTCATCACTGTACTCCGCACCACCGCCGGGGACACAAAACAATGATCCCCCAAGCACACCAGCCATCTACATTTGGCGTCCTAAAAGTTCCGGTCTATATCCCACAGTGGGAACAATGTGTATCACCACCACCACCAGTTTTTGTCTATGACTACACTACACACCCCCCCCCCAAACCGCCCCCGACCACCACTTCTGTCTGTAACAGGATGACGTGGCCGACTGATCAAGTGCTAAACTAGTCCTGGTGCGATGACCGACTGATCAAGTGCTATACTAGTCTTGGTGCGATGGCCGACTGATCAAGTTCTAAACTAGTCATGGTGCGATGGCCGACTGATCGAGTGCTATACTAGTCCAGGTGCGATGGCCGACTGAGCAAGGGCTAAACTAGTCTTGGTGCGATGGCCGACTGATCAAGTTCTAAACTAGTCGTGGTGCGATGGCCGACTGGTCAAGTTCTAAACTAGTCCTGGTGCGATGGCCGATTGAGCAAGGTCAAAACTAGTCTTAGTGTGGTGGCCGACTGATCAAGTTCTAAACTAGTCCTGGTGCGATGGCCGACTGATCAAGTTCTAAACTAGTCCTGGTGCGATGGCCGACTGAGCAAGGGCACAACTATTCATGGTGCGGTGGCCGACTGATCAAGTTCTAAACTAATCCTGGTGCGATGGCCGACAGATCAAGGACTAAACTAGTCTTGATGCGATGGCCGACTGATCAAGTTCTAAACTAGTCGTGGTGCGATGGCCGACTGATCAAGTTCTAAACTAGTCCTGGTGCGATGTCCGACCGATCGAGTGCTATACTAGTCCTGGTGCGATGGTCGACTAATCAAGGGCTAAACTAGTCGCAGTGCGATGGCCGACTGATCAAGGGCTAACTATTCCTGGTGCGATGACCGACTGATCGAGTGCTATACTAGTCCTGGTGCGATGGCCGACTGATCAAGTGCTAAAGTAGTACTGGTGTGATGGCCGACTGATCAAGTTCTAAACTAGTCCTGGTGTGATGGCCGACTGATTGAGTGCTATACTAGTCCTGGTGCGATGGCCGACTGATCAAGTGCTAAAGTAGTCCTGGTATGATGGCCGAATGATCTAGTGCTATACTCGGCATGGCCGACTGATCACGTGCTATACTGGGCATGGTGAGATGGCCAACTGATCAAGTGCTATACTGGGCATGGTGCAATGGGCGACTGATCAAGCGCTATACTAGTTATGGTGCGATGGCAGACTGATCAAGTGCTCTGCTAGTCCTGGTGCGATGGCCGACTGATCAAGTGCTATACTCGGCATGGCCGACTGTGCACTTGCTATACTGGGCATGGTGAGATGGCCAACTAATCAAGTGCTATACGTACTGGGCATGGTGAAATACTACACTCCCGCCTGCGATTCACTTACCAAGAATTGCAATCCAGCGGTCGTTGAATTGCAATTCGTCCGCTCTGAAATTGCAGTCTAATTGCGGTCCAATCGCGGTCCCGTTGTTGCGGTCATTCTTTTGCGATACCGTTTGTGCGGTAATTCTTTCGCGGTCCAGTTTGTGCGGTCATTCTTTCGCGATACCGTTTGTGCGGTCATTCTTTCGCGGTCCAGTTTGTGCGGTCATTCTTTCGCGATACTGTTTGTGCGGTCATTCTTTCGCTATTTCCGTTAAAAACTTACCGTATCATCGTATAGTACAGTTTGTTTACATTATACAAACGTACTATACGAATATTATACAAAAACATACGATATCCGTTCGCATATACGATATATCCGTACGGATATGGTATGAATATACAGTGGGTCATCGTGCGGTTAAAATATACCGATGCACTGGTTCATTTCGCATGTAAACATCCGGTTTTCATTTCGATCATCTGCCACAATTTTAAGTTTTTCAAAATGAATAAATGTTCAGTTTTACGATACAGAAACAATTTAAAACTGAGGATTGTGAAGTACGGTATCACAGTGCATATACATGTGTGTTCAATACAGTAATTCATCAGTAATTCATCATTGTACTCCGCACCACCGCCGGGGACACAAAACAATGATCCCCCACACACACCAGCCATCTACATTTGGCGTCCTAAAAGTTCCGGTCTATATCCCACAGTGGGAACAATGTGTATCACCACCACCACCAGTTTTTGTCTATGACTACACAACACCCCCCACCCCCGACCACCACTAAACTAGTCCTGGTGCGATGGCCGACTGATCGAGTGCTATACTAGTCGTCCTGGTGCGATGGCCGACTAATCAAGGGCTAAACTAGTCTCAGTGCGATGGCCGACTGATCAAGGGCTAAACTATTCCTGGTGCGATGGTCGACTGATCAAGTTCTAAACTAGTCCTGGTGCGATGGCCGACTGATCAAGTTATAAACTAGTCCCGGTGCGATGACCGACTGATCGAGTGCTTTTCTAGTCCTGGTGTGATGGCCGACTGATTGAGTGTTATACTAGTCCTGGTGCGATGGCCGACTGATCAAGTGCTAAAGTAGTCCTGGTGTGATGGCCGAATGATCTAGTGCTATACTCGGCATGGCCGACTGATCACGTGCTATACTGGGCATGGTGAGATGGCCAACTGATCAAGTGCTATACTGGGCATGTTGCAATGGGCGACTGATCAAGCGCTATACTAGTTATGGTGCGATGGCAGACTGATCAAGTGCTCTGCTAGTCCTGGTGTGATGGCCGACTGATCAAGTGCTATACTCGGCATGGCCGACTGATCACGTGCTATACTGGGCATGGTGAGATGGCCAACTAATCAAGTGATATACGTACTGGGCATGGTGAAATACTACACTCCCGCCTGCGATTCATAAGTAATTCACCATTGTACTCCGCACCACCGCCGGGGACACAAAACAATGATCCCCCACACACACCAGCCATCTACATTTGGCATCCTAAAAGTTCTGGTCTATATCACCACCACCAGTTTGTGTCTATGACTACACTACACCCCCCCCCCCCCACCGACCACCACTTCTGTCGTAACGCAGGATGACGTGGCCGACTAATCAAGTGCTAAACTAGTCCTGGTGCGATGGCCGACTGATCAAGTGCTATAATAATAGTCTTGGTGCGATGGCCGACTGATAAAGTTCTAAAGTAGTCTTGGTGCGATGGCCGACTGATCAAGTTCTAAACTAGTTGTGGTGCGATGGCCGACTGATCAAGTTCTAAACTAGTCCTGGTGCGATGGCCGACTGATCGAGTGCTATACTAGTCCTGGTGCGATGGCCGTCTGATCAAGGGCTAAACTAGTCTCAGTGCAATGGCTGACTGATCAAGGGCTAAACTATACCTGGTGCGATGGTCGACTGATCAAGTTCTAAACTAGTCCTGGTGTGATGGCCGACTGATCAAGTGCTATACTCGGCATGGCCGACTGATCACGTGTTATACTGGGCATGGTGAGATGGCCAATTGATCAAGTGCTATGCTGGGCATGGTGCAATGGGCGACTGATCAAGCGCTATACTACTTATGGTGCGATGGCAGACTGATCAAGTGCTCTACTAGTCCTTGTGCGATGACCGACTGATCAAGCGCTATACTAGTTATGGTGCGATGGCAGACTGATCAAGTGCTCTACTAGTCCTGGTGCAATGGCCGACTGATCAAGTGCTACATGTATACTCGGCATGGCCGACTGATCACGTGCTATACTGGGCATGGTGAGATGGCCAACTGATCAAGTGCTATACTGGGCATGGTGCAATGGGCGACTAATCAAGCGCTATACTAGTTATGGTGCGATGGCAGACTGATCAAGTGCTCTGCTAGTCCTGGTGCGATGACCGACTGATCAAGGGCTAAACTAGTCCTGGTGCGATGGCCGACTGATCAAGTTCTATACTAGTCCTGGTGCGATGGCCGACTGATCAAGGACTACACTAGTCCTGGTGCGATGGCCAACTGATCAAGGGCTAAACTAGTCCTGGTATGATGGCCGACTGATCAAGTGCTAAAGTAGTCCTGGTGTGATGGCCGAATGATCTAGTGCTATACTCGGCATGGCCGACTGATCACGTGCTATACTGGGCATGGTGAGATGGCCAACTGATCAAGTGCTATGCTGGGCATGGTGCAATGGGCGACTAATCAAGCGCTATACTAGTTATGGTGCGATGGCAGACTGATCAAGTGCTCTACTAGTCCTGGTGCGATGACCGACTGATCAAGGGCTAAACTAGTCCTGGTGCAATGGCCGACTGATCAAGTTCTATACTAGTCCTGGTGCGATGGCCGACTGATCAAGGACTACACTAGTCCTGGTGCGATGGCCAACTGATCAAGGGCTAAACTAGTCCTGGTATGATGGCCGACTGACCAATGGCTAAACTAGTCCTGGAGCGATGGCCGACTGATCTAGTTCTATACTAGTCATGGTGAGATTGCCGACAGATCAAGTGCTAAACTAGTCCTGGAGCGCTGGCCGACTGATCAAATTCTAAACTAGTCCTGGTGCGATGGCCGACTGATCGAGTGCTATACTTGTCCTGGTGCGATGGCCGACTGATCAAGGGCTAAACTAGTCCCGGTGCGATAGCCGACTGATCAAGTGCTATACTAGTCCTGGTGTGATGGCCGACTGAACAAGTTCTAAACTAGTCCTGGTGCGATGGCCGACTGATCAAGTGCTATACTAGTCCTGGTGAGATGGGAAACTGATCAAGTTTTAAACTAGTCCTGGTGCGATGGCCGACTGATCAAGTTCTAAACTAGTCCTGGAGCGATGTCCGACTGATTAAGTGCTAAACTAGTCCTGGTGTGATGGCCGACTGATCAAGTGCTAAACTAGTTCTGGTGCGATGGCCGACTGATCAAGTGCTAAACTAGTCATGGTGTGATGGCCGACTGATCAAATCGCATGCCATAATAACTAGATGGCCATGGCCTGCATGTCGTGCCCGCCGAGGCATTTGATAGTACAAACAATTTTTTTTATTGCAACAAAGCTTTAGCCCGTTGACATAAAAACATGCCGCACCCGCCGAGGCTTTGATAGTATACCCAAAAACTTGAACTAAAATTTGACCGTGACATTGGGCACATATAAATAATAATGAAAATGTGGGTGACAAATACACCGTATGTGAAGTTTCGAGTGAATTGGTGAAGCGGTTTCAGAGATATAGTGTTCTTAAAGGTACATGCCCACTCAGTAGGCACAAAATGTTCTTTATATCAGAGACATCATCTGAGACATTTTCTGGCAAAATAAACATTAATTCACCATTAATACACATATTTATTGGCATTATTATACATTTTATATCGGACGTAAATTTCCACACTGCTATCAGGGGCGATAACCGTGTTTCCTTAAAATGTTACCAAGACATTACTATTTATTTTTGATGTGCAATGATCATACTTTATAATCTGTCAAAAACATTATTTTTTCAGGGAAACACATTTAATTAGTATAAGTAATTAAAAAATATCATGCCCCATTTGCCTATGAAAATAGCCTGATATCACCGCGTGTCACTATCAGTGAAATAAACATTACTAAATGATTATATCCATATAACGGGGGGCACTCGTAATGTTTAGAACTGGTGGAATAGTGACAAAATTATACACTTATTTAATTCCTACAAATAACTGAGAATACACATAACTTTAATTGTTGTGCCTACTGAGTGGGTATGTACCTTTAATTAGCATAAATTATTAAAAACAAGAAATGCGTCTGTCGAACGCGGATGCCACCTGCAGCATATTTGAGAAACTGTGACAAAGTGGTTAACCGAAAAGTGTGACGGATGGACAGACGGACGGACGGTCCAAACACTATATGCCACCCGTTTCTTCGAAACCCGGTGGCATAAAAATATCATGCCTCATTTGAATATGAAAATAGCTTGATACCACTGCTAGTCATTATCAGTAAAATAAATATTACTAAATGATTATATATGGATAGCGGGAACACATAATTTTTAGAACTGGTGGAATAGTGACACAATTATACACTTATTTAATTGCTATAAAGAACAGTTTGTGCCCACTGAGTGGGCATGTACCTTTAAAAACTTTAACCTTAAATATCGCACTGTCCACATGCAGGCATGTCAAAAACTTTGAGGTAAATTTGAAAGTAATTTTACCTTGATATTGGGCACAGGGGTTGCAGGAGTTGAGCATAGAATGAAAATATGGATGATGATAAACAAACATGTGAAGCTTCGAGTGAATTGGCGAAGCTGTTTCTGAGATATAGTGTTCTTAAAAACTTTAACCTACAGTAAATAAAAATCAGATGGCCATGGCCCGCATGTTGAGCCCACCGAGGCATTTGATGGTGTCCGAGTATATTTATTTGAAGTTTGAATTAACGTATGTAAAAGCTTTAACGCAAATTTGAAAGTCATTTGACCTTGATCTTGGGCATGTGGGTCGCATGCGTGGGCTATAATATGAAAATATGGATGATAATAAAGAATTATCTGAAGTTTGAAGCAAAGCTGGGTAAGTGTTGTGGAGATATAAGGTATGCAAAAACGTTAACAAAAATTTCAATGTCATTTGACCTTGACCTTGGGGCACAGGGGCCGCATGAGTGGGACACAGAATGAATATATGGATTATGACTAATAAGCATTTGATGTTTCAAGTCAATGTGACTTAGGATATGGTATTTAAAAACATACACCGATTTCGGACGGACTGACGTACGGACGTCATTGTGATCACTAAGTCTCGCTTTTCCGCAAGCAGGCTCGGCAAAAAAAATACAGATGGACGTCAATGTGCAGACTATATCGCACTGTCCGCAGACGGTCGCGACAACAATTGTCCAACCCCTTTTTAAAGGTGCAAGCCCACTCAGTAGGCAAAAAATAATGCTCTTTATGGGAATTAAAAATAAGTGTATAATTGTCACTATTCCACTACTTTAATATAAACATTACGAGTGCCCGCTATACAGATATAATCATTTGGTAATATTTATTTTACTGATAGTGACGCGCGGTGGTATCGGTATTTTCATGTGCAAATGGGGCATGATATTTTATAATTATTTATACTATTAAATTAAATGCATCAACTGAAAAAATAATTGACAGATTATAAAGTATGATCATTGCACATCAAAAAATAAATACAGAGAATAAATAGTAATGTCCGTTAACATTTTAAGGAAACACGGTTATCGTCCCCGATATCAATGTGGAAATTTTCTTCTGATATAAAATGTATAATAATGCCAAACAATACGTGGGTAATGGTAAATGATTGTTTATCTGTCCAGAAAATGTATCCGATGATGTCTCTGACATAAAGAACATTTTGTGCCTAGTGAGTGGGCATGTACCTTTAACGCTAGCTCCGCCCTGTCCAGTGAGACCTATGCATGCGTTAAGTTTCATAACAAATATTGCAAAGGGTGTTCGCGTTATGCTCCGGACAAATCAGTGCGCGAAAAAACAAAGGGAGATAACTAAACTAGAAAATGTGTTCATAGAACACGGATACCCCACATATCGCTTTGATAGTAAACAAGGCAAAATTCCAGTGTCCAAAAGGGAGAGATAATCCATGACACGGGGTTCGAATCAAAAATCGAAATAAACTTTCCGCATCTACTCATCAGAAGGAAGCTACATATCAAATTTCAGTGCTGTAGCTATTACAAAAGTTTTACGAGTTACAAGACAAAATTTTCAAATTCTAATTCAAAAAGAGGGAGATAATCCATGACTCGGGGGTCGAATGAAAATAAACTTTGCAAATCTACTCATCATAAGGACATACCAAGTTTCAGGTGCTACAAGACAAAATTGGAAAATTCTAACTTGAAAAGGGGGAGATAATCCATGACCATGGGGTCGAATCAAACATACATGTACCAAGTTTCAGGTATGTAGCTATTACGGTTTAAAAGTTTTTCGAGTTACTAGGTTGGTGACGGACGGAAGAACGGACAAGGTCAAGGGTAACACTAAATGCCCCCTCCTCTATCGTGGTGAGGCAAAAATTGTCATATACAAGTAACTTACCTTAATTTATCAGTTACACATCAGACGATGAATGAACTTTAATTCTGGTGTAGAATATTAAAATTATTAATTATATTCAATAGTGCTGCTTTGACATGACGTGAAATTAAAACATGCATGACATGATCTGGAAGAAAAACCACAGACCAAGCATACATATTCAGAATCACGTCTGTCGGTTCTTATCCAGCTCCGATTTCTGTCACCTGTTCACAAAATCCAGAATCCAACATTGTCGCAAATTTAATCCTCTATGTTGGTGTACGTTAGAACAAAATGTCACTTAGTATATTATCCAATCCATTGTTTCTCTAAATAAATGCGTCCAACAATCCCTGTAGCTGCTATCGTGATAAAAAATGTTAAAGGTTCCGTCAGCGCCTCACATATTGATCTTAATATCCACCATTTTGATTCCAAGTACCAGAATAATGATGTTTCCATGCGCCGTCGTAGTGTTATCTGTCAGATTCCGTTGTTTATTTGATCAAATTGATGTCCGCTAATGTCGCCAAGAGCATAATCTGTGACGTTGACTGTAATAATTTGGCATAACTTCTAGCTTGTGAATTTTTGGTTGAATGAAGTGATCACTATGGTGAATAAGTGTGTATTTGTGCCCGGTTTGCTCAGCAGGTAGAGTGATGGTGTCGTAAACCAGAGATCCCCGGTTCGATTCCGGGCTGGTGCACATCTTTCTCACCCTGTGACATTTAGCGCCCAACGTAGTTGCGGGAAGTAACTCTGCAGAATACTCCCGCATCGTCCGTACCGAGAGTTTATAATGGTGCTCTCCGTAGGTTTCCCTGCAAAGTACCAAATCACATCTGATTTGCACTTCAACTGTTAATTGCGACATATTTTCTGTATTTTTCAATTGAAAGAAATGTCAGTATTATACTTATTCATTTCTGTGTAATAAGTACAGAAAAATATGTCACAATTAACAGCTAAAGCGCGAATGAGATCCGATTCGGTACTCTGCAGGAAAAACCTATGGAGCACCGGAACTCTGGGTACGGACGATAATTGAGTGTTCTGTTGCCCAACAAAGGACTGCGACTGATAAATACTCCCAAATTGTACCCAAACATATGGAATTCGGAGACAAAAATTAAACATAGAATTCGAGGACGAATTTCAATTTGGCGGAGAAGAATGTCACAGTACGCAACTGACCATGGGGATGAGTGTGTATGATCTGTGCCTTGTTAGCTTGCTCGGTAGAGTCATGGGCATGGTACGGTAAACATGAGGTCCCTGGTTCGATTCCGGGCCGTTATTTATCTTTCTCACTCTGTGACACAAGTAAACCGTTTTATTTTAAATAAATGGCTATCACCGGAATAAATATTATCTTCACAAAATTTGAATCGGGCCAATAGAAATCAACAGCTAGAACAGAACGTTTGCAGTAATATAAATCTTATTCCAAAATAAATTTTTAATATTTTCATTTTTATGATCAGGTTTCGAAAATTAAAATATGCTTTTCTTTTAAAATTATTATCAATATGTTCACCATGTTATTATGGTTAATATGCAATTCACAGTCTCCTTGCAGTTTGAAATTGAAAGACATTATGAAAAGTTGTATTGATCTCAGAAATTGTCATGTCGACTATAGGATCGCGTCGAAATAATGTCAACATAATAGGAAAACGTAATTTGATACCGACGAAAAAGTAAACAAAACGCAAAATTGATGCTTTGTTTTGCTATATTATACCGTAGACCACACATTATCATTTGATTTTATATGAAAATAAATATATTGTCAGCATGGTGGTGTCTATTAATGTGTTCTTGATATTCGGAACGGCAGTGAGTGAGTGACATTTTGTTTTGTCCAAGAAATTGTCAAGGTCAATGTTTCACTGTTTGTCTGGCAATAACCCGCCGATTTATATTGCGCACCAAAAAAACAGATCACAAATACCGCTGACTTTCTAGGGTCGTCACTTTGAATTAGATAGATGAGATAAAATTTTGGATTGGAACACGGATACGTTTGTCAACTATTTCGATTTTATTGCCGCATTGGTTAAGCAGAGCGGTCCGCTGGTAGAGCGCAGCGTAAAGCGGTCATTCTTTCGCAGTTTACAGAAACAAAGGAGCGTAAATTGCAATTAAAAGCGGAGCGCAGCGCGAACTGCGCTATAAGTATTGCAATTCCGCAACCAACTCTTTGGACCGCGGTCACATGATTGCAGTCCGATTGCGGTCCGATTGCGGTCCAATTGCAATTAATGGGAACGCGAATTGCAATCCTGCGCTCCAGGAATTGCAATTCTCCTGGTAAGAGAACCGCAGGCCACTCTGTATATCTATCATACCGTCAATCAATCAATCAACCAATCTATCAATCAACCAACCAACCAAACGTTAAATCAATCATAAAATCAGCCATTAAACAACCAACCAACCATACACCCGTCCGTGTTAGCTGCCCGACATACAACAACCTGCCTGCTGGCTGCCAGGAGACCAAGAAGGCTGGTGACTGCTGCACCAGCGTCCAGTGTACGCCCGGGGTGGGCACCTTTATCTCCTCCACCAATAACCTTGCCACCATCGGCAATGGCGGACTCATTGGGGTCGGTTCCACCCCCGTGTCCCCCACAATCCCGTCCGGGGGAACACCCGCTCCCGGCACTGGCGGTACGGTGTATCAGGCCCCAACACTCAGTAAGTGTGAATAGATAGCATTGTGTATATTAATATCAAAATACTAGATTACTGTGCTTGAAATCAAGCAGCTTGATTGGCTGAGCCTGAGCTGCGCTACAACAGCTCAGGCTCAGACAATGAAGTTGCTTGATTGCGAGTTGGCCGTGCCAAGAGATGTTCAGAAACGTTGATAAGGCCATAAAAATTAAATACTTCAGTTTTCAGACACGTGGTTTATGGAATGTGACGCGGGAGGGCGGATTTGTTTTTAATTTTTAATATAATTGTTTTGTTTGTGATGTTGGGATCTCTGATTGTTTTTCATATCGCCAGATGCATACATGTTCTATAAAGTTTCTATAACCTCTTTAGACGTGAAAAATAACCAGATTTTCGTCAGATATGATTGGATTTAACATATTTTTTGCATGGTAGTGTTTTTTATTGATCATGTGACAAATTTATAGTAAGATTTTATTTCTCCTTGAGAATAAAATGCTCTACTTTTTGGGTATGACTGAAGAAATGGCATCTGCAATTAAAAACCAGGAAATCTGTAGCCTATTTCACCAACATTATAGGAATGAATGGCCATTTTGTGGAATTTATCGGGGTATAAACTTGGAAGTCGCGGGAATACTGGACGAAGGCCGGAAGGCCTCGTCCGGTATTCCCGCGACCTTTCCAAGTTTATATCCCCGATAAATTCCACAAAAAGGCCATTCATTCCTTATAATGACAGCATTTGAAATAAATTCATCAAGAAAATGTGTTTATTTTCCGTTTTCTTAAGAATTATTTTAACTGCGCCTCACGGTTGCGGAAAGCAGTTCGGCGTGGGTGTTTACTGGGATATAAATTTTGGACAGAGACTTGCCACGAGCCAATCAAATGTTAGGGAATTGTGTAAATATTTTTGTGCTGGAATTATTGCAAAGTATACTTTTCTACAAAGTACACTTTGAGGGAGAAATTTGTGGATGATACAAGAGAAATAGGTATTGCATATCTTTGAATAACTGTTTAAAATTTCTACACGATACACTGTAAGCTTAATTTTGGTATTTCACTGTCGTGTATGAATATGTCACAGTGATGGCAAAGCACACACACAACAGGGCTCCAGATAAGGAATTAGTAATTGAGTATTGTCACTCCATAATTTCTGAAGCAATTGGGTATTTCAACATTTTAATTAGGTAAAATAAAATCACACTATTATTTACACATCAGCAGACCGCAATTATTCAATAGTCTGCTTCTAAATGAAAACATGTCTTGGCATTTCCTTGGAGACAATTTTAATGTAATACAAAGATGTGTTTTCATGGAAAATAAGAAAAATATGCTATATTTGTGGTTTGTTTATTGCTTTCTGCAGCATGATGAAGGTACCATAAATATTGTATTGCTTTTTGATACTCGCTACTTCTGATTTCAATGGGGTTTTGGCAATTTTAATTGGATATTTAAGCAAATACGTAGGATGCTCAGGGACGATGTTTTATTATCATGACCGTGTGCACTTACAGGGGGCTGTCTGTACAAGGGTGATGTGTACATCCAGATTCAGATCTGGGACATCATTTTTGTGTGCCTGTGAGAGTACTTGCTGAAATAGTGTTGGCATCACGGGGGCCAGGTACTATAATGTTTGTCGTGTGCACTGACAGTGGGCTGGCTGTACAAGGGTGACGTGTACATCGAGTCAGATCTGAGACGAGATGGCTGCCAGTATTTGTGCCAGTGTGTGAGTACTTGCTGAGATAGTGTTGGAATCACGGGCCGGGGATTATAATGATTGACATGACCATGTCCATTTATAGGTGGCTGCCTGTACAAGGGTGACGTGTACATCCAGAGTCAGATCTGGGACGACGGCTGCCAGTACTCGTGTCAGTGTGAGAGTGCCAGCGACGGCCTGTACATGTGTAGACCGCGGTAAAGCTACAATCTTTTATAATGTATAATTTGTGTCCATACTTGGTATATTAACCCATTTCAGTCTGAGGATACGATAATTTTTGTTGAAAAAATGTCATTGTTTTGTTTTTCTCCCATATACATATATTTTGTTACCATTCATTTGAACCGTCTCGTTGAGTGGTAACAATATATACTTTTTGAGGTGAAATAAAAAATGGGATTTTTTCGCCTAAAATGTTTAATGAAACTATAATTGTATCCTGTCTTTAATGGGTAAAGGATTAACCCTTTCAATCCTACATAGCATACAGCCAACATTTGCAAACACTGTAGATCGAGTTGAGCCTTCTCATCAAAATCTACACTATTTGTTGGTATTTTTCAGGTTTTTGAAAAATATATAATTCGTGTTGATATATCAAGTCTTTAAATATTTTACCTCATATTGTTAATGATCTAGTTCCAAAATTAGTAACCAGCCAGTTTATGTCAGTTATTTAAGGGTGAAAGTGTTAAAGGGGCATTACAGGATTTTTGTTGAAAAATATTATAAAAAATAAAATATATTTTTTTCATCATGGCCCTGTGAAAAGTGGTTTAATTGAAGATATATCATGATACTAGGACTGCTGGGTTGTTTCAATTTTCACTGATATCGGTACATAAGTATCAGATTTTCTATCTTGTTGAACGGAACAAGATTATCATAGGAAATCCGATATGTATGAGTGAAAATAGAAACGACCCAGCGGTCGTAGTATCGTCGCATATCTTCAATTAAACCACTGTACACAGGGCCATGATGAAAACACATTTTTGTTTTTATAGTATTTTTAAAAAAAAATTGGATATGCCCCTTTAAGACCATCGATCCAATGTTGCGTTTTATTTTGCTATGCAATTTAAAGTGACAAGTGTTTTTGCATTACATAATAAATGTAATTGCTGATGGTTACATTGATATTGCAATTTCTGCTAAGTCTTAATATTAAGCATATAATCATATGGCTGTGACTGGAGAAATGGGACTTATGGGATTTGTAACCAGTGTAGCTCCTGATCAAATAGCACACTCATGTAGCCTGGTAACAATCTGTATGGTGTGAAAATTAAGTTTAATGCAGCTTTGGATCTGTTGTATATATAGCCAAATGTGCACCATGCTTTTTTGCGAGTAAGTGGGGTATATTGCTTTGATATTGAAAATTATGTATGTATGCCTGTCTGTCCGTCCATAATTTTTCTGGTTACTATTATTCTGCGTGGTTGGTTGGTCGGGCTAATGTGACTGTGTAAATTAACGGTGGGGTTCCTCCTTATAGGAATCACGATTTGCCAGGTTTGGCCCTCGGGTACGATTTTATCTTTGGCTCTTTTGTTACCTGTGAGTTGAATTGGGTTATTGCCCATTATAAAAGTATTAAGATTATTACTCATCCTACTGCTTTTGGGAGGGGGCCAAGTGATTCTGGTGTGGCGAGGACCTGGCATCAGATCAGGATTATTCTGATTTCAGGGCTGACTATATTTTTTTTTTATTGTAAATACTCAGTTCTGATGTTGGGATTTTCCCCCCATTTGTACATGTACTTGTACAGGTAATATATGGGATTTAGTACTAAACCCATTGACCCGGCCTTAAATGACCTTAGCTGTTGATAGGCCGTTAAACCCCAACAAACAAACAAACAAACAAACAAACAAACAAACAAACACACAAACAAAACATATTATTCTGCAACCCTCTGTCAAATTGACTTGATCAAATGTTGCTTGTTTATAACCATAAATTCCATAACCATAAATTCACTTTTATGCAGGTAAATAGGTAAATGAGATAATCATGAGACCCCCACCTACTTTCATTGCGGCCAATACGATGCACTGTGGCCTTCAGTTTAGGACACAGGGGCCCGTTTCACTGAACTTTGTACGACTAAAATGTTCGTAAGTGCAAAATTATGATAGTCTGTACATTTCACATTAGCAATGTGTTCTTGTAAACAATTGTTAGATTTACATTTATTGAGCATAGGCTGCCTATATCCTAAATAAATGTAAATCCATGAATTTAAATTTACAGACTGTTCTAAATCGGCACTTACGAACATTTTAGTTGTACAAAGTATTTGGCTTTCTTGTATGTTCGAGTTGAATCAGGTTATACCCCTTATATGAGTAATATGATTATTCGTAATCCTATTACTTTTAGGGGAAGGAGCCAAGTGGCTTTGGTATGGTATGGACCTGACACCAGGTCAGGTTATTCTAATTTCAGGGCTGAATTTTAATTTTTTGCGATGTAAATATTACGTTCTGGTTTTGGGACTTTCCCCCTATTGCAGCGAACCCTTTGGCCCGGCCTTAAACGACCTAAGCTGTTGACAGGGCGTTAAACACCAACAAACAAAATTGACTTCAATGATGTCAGAAGTTGTGAGTTGAAACCCCACCATATGTATAAAAATAATTTCATAGTATTTCCATCCCACTAGTCTTTTGGATGAAACTTGAATCCAAGGTTTCGTCCCTACATGACCTTAGCTGTCACTGGGACAATACCGAACTCCAGATAAGGTGCTTATCTGCGTATTGTACGCACTTAGTTTAGCAGAATACGCATTGATTATCAAAAGTGGGAGTACAAAATACTCACAGCAATGTGAAAATACGCATTGATCTCAAATTTAGTAGTGAAAATACTGTAATAAAGTTGAAAATTTACTTAGTTGAGCTGCAAAAAGCAAACAATGTTTGCTTTTTGCAGCTCAAATAAGTGAATTTTTAAATTGGTTTATTTTTTATCATTTGTTCCCTATTTAATAAGGAAGAAAATCAATAACACTTTTGTAAAATACGCATTGAATTTGGAATCTGGGAGTATACTACTCTTTAGTTGCAGAACTTATCTGGAGCTCTGACATAAAGCACATTTACTCTCACTTTCATTGCGACCAGGTGCCCGACATTCCCGAGCCTACCGAGCGAATGTCACCTCGAGTCCGATCCAGAAGACGAGTGTTGTCAGCGCCCGAAATGTCACTTCACGGGCGCCCCCCAGCCGGTATACCCTGTGTTCGGCCCCAGTATAACCAGCCACACCGTCGTGGCCCCGCCCAAACCCAGCCAGCTGTACCACGGTACCCAGACCATCAAATACCAGTTCACGATGCCCGGGCACGTACAGCCGCCCACTTTGTTGCCCAACAACACTGGCCTAGGTATTTGAATGGAGACAGACGAGACATGCCATGTGATTTTGTATCTTAGACCATGTGCAATTTTTCATGAATTATATTTACATAAACTGTTATATATTTTGTAAATGACGTCGAATGATGATGACATTTTTATTTGCCTTTAAAATTGTGTCAACTGTTGACGTCATGTACGGAAAATATTGTAAATGTTTTTCATGAGATATTGCACATGTTCTTAGGTCAAAATCACACGGCGTGTCTCAAATGTGGCTATGACTAGAGAAATGGGTCTTATGGGATTTGCGACCAGTGTTGCTCTAGATCAGCCTGTGCATCTGCAGTCTGATTCGGATCTGCACTGTTCGTCATGACATCAATAAAACACATGCTATACTTCTAACAAGCAATATATATATCAATATCAGGCTACATGACACTGCCGTAACCAGGAAGTCAAAAACAAGGAGCGGAGGGTTTACGCTAGGCCAATATTTGAAGATGAAATCCTAAAAAAATGAAGAGGCCAACAAAACGATGAGGCAACTACCTCCTCGTGCCTCAGTGTAGTTACGGCCCTGCAGGAGTGTGCTATTTGGTCGCAAAACCCATAAGTCCCATTTATCCAGTCACTTCCACATGAGAGTTTCCGTCTGTTTTAATTAATATCTCCTCGCTGATAAGTCGATGTACATACGTTCACCTTCCATTTCTTAATAACCGATGCACCACTTCACCAATTTTAAGAATTTGGCCGCAATGTGTGTCTAGGAATGCTGCTTTGTTTCGCGTACACCACGCACCTGAACACCCAATATCAAGGTCTTATGAGGAAAATGATCAGGAACTGCACTGTTTGCCATTCCATCAAGGAAACACCCGCCTTGCATGTTTTTAACAAGGAATATAGATCGATATCAGGCTACAGTAGTTTGAAATCTGATCTGCTTCTACGCTGGCCCTATTTCTCAGTTGCAACCACATATGACTACTGTCTGTTCCACGTTTTGCTGCCGACGAACTTTTGGCTATTAAACACATTAAATCTAAAATATATTTAAAAGGTAAGTAGTTTTTTATCAATAACAAAAATTTCACCCTCCCCAAAAAAAAGTTATTTGATGAAATTCCATCAAATATTGATTTTATTGCGAAAAAATGATTTTCCTATGGGAATTTAACATGGGGGATAAACATAGATTTTTGAAAAAACATTTTTTTATTTGTGGACCGATTTTCAAAATGTAACTTGTTTTCTTAGTTACACCATTTTCATGCTATCTCGCCAGGTTTCGGAGTCAATTTTCAAAATTGTTTGTATTTTGATCCATCAGGATAAAAAAACGAAACAAATTGGAAATTGACTCCCCATGTTAAATTCCCATAGGAACATCTTTTTTTCGCAATCATTTTTTTTCGGGAGGGTGACTTTTTTGTTATTGATGAAAAAGTACTTACTTTTAAAATATTTTTTAGATTTAATGTGCTTAATAGTTAAAAGTTCGTCGGCAGCAAAATGTGGAACAGACAGTAGACCGTGTGCATTGTAGGCGTTTGTATACGACTATGCTGTGTGTATTGTAGGCTTATGTGTATGATTATGCCTTGTGTATTGTGGGCATATGTATATGACTATGCTGTGTGTATTGTAGGCGTGTGTGTATGATTATGCCGTGTGTATTGTGAGCGTAGGTATATGACTATGCTGTGGGTATTGTAAGCGTGTGTATATTACTATGCCGTATTTATTTTAGGCGTGTGTGTATGACTGCCGTGTGTATTGTAGGTGTGTGTACATGTATATGACTATGCTGTGTGTATTGTAAGCGTGTGTATATGACTATGCTATGTGTATTGTAAGCGTGTGTATATGACTATGCTGTATTCATTTTATGTGTGTGTGTATGACTATGCCATGTGTATTGTTGGCGTGTGTGTATGACTATGCTGTGTGTATCGTAGGCGTGTGTATATGACTATGCTGTGTGTATTGTAGGCGTGTGTGTATGACTGCCATATTTATTTTAGGCGTGTGTGTATGACTTCTGTATTTATTTTAGGCGTGTGTGTATGACTATGCCTGTATTGTAGGCTGTGTGTGATACAATGCATGTATGTACGTGTGTGTATAACTATGTTGTGTGTATTGTAAGTGTGTGTCTATGACTATGCCGTATTTATTTTAGGCGAGTGTGTATGACTACCGTATTTATTTTAGGCGTGTATGTAAGACTATGCCGTGTGTATTGTAGGCATGTGTGTATGACTATGTCGTGTGTATTGTAGGTGTGTGTATATGACTGCCGTATTTATTTTAGGCGTGTGTGTGACTATACCGTGTGCATTGTAGGTGTGTGTGTATGACTATGATGTGTGTATTGTAAGCGTGTGTGTGTATTGTAGGCGTGTGTGTATGACTATGCTGTGTGTATTGTAGGCGTGTGTGTATGACTATGCCGTGTGTATTGTAGGTGTGTGTATATGAATATGCTGTGTGTGTTGTAAGCGTGAGTATATGACTATGCCGTATTTATTGTAGGTGTGCGTGTATGACTATGCCGTGTGTATTGTAGGCGTGTGTGTATGACTATTCTGTGTGTATTGTAGGTGTATGTATTTGACTATGCTGTGTGTGTTGTAAGCATGTGTATATGACTGCCGTATTTATTGTAGGCGTGTGTGTATGACTATGCTGTGTGTATTGTAGGCGTGTGTGTATGACTATGCCATGTGTATTATAGCCGTGTGTGTATAACTATGTTGTGTGTATTGTAAGTGTGTGTCTATGACTATGCCGTATTTATTTTCGGCGTGTGTGTATGACTGCCGTATTTATTTTAGGCCTGTATGTATGACTATGCCGTGTGTATTGTAGGCATGTGTGTATGACTATGTCGTGTGTATTGTAGGTGTGTGTATATGACTGCCGTATTTATTTTATTCGTGTGTGTGACTATACCGTGTGTATTGTAGGTGTGTGTGTATGACTATGATGTGTGTATTGTAAGCGTGTGTGTGTATTGTAGGCGTGTGTTTATGACTATGCTCTGTGTATTGTAGGCGTGTGTGTATGACTATGCCGTGTGTATTGTAGGTGTGTGTATATGACTATGCTGTGTGTATTGTAAGCGTGAGTATATGACTATGCCGTATTTATTGTAGGTGTGTGTGTATGACTATGCCGTGTGTATTGTAGGCGTGTGTGTATGACTATGATGTGTGTATTGTAAGTGTATGTGTATGACTATGCCGTGTGTATTGTAGGTGTATGTAGTTGACTATGCTGTGTGTATTGTAAGCGTGTGTATATGATTGCCGTATTTATTGTAGGCGTGTGTGTATGACTATGCTGTGTGTATTGTAGGCGTGTGTGTATTGTAGGTGTGTGTGTATGACTAGGCCGTGTGTATTGTAGGTGTGTGTATATGACTATGGTGTGTGTATTGTAGGTGTGTGTATAGGACTATGCTGTGTGTATATGAATATGCCGTGTGTATCGTAGGTGTGTGTGTGTGTATGACTATGCTGTGTGTATTGTAAGCGTGTGTATATGACTATGACGTATTTATTGTAGGCATGTGTGTATGACTATGCCGTGTGTATTGTAGGCGTGTGTATGACTAAGCCGTGTGTATTGTAGGCGTGTGTATGACTATGCCGTGTGTATTGTATGCGTGTGTGTATGACTATTCTGTGTGTATTGTAGGCGTGTGTATGACTGTCGTGTGTATTGTAGGTGTGTGTGTATGACTATGCTGTGTGTATTGTAGGTGTGTGTATATGACTGCTGTGTGTATTGTAGGTGTGTGTATATGACTATATGCTGTGTGTATTGTAAGCGTGTTTATATGACCATGCCGTATTTCTTGTAGGCGTGTGTGTATGACTGCCGTGTGTATTGTAGGCGTGTGTGTATGGCTATGCTGTGTGAATTGTAGGCGTGTGTGTATGACTATGCCGTGTGTATTGTAGGAGTGTGTGTATGAATATTTCAGGTGTATTGTAGGCGTATGTGTATGACTATGCCGTGTGTATTGTAGGTGTGTGTATATACAAGGGCAATTCGTATAGCCAGAGCGCCACCTGGGAGGACGGCTGTGACTACAACTGCCATTGTGAGGACGCCTCAATCGGCTTGTACAGATGTACCCAGAAGTAAGCTAATGGGCAATGTGTCGAGGAAAGTACTAGTTGCGAATGTAACTCTTACAATCTACTCCTGTACAGTCCGTAGCGGACGGTACGGGAGTATATTGCAAGAGTTACCTTCGTAAGTAGGAAAGTACATGTTAGATTTGTGGCGATACTGAAAAATTGCTGTTCGGTACATGAAGACTTTTTTCCACTATATTTTAATTTTCCATCAATTTATATTCAACATTTATATCCCGATGAATTACATTAGCCCAACATGACGTCTTATAACATTGTTCTGAATGGCAACGTCGTTGTTCCATGAATTGCAACAAAATAACGTAAAACGAGATGTTATTTAATTTTTTGAAATTGTTGAAAATGGAATGTAAACATGGTAAAAATAAGTACTAAAGGCTAAAGCCTGTTGTGTTTACTGTGCTAAGGAAAACCACAGTAAACACAACGGCCCACATGTGGCCCAACAGACGGGAATTGGAAAAAAATGTCTTCGCAAATGCGGATTCTATTCCGCATTTCTATGAACATTTTGTCATCTTTCGACTTCACAAAGGAAATATCGCAGTTTCTGTAAAAAATATTCATGAAAAATCGTTCTTAGGTTTAAAATCACATGGCATCTCATTTGAAAGGGCTGACCTACCCGTGTGTGTATGACACAGGTGTAGCCAGTATACGAATCTGCCACGCCAGTGTCACCTGGAACCCGACCCCCAGAACAGCTGCTGTAAGGTGCCTGTGTGTGTCTGGCCCAGCAACTCTTCCTTCATCACCGGCCACGGTCACGTGACCCTCCCACAATCAACCACGATGAAACCACTGACACCGTCGCCGCTGCCCAAGGGTGAGTTATTGTCCCTCGACCAATCACCTATAGCACTGTTGCTGCACTCCGCGCCGTAGTAAAATGTTTCACTTTGACATAGGCTTTGAAAATATATCCAAAATTGGCATCAAATATAGGCAGTTTACATGGCAGTCGGACAACATACGATTAATGAGAATTTGCTTCTCATATTAATGTGATTCCAAATCTTATAATTACCATTCCACTCATGCTGTCGTAAAAATGTTTTTTGTCAAAATAGACTCAGGAGGGCGTTGCACTAAACTTTGTACGATTAAAATGTTTATAAGTGCAAAATTATGATGGTCTGTAAATTTCACATTAACAATGTTTTCTTGTAAACAATTATTGGATTTACATTGTTTGAACATTGCTCAATAAATGTAAATCCATCAATTGATATTTCCAGACGATCTTAAATTTGCACTTATGAACATTTAAGTCGTACGAAGTTTAGTGAAACAGGCCCCTGACAAACTCCATTTAGCTGCATAAAGAAGGTACTTTATAAACACATTTTTGTCTTGATAGGAAATGCGTTTTTGCGTACATTCTTTGTGGAGCTGAGTGGAATCTCGTCAGGAAACCGGTGCATTTTTCAACGTGGAACATTTTACATTTTATGCTGGCGAACAGTGCAGCACCACTGGATAGCTGCAACATAACAAAATGGAGCTATGGGATTTTTGACAAGTGTAGCTCCTGATCAAATAGTGCACGCATGTAGCCTACTACTGATATATATTGATTGTTAGAAACACGATGCATGTTTCATTGATTGAATGGCGAACAGTGCAGTTTCTGATCAGACTGTGCGTATACAAAGGCTGATCTGGATCTACAATGGTCGCAAACCCGTAAGACGTATTTCTCCAGTCACATCACATATACACTATCATATCCAAATTCGGTATACACGTTTATCCTGGAAAGACGAAGAACCCTATTGTTTATCAAAACTTTCCGATGACTTTTCTCCCCTTAGCAGGTATTTTTAATGTTCACACTCTGTACGCTTGTCCACGCAATAACTTAAATCCTCTTTACGGATTGTAACTAAATTCTGTATACATATTTATCACGGCAAGACAAAGAACCCTACTATTTTCAAAATTGTCTGAACACTTATCTCCCCTGAGCGGCCATTTATATTTCACACTCTGTATCCTTCCTTGTCCACGAAATATCTAGCGTTCTACTTGACGGATTATAACCAAATTTTGTACACGTGTTTATCATGCCAAGAGGAAGAACCGTATTGGTTTTTAGTGAGTTATCTCCCCTTCTTGACTAGCTATGCCTCAGCGAGCATTTATTGTGACCTTTGCCAGTCTTGTTTTACTAATTCCAGCATTTTTACTAATTTAATAATGTTTAGCTCGCCTGCACGAAGTACAGAAGAGCTTATAGCATACCCCCGGCGTCGTCGGCGTCGGCGCCGGCGTCCACAAACTTAACGTTGGGTAAATGTCTTATAACTTCTGTTTCCTTTCATGGAACACCTTGTTATTTTATACATGCATTCCTCAGATGACCCTCTATCATGCTGTAGCAAATCCATGACCCACCACCCAACCCTTACCCCAAGGTCAAGGTCACAAACTTAGCACATTCATAAACTTAACGTTGGGGTAAATTTCTTATAACATCTGTTTCCTTTCATGGAACGCCTTGATATTTCATACATGCATTCCTCAGATGACCCTCTATCATGCTGTAGCAAATCCATAACCCACCACCCAACCCTTACCCCAAGGTCAAGATCACAAATTTTGTACATTCATAAACTTAACGTTGAGGTAAACGTCTTATAACATCTGTTTCCTTTCATGGAACACCTTGATATTTCATACATGCATTCCTCAGATGACCCTCATCATGCTGTAACAAATCCACGACCCACAACACAACCCTTATTCCAAGGTCAAGGTCACAAACTTTGCATGTTCATAAACTTAACGTTGGGGTAAATGTTGTGTAACTTCTGTTTATTTACAGGGAACGCCTTCATATTTCATACATGGATTCATCTGATGATATTCTATCGTGCTATAGCAATACCCCAAGGCCAAGGTCACAAACTTAGCACATTCATAAACTTAACGTTGGGGTAAATGTCTTATAACATCAGTTTTCTTTCATGGAATGCTTTGATATTTCATACAGGCATTCCTCAGATGACCATCTATCATGCTGTAGCAAATCCAAGAATAACCACCCAATCCTTACCCCAAGGTGAAGATAACAAACCTAACACATTCATAAACTTAACGTTGTGGTAAATATCTTATAACTTCTGTTAATTTACAGGGAATACCTTCATATTTCATACATGCATTCATCTGATGATACTCTATCGTGCTATCGCAAATCCATGACCCACCTCCCACCCCTTACCCCAAGGTCAAGGTCAAGGTCACAAACTTAGCACATTCATAAACTTAACGTTGGGGTAAATGTCTTATAACATCTGTTTTCTTTCATGGAACGCCTTGATATTTAATGCATGCATTCCTCAGATGACCCTCTATCATGCTGTAGCAAATCCGCAACACACCACTCAACCCTTACACCAACGTCAAGGTCACAAACTTAACATGTTCATAAACTTAAAGTTGGGGTAAATGTTGTGTAAATTCTGTTTTTTTACAGGGAACGCTTTGATATTTCATACATGCATTCATCTGATAATCCTCTATTGTGCTACAGCAAATCCATGACCCCCCCCCCCCACCCCCTTTCCCCAAGATCAACATAATACACTTAACGTTGGTGTAAATGTCTTTTTATAACTTCTGTTTCTTTACAGGGAACGCCTTCATATTTCATACATGCATTCATGTGATGATACTCTATCGTGCTATAGCAAATACCTGACCCACCCCCACCCCTTTCCCCAAGGTCAAGATAACAAACATAGCACATTCATAAACTTAACGTTGGGGTAAATGTCTTATAACATCTGTTTCCTTTCATGGAACGCCTTGATATTTCATACATGCATTCATCTGATGATACTGTATCGTACTATAGCAGATCCATGACCCACCGCCCACCCCTTACCCCAGGGTCAAGGTCTCAAACTTATACTTGGGGTAAATGTCTTATAACATCTGGGTTTTTTTCATGGAACGCCTTGATATTTCATACATGCATTCCTCTGATGACCCTCTATCATGCTGAAGAAATTCCACAACCCACCACCCAACCCTTACCCCAAGGTCAAGGTCACAAACTTAGCATGTTCATAAACTTAATGTTGGGGTAAATTTTGTGTAACTTCTTTTTCTTTACAAGGATCGCTTTGATATTTCATACATGCATTCATCTGATGATCCTCTATTCTGCTACAGCAAATCCATGACACACCCCCACCCCTTTCCCAAGGTCAAGGTCACAAACTTAGCACATACATTCATACATACATTCCTCATGTGACTAGCTATCATGCTGTAGAAAATCACCAACTTAGTGTGGTCATGAACTTAACGTTGGGTTAAATTTTGTTTTACTTCTGTTTTCATGGAGCGGATTGATATTGCATACATGCATTCATCTTAATATGCTATATTATGCTACAGCAAACCGACGACCCACCTTGCACCACTGACCCCAATGTCAAGGTCCACCGCACGCCCCTTAACCCAAGGTCAAGCTATATAATATTCATGTTTTTTTATGCAACTGTGCCAAGTTTGAGTGAAGGCTGCCAACAGGCGAGCTTCGTTGTCTTCTGACAACTCTTGTTACTAATGATCTGCCTCGCAATCCAGGCCAAGGTCAACATTGTTTACTCCCATGTAGGAGATAAATTGGACCCACCACAACAAAATATAGGCTTATTGAGTGTTTAGCCAGCCTAGCTTCTGATCATAGGCTAAATACACTTGTACAACACGATACAAACCTACTGTCTGTTTCACGAAACCTGCCCAAATTGTGCGGCCATGTAAACAATGCAAAAACAATTTTTGTTTTGATAATATTAAATTAAAACAAAATTTAAGAATGCGCCTTCTTTTTATTTCGGGAAATTTGGTCAAATATTGATTTTATTGCGAAAAAACAATTTCCACATGTTAAATCCCCATAGTCATCTTCAAAGAGTGAAGATATCTATGGGGATGTAACATGGGGAAATTTTTTGAATTTCAGAAACAGTGGACCGATTTTCAAAATGTAACTTTTGTTTCCTTAGTTAGATCATTTCCAAGCTATCTAGCTGGGTTTCAGAATCAATTTCCAAAATATTTCGTTTTTTTTTACTCCTCCTCCAGGTCCTCCGCTTCTTTTTTCCCCATGTTAAATTCCCAAACTCATTTTTCGTAATAAAATTAATATTTGACCAGATTTCATGAAAAAAAAAGAAGGCTCATTCTTAAATTTTGCTTTAATTTAATATTATCAAAATAAATATTGTTTTTGCATTGTTTTTGCCCTAAAATTTGGGCAGCTTTCGTGAAACAGACAGTAGTGTCTTAGCCAGATGCACCAGGCATGTTTTCTCAGAATAAATTGTGTTTGAAACTGAATGTGTCTGGGTTTAACGTCCCAGCAACAGCTAAGGCCGTATAGAGATGGTTTGAAGTTTCATTCAACAGACGAGTGGGATGGAAATACAAGGACTATGAAATAATTGTTCACACCTAGGGTGAGGATTGAACTCGCAACCTCCGGTATTGAAGTCCAATACCACATAAATTGTGTTCGGACATTTATTGTTATTACAATAGGCCGAGTTTTGTGAGTTTAGTAAGGTGATTGCCCATGTTTTCTATCCAGTAGACATGTGTGTATACAAGAACCAGGCGTACGGCCAGGGCCAAACCTGGTACGACCAGTGTGACTACAAATGCTCCTGTGATGACCCAACATCAGGTCGCGTTAGGTGTATGAGAAGGTATGGTGTTTACTCTCCATTGTACAGGAGATTTTTTTATTTTTAGCCTATGTTCCATGCTCATGAGTCTGTATGTGCATGCTTTCCGCTTAATAGGCAACAGGTTGCACTATATCGTTACACCACCGTCAAACATGTAGGGCGTTCACATTCATACTCCAATTATGAGACAAAAATATTATCGTAAACTTACCTAACAAGCGTTATTAGCAAAATGTATAGGTCACTCACCACGAAGTAGAAAATAAACAAAGAACGCTTCAAACGAAAATTTTGAAAGACTACTCGTCATAAGGTTTATGTAATGTAATGTAATGAATTTAGAGTTATGTACTCGAAACTATATAATTATGACCTTGCTGTAATCCATGTTCTATGATTTACAAACTTTTGAGCATTTGCTCAATTATATTGCTCAAAATTAGTAACAACATTATAGTTACAGCTGTCGCGACCAATTAAACTGCCTAATTAAACTGCCTAATTGTTTCATTTTGTTGTACAAATTTCAACTAGGTGTATACGACAGTATGGTATCTTTCTATTCAATTTCCATGATTACAAAAACTTCTGAGCACATTCTCATGCTGAAAATCATGACGTTTGATTGGTCGAGGCTGAGCATGCTCAGTCTCGGCCTATGTAACTGCCTGATTTTGAGGATATACGTTTCTATCCAATGCCTTTAATTATAATATTTTTGTGTGAATAATCTCCATTGTCAAACTTGCAATCAGAGTGTGATTGGTTTCACCTTTCATCAGTCTCGCGGACGTTAAACCCTATTCACTCACTCACTCACTCATCAGTCTCGCCGATGATTATTTAAGCTTTTGAGCATATACTCCATTCTCATGCTCAAAATTAGAAAATTTTGATACTTATTGCAAAATTAGAACAGCTCAGTCTCAGCCAATTAAAATGTCTGTTTTTTGTACACAATTCAGTTTGGTTCAAATTAGACGATATGACATCCTGCTATTCAATACTCTTGATTAGAAACATTAACTCTTTGCATGCTAGCGGTGAAAATATCCGCCAAACAAAGTATATTTTTTATTTCTCTCTGTAAATATGTCTTGGAATTTCATAAGAATTCCTCAGGACTCGATTCTAATGAAATTCTAAGACATATTCATGATATTTACGGGGAGAAATGCAAGAAAATCTGATTAATTTTTGTCCGCTAGTTTTGAACTATTTATAGCCCACAAGTTTCCCAGCATACAAAGAGTTAATTCATACACCATTCTCATGTTGAACATCATGTTTGATTGGTCAATTGGTTTGTTTGGCATACTCTTGGTGCATTTCTCGTCTGATAAAATTGATAACCAAAAGACCAGCATGGCATTCCATATTTGTGGCTGTGTCTGAACAAATGGGGATTATGGGTTTTGCGACTAATGCAGATCCAAATCAGCCTGTGCATTCACACAGTCTTATTGACGTGTACACACATAGAGCTCCAGATAAGTTCTGTATGCAAATAGTATTATACCCCCATAACAAATGATAAAAAACATGTTAAACTCATTTAAAAATTCATTTTTTTGCAGTAAATTTCAACTTTATTACAGTATTTTCGCTACTCAATTTGAAAATAAATGCATATTTTAACCTTGGTGTGAGTATTTTGTATGCCCACTTTTGATAATCAGTGCGTATCGTGCTAAAATAAGTACATAAAATATGTCGATACAGACTTATCTGGAGCTCTGCACACGTGCCCGACCATAATCCCCATTTCTCCAGTCACAGCCACATTTACTGGCTACATTCCTTGCAGGTGTCCTGAGTACTTCAACATCCCATCGACGTGTACACATGTGCCCGACCCCCACGACCCCACGTGTTGCCAGGTGCCCTGGTGTGTACCAACCCCGGCGCCCGGCTCCACTGTGGGCCCGAATGTCATACCCACCTTCGCCCCGGGCACCTTCGTCGGCCAGCCCATTGGAACTGCATATATAGGTACATGTACGATCATTCGGCAATGTTCATTTTGCCACGTTTTAGTACCAATATTCAGATCACAACCTCATATTTTTCCAATATAAAAATAAACTGTTTGTTCAACTTGAGTAGACAATTTTCACTCCTCAGTTTGAAAATCAATGACTATTTTGTGTGTATTTTGTACTCCCACTTTTCAAAATAAATCTGTATTAAGCTAAAATAAATGCGTAAAATACATGAATACATGCCTTATCTGGAACTATTCCAGGATTGATTGTATGTGGGGAGAGGAAGGCACCAGAAATGTTTATTTATGGTTGGTGGGGTTGAAAAGAATTCCAGGAAAATTAATCAGAAAATTAATTTAATTTCAAAAGTGCCTTCCACTCCTCCCATACAATTCATTCTCAGGGATGTAATTTTTATTTTTTACTACAATTCCTCTTTTTTACTAAATACAATTCCTTTTTTTTTTACTAAAACTTGTCTCCAAACTGCTCAAAAATGACTTGGAGGAGGTAGGGGTGTTTTCTATTTTTGACAAAGTCCTCATTTTTCACAATTTCTTGTTCACAACTTTAATTCTGGAATTGCCGTAATGATGTGTGCCATTTGCCATTGCCAGGCTACTGCGAGTACAAGGGTCAGCGGTACCAGCAGGGGAATACGTGGAGCGACGGCTGCCACTACACCTGTGTCTGTGAGGACGCCGCCAAGGGAATGTACCGGTCAGTCACACTGTTTCGTACATAGAGAATACCAGGTTAGTGAATTTTTATATCAAGTTTAGGCTTGGCTAGGAAACCGTAAGAATCCCGAGGCTTGCCGAGGAATTCCTACCGTTTCCGAGCCGAGCCTGATAAACTTGATATCAAAAGACAGTAGCCTGGTATTCTATATATCAGGTAACGTTTTATGCTCGAAAATAAGCACAAATGACATTATTATATATGGACAGAACGAAGACTTGTTTACGTTGCGTCATTACACTGACGTCATTTGGTAATGTCACACGTGACGTCATCCAACCATGGAACGTCAGTTTTCACTGCGTTGTAACCCGGATGTTTGTATCAGGTCAATGCCTGATACAACACAAAGTTATCAGTCGGTTTTACAGTGGAATCTCTCTAAACGAGAGGTTACACTGTATTCACGTTTTTAAACCATTTTCCATTTTGTGGTTTTCTTATCCAAAGAAAATTCCATTTTTCTTGACGTGGCATTTTTTTCTGAAAACCATGCAAATGTGCTCTGAAACATAAAAATGCAAAACAGGTTTTTCTGAAACTCTGAAACGCAGTGAAGATATAGAGAATACCAGGCTAATGTATTTTGATATCAGGTTTATTAGGCAAGGCTAGGAAACGTGTAGGAATTCCGAGGCTTGCCGAGGAATTCCTACCGTTTCCGAGCCGAGCCTGATAAACTTGATATCAAAAGACAGTAGCTTGGTATTCTATAAATCAGGTAACATTTTGTGCTCGAAAATAAGCACAGATGATATCATTATCTATGGAAAGAACGCGGAATTGTTTACTTTGTGTCATTACACTGACGTCATTCGGTAATGTCACCTGACGTCATCCAACCAATGGAACGTCCGTTTTCACTTCGTTGTAACCCGGATGTTTGTATCAGGTTAATGCCTGATACAACACAGAGTTATCAGTCAGTATGTATTCAGTCAATACAGGGCAGGTTACCTGATAAAGTAGTGTTTGGATTCCCATTCGAGAAGTGAACTTGGTCTGTGTTAAAAACTATTTTCCGTTTTGTGGTTATCCCATGAAAATGCCGTTTTTTCATGATGTAGCCAGAGCTCCAGATAACTGCGTATTTGCTTAAATACCCAATTAAAATTGCCAAAAACCCAATTGAAATCAGAAGTAGCGAGTATCAAAAAGCAATAAAACTTTTGTTCATGCTGCAGAAAACAATAAACAGACCACAAATATAGCATATTTTTTCTTATTTTCCATGAAAAAACATCTTGGTATTTCATTAGAATTGTCATGTTTTCATTTTGAAGCAAACTATTCAATAATTTCTGTCTGTTTATGTGTAAACAGTAGTGCGATTTAATTTTACACAATTAAAATTTTTAAATACCATCTGAATTGCTTCAGAAATGATGGAGTGACAATACTCAATTACTAATTCCTTATCTGGAGCCCTGAGTAGCGTTTCTTCTAAAAAACCATGTGCGTGCATGTGAAACAAAAACGCAAAATAGGTTTTCTTGAAACTGTGCCCATGCGTATTGATACAAAAGCAGTTCACCGTTATGTATCACTCGGCAAGCGCTGTGAACTTAAAATGGGAAAACACACAGAAAACAAAAAAACGTTTGTGTTCCCATTCGAGAAGAGAACTTTGTCGAATCGTTGGCCAAACGCTTCCTGTATTCCTAATTCTAAGCAAATCCCTGTATTCCGAACGTTTTTATCGAGTCTAAACCATCCATGCACATGTGCATTGAAACAAAAAACGCAAAACATGTTTTCCTGAAACTCTGCACATGCGCAGTGGTACAAAAACGGTAAAACAATAAAACGGACAGAAACCACAAAAACTGGTTTTCTTGATCTATTTACCTATTTAGGTGTATTCCACTTGTAGGGGATTAACCCTTACAATGCGGCAAACACAAATCGGTGTCTGCTGTTGTTTTATATGTTGTATTAACCCATTCAACACTATAGAACTCTATAGCTGTGTTTGGAAACAGTGTAGATCCAGATGAGCCGGCTCGTGACGAGCTGCCTCATCAGGATCTGCACTTTTTGTAAATAATTTTATTTTTTCATTTGGAAAAAAACACCCCTTTCCATTGTCTGAAAATAATTTTGTGACGACTGGATTGACTGGCAAATTGCCATATCAAAGTCCATTCCTGGGGCCGGTTTCACTAAACTTCGTACGGCCAAAATGTTCGTAAGTGAAAACTTATTATAGTCTGTAAATTGTACATTAACAATGTTTTGTTGTAAACAATTATTGGATTTACATTTACATGTAATGAGCATAGGCTGCATATGCGGCCTATGCTCAATAAATGTAAATCCATCAATTGCCATTTTCAGACGATCCTAAATTTACACTTACGAACATTTTAGCCTTACGAAGTTTAGTGAATCGGGCCCCTGTTATTTAGGAGTGACAGGGTTAAGCAATAACATTGAGTTGTATGTGTCTACGTATTGCAGGTGTACGGAAAAATGCCCCACGTTTGGTCCACTACCGCCCCCGTGTCACTTGATCCCAGACTTCACGAAGCCCTGCTGTATGAAACCTGACTGTTATTTCAACGGGCAGACCGGGGAAATAACCGGCCAGCAGACCCAGTCACCGTTACCAGGGCAACCATCGCATACCGCAGCTCCCGCACCAAGTATGTCACTAACACGTACTCCCTTAAATATCAGACGTGGAATGTGCCATGCTGAGTTTTAGACTATTCCATAATCTGAAAGGGGTCCTTTATAAAATGTCTGATAAGTACTTAGTCGGTATATTTTTAGCCCCTATTAAAATCCCTTAGAAAAACTTTTTTTTCTACAATAATATTTGACGGAATTGTGTCTAATAAAAAACAATAGGATGAGAGTAACATTTTTATTATTTACAAAAATATACAATTGGTGATTGTGTTTTTACATTTGGAAGGAAATTTCATGATCATTTCCTTCCAAATCCGTTGTTGAACATGCGCACAAACTTCACAACCTACAGTAGCGCTTTTCTGTTCCTTTCCTATTTGTATGTACTAATATCGTATACATATCGTAATCGTATAGTATTGGTATATTTAATGAGCATATCGTATGATCATATAATATTGGTATGTTTGTACCGTATCATCGTATAGTACAAACGTACTATACGAATATTATACCAGTTCGTATATACGATATATCCGTACGGATATGGTATGAATATACCATAATCTGGTATGTTTGTACGATACAAACGTACCAGAATTATACACATGTATAACAATCGTATAAACGTACGATTTGAATGGTATATCTATACGATATTGGTTGGTATGTACGGTACAAACATACCGTACGTTTATATTATATGCATATCGTATAGAAAACATATCGTATTGATATAGTATACGTATAGTATTGGTATAGTATACGTATAGTATTGGTATAGTACGTATAGTTGACCTGCAGAAAAGCGCTACTGTACCCACATACACATATCTATTTGAGATATTCTAAAACAATACAGGAAAATGTGTTTTAACTCTTTGAACCCGAAAGCCCGCTATAGCGGTTTATGCAAACAGTGCAGATCCAGATGAGCCGGCTCGTAACGATTTTGATTTTGTGTCCGAATTTGAGGAATGGGCCCCGAATGCTTTATAAACACGGGCCGTGATCTGGCGTGTTTCAGAGTTTTGTGTGTACAAGAACGCCCAGTTTAGCCAAGGACAGACATGGGTGGACGGATGCCAGTACCGGTGTAGATGTGACGATGCCAGCCGAGCCCTATATGTCTGCAATGACAGGTATTGAACAATGGCTGCAAAACATACATACATTATACAGTCCCATTGAGACGATTCTAACGCACTCCCAACTTGCCATTTTGATGGAGAAATAAGAAATAAGAAATTGACCTACAAATTACGCACCTTAACTGGAGCTCTGTTTATAAATGTTACTCTGCCTCAAGAGCAAACAGTGCAGGTCCTGATCACACGTGGATGTGCATGCTGATTTGGTGCTGTATTGATGTCAATAAGCCAGCCCCTTATTGACATGGCGATAACATAGTCACCACCCCACCCGTCCCTCCACCCCATTCATAATTATAAGGGCCAATGCTCAACATGATGGTTCAAATTATGATCACTACATATGCATGTACTTAAATAAAACAATTGGAAAATAAAATATTTAAAAACTTACAACTAAAAGAGCAGTGGGTTAATTTAGGCCATACAAACGTACTTTTGTTCTCCTACACATGCCTAGGGTTTGCAGAAAGCGATGCGGGAGGACGTGTTTTTATTTTTTGCATGAGATCTTGCAAGTCGCCAGATGTATTTTGCATGTCATTTACAAATGTGGTTGGTTCACATATATGTTTAATAAAGATGCTATGACATATATAGACATGAAAAATCAATATATTTTGTCGGATATAATTGTATATAAAATATTTTTGAACGGTAGTGTTTTTGATCGATCATGTGGCGAATTTACAATCTGTTTTATTTGTTGATGACAATAACATTTTCTGACGCGCAGGGAGTTTTCGGATGTGGCTGTATTTGAGAACCAAGGTACTTTTTATGGCCTAAATTGAAGGTGTCTCTGGAATAAACGGGGCTTAGACTCCCTCAAGTTCAAGGAGTTAGCCCCCTTATTTCACTGACCCCTTCAATTATTGTGTATCTTAATGATTTATTTCACGCCCATGCTTTAAATGACGCCCACCCCATAGTGAAAATAAGTATCTTTAATGAAACGGTTATTGTATACTTTATACTAGTCTGAGCTACCTTAGCCAATTTCAGTCTACGGATACGATAATAAAGGTATATGTTGTTACCACTCATTTGAACCGTCTCGTCAAGACGGTTCAAATGAGTGGTAACAACATATACTTTCGAGATGAAATAAAGAAAACAGTATTTTTTCCCCTAAAAAGTTTATACTACTATAATTGTATCCCGTCTTTAATGGGTTATTAAGCTTTATTACTTCAATCACAGGTGCCCGACATATCCCAACCTGCCACCTCAGTGTCACATGGAGACAAGCCCAGATGACAGCTGTTGTCGCCAGCCCGTGTGCAACTTCACCACCACAGCCGGGCAGATTACGGGCAGCCCGGCCCCCATCGTGATCCCCACCCAGGTGCCCGGGATAATTACTGGGCAGGCGAACACCCCCGCACCGACCCCCGGGCCCGACGGACAATATCCCGCGCCTGAACGGCTCGGTGAGTGATACTGAATCACAAAATTTAGGTTTTTGAAATAACCTTATATGTAGAAATTAGGATTAAAGGTACATACCCGCGCAGTAGGCACAAAATGTTCTTTATAGGAATTAAATAAGTGTATAATTATGTCACTATTCCACCAGTTCTAAAAATTACGAGTGCCCGCTATACAAATATAATCATTTATTAATTATCAATTTACTGTTAGCGACGCGCGGCGGTAACAGTCTATTTTGATAATGTGCGGGGACGACGACTTTCACATCACGGCTTGCTGTGCGCATGCGCAGTATACTACGCGTGCCAGTAGGCTTCCCAATATGTAAACAAGAATATCAACATGTCGAAACGTCCAGGACGGAAATTGTATGAAACGGCGTCGGCCAAAAAAAAGCGAAATGTCTGAGGGACAGGCCGTACAGAGAGAGAGTGGTTAATATTGGCGACCTTATCACCAAATGGAAAGAGTTACGTGGAGATTTAGATTTGGACTCGAACAGAGATTTTTCTTCTCAAATTCCGATATTCACTGCGCATGTCAAAGATGTGATATGATTGACCATGTCACTTGACGAGTATTGGTAAAAATAGCACGAGGTCGGAAAATGCCCTTTCTGGTCGCGGCATATAAAATGCGATTTAACACCAATTAACACGCGCCGTAATTAAAAATAACTCGTTAGTGGGTAAACAAATGGCTCATATAAGGCATGACAGAAAATGAAAAATAGTAGTACAGTGTAACCTGCTGCGTGGTCATGTACCTTTAACATTTTAATAAATACCGTTTATTCAACCAGATGAACTGATTATCGTGAGGTAATACAAAGTGATTGGGTCATATGCATATTGTTTTTTTAGCGGTAGGACTCAATTACAAGTGCATTATTTCAAAATTATCATTTCACCTGATTAACCCTTACTACGCTGAATTTAATTTTGTCGACTGCTGGAAATGTTTTATTTTCAATATTTCTCGGTAAAAACCTGTTTTAGCAGCGCATGAGAATCGTCTCTACTGGAGACGATTCTCATGTGCTGTCAAAACATGTTTTTTGTTAGGAATTAAGGCAAAAATGAAAAACAGCAAACGACAATTTTCGTCTCCCGCGTAGTGAAAGCTATTTTCTCACATTTCACAAATGGTACTTTATAAAAAACAATGTGAATAAAGTGTAAAATATTGCCAAGAGTTGTGCAAATTAAGTTATGGATGCGGACCATAGTGAAGGTGACTGTCTCGCGAACTAGAGGGTGATAGAACATGATTTCATTGGTCGTAGGAAACACGTCATTTCATCGTTCATTTCTCCATATATGGAAATCACGAGTGGTGTAAACTACTGCCACTCTTTGTTACGTATACACACCATATCTGAACACCCAAGGTCAATGTCACTGTGGACTGTGTTCAGTTTACAGTGCCACCTCTCTACAGCAGCCACCCATGGAAAGACACACAACTGGCTGTTGTAGAGAGGTGGCTGTTGTAGGGAAGTAAAATATATAGGCAATTGTCCATTTGGGATACTACAATATTGGCTGTTACAGCGTGTGTTGTTCTAGAGAGTTGGCCGTTCTGGGAGGTTTGACTGTATTATCAAGGCAAGGGGATTAGCTTAACCCTTAGACCGCTACACACAACACTTGTTGTACGCTGTTGCTTTATATCTAGCCTTATTTTTATGCCCTCGCTACCGAAAGGTACGGGGGCATATAGTGTTACCAGCGTCCATCCATACGTCCGTCCCGTACGTCCGTCCCGTCCGTACGTCCCGATATTATATTCTTTAGTAACTTCTACATGGCTTCACATATTATGTCAATATTTATACACGTGATACATATGAACGAACATCCCTTACACACTCCACCCCCAAGTACTTCGACCTTGACCTTTGGCCTTCACCTTTTCCACTTTAAATGTTTGCTTGGCACTTTGGGACAAATCTACGTGCAAGTTTCTCAATCCAACAATAACTTCTCAATACTTTTGCCAATCGCTTAAAAATTTATACACATCATACATATGAACATGCCCTACATACTCCACCACCCAGTACTTCGACCTTGACCTTTGACCATCACCTATTCTACTTTAAATGTTTACTTACCACTTTGGGACAAATCTACGTGCACGTTTCTCAATCCTACAATAACTTCGCAATACTTTTGCCAATCGCTTAAATATTTATACACATGATACATATGAACATGCCCTACACACTCCACCACCCGGTATTTCGACCTTGACCTTTGAACTTCACCTTTTCTACTTTAAATGTTTACTTACCACTTTGGGACAAATCTACGTGCACGTTTCTCAATCCTACAATAACTTCGCAATACTTTTGCCAATCGCTTAAATATTTATACACATGATACATATGAACATGCCCTACACACTCCACCACCCGGTATTTCGACCTTGACCTTTGAACTTCACCTTTTCTACTTTAAATGTTTACTTACCACTTTGGGACAAATCTACGTGCACGTTTCTCAATCCTACAATAACTTCGCAATACTTTTGCCAATCCCTTAAATATTTATACACATGCTACATATGAACATGCCCTACACACACCACCACCCAGTACTTCGACCTTGACCTTTGACCTTCACCTTTTCTACTTTAATGTTTTACTTAGCACTTTGGGACAAATCTACGTGCACGTTTCTCAATCCTACAATAACTTCTCAATACTTTTGCCAATCCCTTAAATATGTATACACATGATACATATGAACATGCCCTACACACTCCACCACCCAGTACTTCGACCTTGACCTTCACCTTTTCTACTTTAAATGTTTACTTACCACTTTGGGACAAATCTACGTGCACGTTTCTCAATCCTACAATAACTTCTCAATACATTTGTTAATCCCTTAAATATTTATACACATGATACATATGAACATGCCCTACACACTCCACCCAGTACTTCGACCTTGACCTTTCACCTTCACATTTTTATGCCCCCACAGCCGAATGGAGTGGGGCATATAGTGTTACCGGCGTCCGTCCGTACTCGTATAAATGGCTTGTAATCAAATATGCCTCGTTTTCTTTGGCTGCCAGCGGGGGCATTTGTGTGCCGACAGGCCACATTTCTAGTTCAATAAAACATGGTTTAACAGCACTTTAGAATCATTCTGAAGTGCTCTCAAAGCATGTTGGAAATGATTACAAAGTGCTGTCAAAGCGTATTTTTGGTGATAATAATTGAAAATATAAAATAAACAGCAGATGACAAAAGATAATATAGTGGTGTAGGGATTAATGAAAATGATGCCCTTGTTTTTATAGTTTTAATTGGCAATATAATGTTTGTAACATGCAAATGTATTGTTCGTATGCCCACCAGCTTTCTGAGAGTACAAGGGATTGCAATAAGTCAACTTATTGTAGTTTTAATTGGCAGTAGGATGTAACATGTAAATCTATTGTTCGTTTGACCACCAGATTTCTGTAATACTATAGGTGATTGCAGTACGTCGACTAAGTGTATTAATTGGCAGTAGAATATAACATGTAAATGCACTGTCCGTTTGCCCCCAGATTTCTGTGAGTATAATTAAGGAGTGCAGTACGTCGACTAATTGTATTAATTTGCAGTAGGATGTAACATGTAAATCTACTGTCCATTTGCCCCCAGATTTCTGTGAGCATAAGGGAGTGCAGTTCCACTAATTGTATTAATTAGCAGTAGGATGTAACATGTAAATCCATTGTCCGTTTGCCCCCAGATTTCTGTGAGTATAAGGAAGTGCAGTACGTCGACTAATTGTATTAATTGGCAGTAGGATGTAACATGTAAATCTAGTGTCCGTTTGCCCAGATTTCTGCGAGTATAAGGGAATGCAGTATAAGCAGGATGCGACCTGGGACGATGGCTGCCAATACACGTGTCGCTGTATCGACGCTAACATCGGACGTTATCAGTGTAACGAGAAGTATGTTTACTATATAGTCTGTATGAGTATGTACATGTACATGCATTATTCAATTGGGCCATTTAGTAATGATTGTAGGGTGCTCTCCCATACAGATACATTTTGTATATGACCTTGCTGTTGAATGGTTGTAACACCATAATCAATACATCACTCAATCAATTTGGTCATTTATTGAGAAAATGTATCGTACTATGTCTGCGATCGCAGAGCCCCAGTTCAGGCATGATATTTTTTAATTATTTATTATATGCATCACCTGAACAAATAATATTTTCGACAGATTATAAAGTATGATCATTGCACATCAAAAAATAAATACAGAAAATAAATAGTAATGTCAGTTAACATGTTAAGGAAACACGGTTATCGCCCCTGATATCAGTCTGTAAATTTACGCCTGATATAAAATGTATAATAATGCCAATCAATATGTGGGGTAATGGTGAATGTCAATCAGTGCAGATCCTGATCAGACTGCGTATGCACAGTCTGATCTGGATCTACACTGGTCGCAAAACTCATAAGCCCCATTTCTCCAGTCACAGCCACAAATTACATCTATTACACCTAAAGGTCTGCATATGTGGAAAGAACGCATATATGTACAGTTATGGTAATGATCATAGGTGCCCGAAGTACACAAAGCTCCCCGCCGAGTGTCACCTGACGAAAGACGCGGCCAAACCTTGCTGCTTCAAGCCTGTGTGTTACTTCCCATCCAGCACGGGCCAGTTCCACGGGCAGGGGATCACTCTGGCCCCCCTCCCCGGGCACACCGCCGCCCCGAACCCTCACTCTGCCACTCCATACCCCACACCTGGATTGCCAAAGGGTATGTAGTCAAATGTAAATGCTTTAATTTAACGACGGCACTGGCTTGATGACCTTGCATGTCGGGACCGACTATTTAAGTCCCCATCCGATATGACTTGGCTAGCACGAAGCTTTCTTGCCCAATGACACACCGAATCGGCCATTTGCAGTGGTCGCGGTTTCCCGATCCGCAGGCAGACGCTTTACCTACTGAGCTAATCTGGCCAACCTAAGGGTTTGTACATGTAGTCTCTTCAATGGACGTTTTATGTACGCTGACACATATTTATGAATACATGTAGTCGCCACCTGTTCGAGATTTGTTTTAATGTTTTCAGCTAAATACCATAAGTCGGATTTGCCTGAAACTTTATATGCTTATTGTCGCGCCCACTTGAGGACATCGCTATAGAGTCAGCACATTGGTGAACATCCGTGCGTCCGTCCGTGTGTCCGTGCTAAAGTTTTTTATTAAAATGTTTGGTTAAAGTTTTTCGGTATACTAACAAAAGTCTCGGCAGGCGCGACATGGCCATCTAGTTTGTCAACATTCATATTTGTATTCTTAGTCCACCCTGCAGCCCATGTGCTGAAGGTCAAATTACTTGGACATTTGTGTCGAAAGTTGTTGAGGGGTATATCCTCCATCCGTGTTTCTGATTTCTTGATTGTCAATTATTTGTGTATTCATGAGATATACCGGTATGTGTATCCTGGCCGCAGCTGCTTTCGCTGACGTTCCATTGGTGGAACTACATCACATGACTTTACCAAATGATGCAAGTGTAATGACATAATGCAGACCAATCAGCGGTCTATTCAATGAAAACCATGTTATTTCTTGTCCATCTCCTAGGATGAAAAAGTGTTACCTGTAGCCTATTTCATCAAAATTGCAAAGTATACTTACCTAGCAAAGTATACTTTGAGGGAGAAATTTTCAATTTAAGAATAAATTTATTATTTTTAGCCAGGTTTTTTTAAAAAAAATCCAGGCTATTGGATTGGCGAAAGCCGGGCGTGCGGGCGGCGGGCGGGCGGCGGGCGGCGGGCGGCGTCCACAATCAATGTTATGTTTTCGTGTTTGAGTCCATTTCTTTGTTACTGTACCACCTAGGACCACCAAACTTTCACAGCTTCATAATCAAGGGGTGCCCACCACATATCACTATCCAACACGTTAATCTTTTTTTAACTTTACCCATTTTTTCCGCGCAGTCGACTTAGCCATTTTCAATATTAAGTTTTCGTGTTTGAGTCCATTTCTTTATTACTGTACCACCTAGGACCACCAAACTTTCACAGCTTCATAATTAAGGGGTGCCCACCACATATCACTATCCAACATGTTACTTTTTTTTTTAACTTGACCCATTTTTTCCGCGCAGTCGACTTAGCCATTTTAAATGTTAAGTTTTCGCGTTTACAATGTTAACTTTTCGTGTTTAAGTCCATTTCTTTGGTACTGTACCACCTAGGACCACCAAACTTTCACAGCTTCATAATCAAGGGGTGCCCACCACATATCACTATCCAACATGTTACTTTTTTTTAGCTTGACCCATTTTTTCCGCGCAGTCGACTTAGCCATTTTCAATGTTAAGTTTTCGCGTTTAAAATGTTAAAGTTTTCGTTTTAAGTCCATCATTTCTTTGGTACTGTACCACATAGGACCACCAAACTTTCACAGCTTCATAATCAAGGGGTGCCTACCACATACAACTATCCAACATGTCACATTGTGACCATTTTTTTACCTTCACCTATTATTTCTACGTAATTGACTTAGCCATTTTCGACTTTAACTTTTTAACGTACGTCTGCATGGTTAATTAAAGTCTTTTGCTTAAAACTTTTTCGTTATACTATATCTCTGCAACTGCTTCGCCCATTACCTTGAAACTTCACATGGGTGTTTATCATCATCCATATTTTCATTCTACCCCCCAACCGTGCTGCCCCTGTGCCCAATGTCAAGGTCAAATTACTTTGAATTATTTTGTTAAAGTTTTTTCGTGTACTATATCTCTGCAACTGCTTCATCCAATACCTTGATACTTCACATGGGTGTTTATCATCATTGTCGCACCCGCTTGCGGAAAGCGCGATATCGTCGACATTTTGGCATACGTCCGTCCGTACGTCCGTACCTCCGTTTGTCCGGTTAAAGTTTTTACCTTAAAGTTTTTCCATCTACTATATCTATTTTTTTAGTGTCCATGCCTCGCCCCAAGGCGCGACATGCAGGCCACGGCCATCTAGTCTACAAAAAGTGCGTATAATTATGTTATCCAAGTGTCTATGCTTGGAAAAAATCTGGCCTTCGTGGCTTTGCCTCGCTTCTTGTTTATTATACTGAATTCATTACATTATCACAGCCATTTTGGCTGTGATAATGTAATACATTCAGTATAATAATTATGCATACAGTCGAGCACCAGTATCTCGAAATCGAAGGGAGATCGTCCATATAGTCGAGATACGATTAGGTTCGAGATAGCGATGAAGTGACATGGTCAAATATTTTCGCGAGAAATATGAACTCATTTTACCCATTAGACAACGAGTAAACAATCACCCATTACCTAATGACCAAAGGTAGTAAGCTAATCAACATTACAAGGTGGCGTAACGACTATGTGACTTGTGTAAAAGACCAGCGTGATATGCTTAATGAATCGTGACAAATTATAATATATCCAGGTTGACTAATTAAGCAAACAACCTGAGGTAGGTGCGAATTTATTTTGTTTTGTCTGATACAGTTACAATGTTTGGAAAATTAGTGTCAACCAAATAGATCTTGGCAGCCAGGCACTTAGGCGATTTATCCAACTATTTATGTGATCGAGATTGCGAAGAGAATGTTAACGTATTTGTATACATGGGGGACAGAATGAACAGTCGAGATAGAGAACATATACGAGGGCCATGATGTGAATTCTCCATTTAAAATAATTCCATAGAATCCACCGCTTTTCGCCACAGTGACCACCTACTGTGTGAGGCAATAAAACTGACCATTAAGAGATAAAGACTGCAGCAAAACCACTGACCACTGATTTATTACCCAACACCCAGCAACCACTTGTCAGGGACTACTTTCCTTGTCTACACATCTCAAGAGACCATCTGGCAACTGATAGTGACATTGTGTAGTAACACGATTTAGCTACATGTGTAAGGTCAGGTCAGATATAGCAAATTATCCATTCCGATTCTATAGGATAAGCCAGATTCATAATTTGACCATTTGGCAATGGGAAAACTAGCATACACATCAGACTTCACAAAGATGGCAGTTCATGGTTTAGTTTATATGTAATAAAAATCGGGTCCAATTTCCTAACCCTCTCAACACTACAGACCTGTATATCCGGGTGTACAGACATAATCCCCCCCGGACATAATCCCCCCTGTTTTTTTTGTTACCAGGGTGGACATAATCCCCCCTGACAACCGGACATAATCCCCCCACCCCCCCCCCCCCCCCCCTGCAGAAATCATAAGATATATAGAATAGTGGATTTAGGTTGATGTATCTAAAAGAATTTTAATTCATTTGTTTAATTTGGATAATCATATAATTCCTTATATATAAATGTGCTTTATGTCAGATACATGTATGGGCTATTAGTAAAGATAAGACAACAAATTAACTACTTTCTTTGTAATATGTATTGTAGGCTTGTAGCCTGATTTTAGGTTGATAGAATAAAAACATGGGATTCGGCATATATGTAAATGTTTCGTAAACAAATTATTATGCACGTTCATAAAGACATAAAACTAGACACAACTTATGTGCTTTATTAAATCCTGCAGGGGGGATTATGTCCGATGGGATTATGTCCGGGGGAGGGATTATGTCCGGGGGGATTTTGTCCTCCCTGGTCAAAATAAGCAGGGGGGATTATGTCCAGGGGGGATTATGTCCTACACTCGTATATCTGTGTTCACAAACAGATTAGAATGGAAGGTCTTCGAGCCATTTCCCACCCTTAAATATAAGAATACAAGTAGAACCAGATGTGCTCGTAACGAGTTGGCTCATCAGGATCTGCGTTGTTTGTGATAATTTTGATAATTGCTGGGATTTTTTTTTCTTCTGATTTTTTAAAAACACACCTCTACTGATGAATGGGCATCTATAAATAAACATAAAATAGTCCATACGAGTAACGAGCCGGCTCATCTGGATCTACACTGTTGGTGAAAACAGGTATACAGGTCTGTAGTGGAAGGGTGAAAACAGGTATACAGGTCTGTAGTGGAAGGGTTAAAATAGGAAAAATAGTTCCACTTCCACAATGTGTTTATACCTTTGAACAACATCTTACCGTATTGGACATACGAGTGCAATTGAATAACAAATTAACTAAATATACAAATGTACGTACATCCATGAGCCCATGTATTGAAGTATATCATTTTTATGAAACTTGTATGACTATTTCCTTTGTGTAATAGTCTATGTGTATTCCTACGCATATGCATGGCAATGCACTAGAACCAAATTAATTAAATTAATTAATTTAATTTGCTCATTTATGGACGAATTTCAAAATTTAAAAAAATGCCATTGCCTATTTTTTCATACAAATACATGTATGATAACTATTTTTACATTCGTCGATTTTTTTGTTCTTTTTTAGAAAATAGGCTGAGTTGCCAGTCCATCATTACCTCAGATTGCTATCAGTAACTTCTTTGAAGTTAAAATCAATACATCTGGTATCTCAGAAAATCCTCCAGAGTCACCACATGGGGTGATGGCAATTCCCTATGACTGAACCCCATATTCTCTATACAAAGTGGGGTTCAAGCTTAAATGCAACATTCACGGCATGCATAGTCGAGATAGCCGAGGAAATTTATATTAAACAAATAAGGATATAATTCGGGACTTTAGTGAATAATCGAGATAGGGAATATCATCGAGATACTTATATTCGAGATACAGGTGCTCGACTGTACTTTTAATCATGAAATATATGCAGTTGTTAGTTCTATATGAAATAATTCATTTCGTGAAAAATAAATGATTACTCTCTCAAAGTATACTTTGCTAGATAAGCATACTTTGCAATTTTGATGAAATCGGCTGCAGATCAAGAGAATACAGTGGAACCTCTCTAAACCGGACACCCATACACTCTCTCACCGTTGATAAAGTTTGTTCATGATCGCAAACCACATACACTCCGGCCTGAGATTATCTTACCAAGAATTGCAATCCAGCGGTCCTTGAATTGCAATTCGTCCCCTCTGAAATTGCAGTCTAATTGCGGTCCAATCGCGGTCCCGTTTTTGCGGTCATTCTTTCGCGATACCGTTTGTGCGGTAATTATTTCGCTATTTGCGGTAAAAACTTAGCGTTACGCGTATATATACACCTAATTCTACTATTTATGTATATTTTATTGGTTTTTAAATGGCTAAATACAGATAGGAAAATATATCTTTTCGTCAGAAAAAATCAACTATTTTGATTTTATTGCCGCATTGGTCAAGCAGAGCGGTCCGCTGGTTTGACCGCAGAGCGCAGCGTAAAGCGGTCATTCTTTCGCAGTTTAAAGAAAAAAAGGAGCGTAGACTGCAATTAAAAGCGGAGCGCAGCGCTATAACTGCGCTATAAGTATTGCAATTCCGCAACCAACTCTTTGGACCGCAGTCACATGATTGCAGTCCGATTGCGGTCCAATTGCAATTAATGGGAACGCGAATTGCAATCCTGCGCTCCATGAATTATTGCAATTCGCCTGGTAAGAGAACCGCAGGCCACTCTGTATACCTGTTTTGCGGTGCGTACATGTATATGTCTGATTTACATACAGTGAAGCCTTTCTAAACCAGACACGCTGGGGACCTCCCAGGGTGTCCGGATTAGAGAGGTTTCACTGTACCATATATTGTCTATACAGGGTGGCAAGCAGGAAACTGGAAAAAGCCCACAGTGAAAAAAGGGACATTCTAATAAGGGTCCAAATCGGGGGGAAAATCTGGGATTTTAACTTTTTGGTAACTTGATAGACTCGTTGATAGATCAGTAGAATGACATTCATAAATGTATAAGACAGTATAGTATAGTGCATATTCACAGATTGATCTGGTTCTACACTGGTTGCAAAACCTATAAGCCCCATGTCTCCAGTTACAGTCACAGCCACATTTGTGACTAGTGTAGATCCTGATCAAATAGCACACTCCTGTAGACTGATAATTATATAAATTGCTGGTTAGAAGCATGACAGATGTTCCATTGATGGAATGACAAACAGTGCAGATCCTGATCAGACTATGCGGATGCACAGGTTGATCTGGATCTACACTGGTCGCAAAACCTATAAGCCCCATTTCTCCAGTCAGAGCCACATGTATGTTGTTTGTTTGGCGTTCCAGACGTGTGTGTGTACAGAGACAGCCAGTATACCCAGGGCCAGCAGTGGTACGACGGTTGTACGTACAAGTGTAGCTGCGAGCAGGCACAGCGCGGCATATACAGGTGTAGTCGGCGGTATGTATCACATATGAGACATGCCATGCGATTTTGTACCTTCGGACATCTACATAATTTCAAGAAATACAAAATTTACAATATTTTCCGTAAATGTCGTCATAAGTTGACCAATTATATTCCGCATGCACTCTGAAAAAATTGTCAACTTCTTTCTTTTCACACAGCTTCTTGGTATTCGTTTCAACTAAACCACCACCAGGCGCATCTGCATTGTCTTCTGACAACTCTTGTAAACATTTATATTAAGGGCTTCTTGAAATTATTTAGGTTAGTGGTTGTTTAAGTAAGTGACATGTAGTCTATACTGAAAACCATGCTTTTAGCTCGCCTGTTATGTCTAAGGTCCTGTGTCCGTCAGAAGCCCATTTCTCAGATATTTGTTAATTGTTATTGCAGGTGTGCATCCTACCCAGGCCTGCCCGCGGACTGTCACCTGGTGGCCGACCACCAGGACCCTCTATGCTGCCAGGTGCCCCAGTGTACCCGGAGCAGCAACTCCAGTGTGCCCTACCCCACCCCGCCCCTTGGCCACATCAGTGGCGGCATGGTCACCCCCGCCCCCACCCTCATGCCAAACATCAATCCGCATCCTGATCGATCCACGCTTACTCCGCCTGTCAATCCAACACGAGGGCCGATACCCAAAGGTAAGATTATTGTTTTGACCTAGACTGGCCCATCCCCTCCAGTTTACATTGTAGGGGGATTTCCGGGACTAGTGGTACAGCAACGTAACGAGGAGATAGAAGGCCAGATTTCCATTCTTCACGCGTCAATTGAGGCGATTGTGGTAGCCTTCAACGTCATTATTGGTTCGGATGGACCGTCCGTACACACTCCAAGAGGGGATGGGCCATTATTTTTTATTATACTGATTTTTTACATTATCACAGCCATTCTGGCTGTGATAATGTAATAAATTCAGTATAATAATTCTGCAATCTTATAATCCTGACATTTATGCAGTCGTTAGTTCTATATGCCCTAAATGCATTTCTCAAAAATAAAGTATTACTCCCTCAAAGTATACTTTGCTAGAAAAGTATACTTTGTAATGTTGGTGAAATCGGCTACTGGAGCTAGACTGGCAACAAATGGTACATGCCCTATTGTCCAATAACATATCAGGAGCTAGACTGGCCACAACTGGTATATGCCCTATTGTCCAATAACATATCGGGAGCTAGACTGGCCACAAATGAGACAATGAGATGTTCTCGTTTTTACTAAAATTTCCATGAAAAAAATCTGTACCTATTAAAGAAGCTTTGCCATTTTTCGTGGAGAATATTTAAAAATTATATGTTGAAAGTTGACGAACGAAATTTGCGTTAGCTTTCGACATCATTTACAGGAAACATTAGTTTCTGTAAAGATTTTTCTTGCCATAAAAATCTGCATCTTTAAAAGATACACAATATTCTTGTTCACCCTCTACACAGTCACGACGGCCACAGTAATGAAGAAATCAATATGATCTAGACGCATGTGTAGACATGGTATAAGTGCATGTTTTTATATACGTACTTCCGTTTCACATTGAAATGCAATGCAACGCAAGACGTCAATCTTTTTTCAATATTGACGTCTCGTGAGTTAATATTGGTCAGTGCCGAAACTTCGCTTCACATGGCAGAACAGTTCCTTCTAAATCACCACTACTGTCTGTTTCACGAAAGCTGCACATATTTTACGGCCATATAAACAATTCAAAAACAATATTTTTTTCGATAGTATTAAATTAAAGGAAAATTTAAGAATGAGCCTTCTTTTTATTTCGTGAAATTTGGTCAAATATTGATTTTATTGCGAAAACAAAATTTCCCCATGTTTAACATGGGGAAATGTTTTAGAATTTCAGAAATACTGGACCGATTTTTAAAATTTAACTTAAAATTCGTGAGTTAATATTGGTCAGTGCCGAAACTACGCTTCACATGGCAGAATAGTTCCTTCTAAATCACCACTAATTTGTTTTACTTAAATTTTGTATATTTTTTTAAGAGCATATAAATTGAAAATGATGTACGTATTATAATAAAAAGGTTATTTGATTTGATATGGATATATGCCACTCGTTCCCCGCTCCTAAAGTCGCGCAATATCGCACACTGCGGAACTCGTGCATATAGCCACATACAAATCAAATACATGTAACCTATAAGCATGATAAGTACTGTGGTTTTTTAGAGAGCGCCTATGGCCCAGTATCACTGACTTTAGCTCTAGATACAAAATCACATAGCTTGTCTCTACGGAGTCCAGCAGGGGACATAGATTTCTTTTTATTAATTGTTTCCCACGAAATAACAATTTGTTCCCTCAATTTAACAATTCGTTCCAACGAAATAACAATTCCTTCAATTGAGGGAACGAATTGTCATTTCGTGGGAATGAATTGTTAATTTGAGCGAACAAATTGTTATATCGTTGGAAAGAATTAATAAAAAGAAATCCATGTCCACTGTGGGGCTCCGTATGAGAGCACATGTGGCCCATTATCACTGACTTTAGTAGCCTATTTCACCAACATTGCAAAGTATACTTATCTAGCAAAGCATACTTTGATTGAGTAATCATTTATTTTTCCCGAAATGCATTATTTCATATAAAACTAACAACTGCATATATTTGATGATTAAAAGTATGCAGAATTATTATACTGAATGTATTACATTATCACATACAAAATGGCTGTGATAATGTAATAAATTCAGCATAATAAAAATTCATAAATTTATCCTAAGATTGAAAATTTCTCCCTCAAAGTATACTTTGCTAGAAAAGTATACTTTGCAATGTTGGTGAAATAGGCTACATATCTAGATACAAAATCACATAGCTCGTCTAAAATGGCACAGATGTCATATCTGCTGTGACAGTGATCTCTGTGTCTTGCAGCCGTGTGCATATACAAGGGCAACCAGTACAATCAGGGTCAGCGATGGCAGGACGGGTGCGACTATAACTGCGAATGTATGGACGCCACCACAGGCTTCTATGAATGCAGCGAAATGTACGTACTCTCTGCTTCAATTATGAGACAAACTAATGTGATTTTTTATGCCACCGGGTTTCGAAGAAACGGGTGGCATATAGTGTTTGGACCGTCCGTCTGTCCGTCCGTCTGTCCGTCCATCCATCTGTCCGTCTGTCTGTATGTCCGTCCGTCACACTTTTCGGTTAACCACTTTGTCACAGTTTCTCAAATATGCTGCAGGTGGCATCCGCGTTCGACAGACGCATTTCTTGTTTCCTATTAAGATGTACTTTTTTTTAATGAATAATATTTAGATAAATTCTTGATATTTTCTGTAAGTGACGTCGAACGTTGACAAAACTTGCTCTGAACTTTCAACAAGTGCAGTGAAGAAAAATGGGGAAACCCACAGAAACCACAAACAATTGTTTTCTGGCAAACATACTACAACGTGAGCCAAACGTGAGTGGAACCAAAACATCACGTCTAAACTGGGAACATAGAGAATACTGGGCTGGGGACCGTTTTACTAAAGTTCGTACAACTAAGATATTCGTAAGTGCAAATTTAGGATCGTCTGGAAATTTATATTGATGGATTTACATTTATTGAGCATAGGCTGCAAACGCAGCCTATGCTCAATAAATGTAAATCCAATAATTGTTTATAAGAAAACAGTGTTAATGTGAAATCCTAATGTTGCACTTACAAACATTTTAGTCGTACGAAGTTTAGTCAAAGGGCCCACTGGTGTCTTTTGCTATCAAGTCTATCAGGCAAGGATAGGAAACTCGTAGGAATTCCAAGGCTTGCATAGGATATACAGCATATGTTCAATAAATGTAAATCCATCAAATGAAATTTCCAGACGATCCTAATTGTTTACTTATAAACATTTTAGTGGTACAAAGTTTAGTGAAACAGTCCCCAGGAGCTATCGTAATATTGTGACCTACTCATTTGGATACAATTTATTCTAGTCAACACATATAAATATATGGTTACCCACAACAAAGAGTGTCCCAATACGTGTGGCTGTGACCGAAGAAATGAGGCTTATGGGTTTTGTGACCAGTACAGCTCCTGATCAAATAGTGCACTTCTGTAGCCTGATCACGATCTATGTTGCTTGTTTGAAGCATGACGGGTGTTTCAATGATTGAATGGCGAACAGTGCAGATCCTGATCAGACTGTGGGAATGCACAGGCTGATCTGGATCTACACTGGTCGCAAAACCCATAAGCCCCATTTCTCCAGTCACGGCCACATTTAAGGTTAGTATGGTTGTACTGGTTTATCTCAATAACAATGTATATGGATGCCATTTTGTTTTGGAAACCGCTATTTTATAGATGCAAAATTATTTTTAAAAAATCCATTTTCAGCCCCCCCCCACCCCCCCCCCACACCCCCTATTAAATTTCCATAGGATTTTGTTTTGGCAATAAAATCAATATTTGATGGAATATCATCAAATGAAAAAAGATTCCGGAGGGTGACGTTTAAACTTTGTTATTGATGATGAAGTTAAATTTAATTATGTTTGTTTTTAGATTTAATGTGTTTAATAGCCAAAATGCGTTGTCAGCAAACCGTGGAACAGACAGTTTTAGTTAGACTGGCCACAAATATCATACGTCTCATTTCTCACGTCTCCAGATGTCGCAAGTACCCTAACCTACAGCCCCCGTGTAAACTGGTACAGGACTACCAGAACTTGTGCTGCCAGAAGCCTCTGTGTGTCTTCCCGACCAGCCCCGGTGGAATCTCGGGTCACGGGACTTTGACCCCTACTCTGGTCCCTCCCGGCGTAGCTACCAACGCCCCGTCCCCGGGGTCATACCCCAGTGTTGGGCCTACCCTCGCTCCGCACGCGAAGAGTAAGTATTGTGGAGCCTCGCCCAACCAGCCCGTTTCTATATGTGGCCGTGACTGGAGAAATGGGGCTTATGTCCTTATTGACCAGTGTAGCTCCTGATCAAATACCACACTCTTGTTGACTGACAACGATCTATATCGCTTGTTAGAAGCAAGACGGGTGTTTCATTGATGTAATGGCGAACAGTGCAGATCCTGATCAGACTGTGCGGATGCACAGGCTGATTTGGATTTACACTGGTCGCAAAACCCACAAGCCCCATTTCTTCTGTCACATCCACTTATGATTGATATGTAACAGTGATCTTTACTTTAACTTACAGTGAAATTTCTCCAAACCAGTCTCCCTGGGAGGTCCCTAGAGTGTCTGGTTAGGAGAGGCTGCACTGTAATTATAGTAGTTTGTAAGATCTTATGCAGAAAGAAATAATAATTCTTTCTCTTTTTTTTAAATTTGTATTTGTAATTATATATTTGTAATTCATATATAAAACACGGAATGTAAATAAATTTTCTTAATAACATATATTACATGCTACATGTACCCAATGATTTACCATGATTCTGGAGGGAAATATATTCTCCCTAGAAATTCGCGAGACGTAATTGATTTAACGGTTCGACGTCATTTCCGGCGAAGAAACCATTCGTACGCTAACGTCAAAATTGTCAATTTTGACAACGTTATAAGCTGATCTAAGAGCAAATTTCAAATTTTTCGAAGAGCATGTAATAGAACAGAATACTGCCATACTGCCATAGACAGTATTTCATGTTTAATTTAGTGGTTTCTGGGCATTCCAGAGTCTATTTTTAGGTCTCATAAATGCCATGCTATATTTAGATTTACAGATCATGTGACTCAGGTCTGGTCCTGTGACGTAAGTCACATGATCAGATAGTGCCATATGATCAGTCACCTGATCAATGCTGTATCCCAAGATGCATCATTTGTGAACTTCACTTTTGTGTGTGAATGCTTTGCTGACTAAGCAAAATTTTCTTTCTTTTTTGTCGCCCCCGCTTGCGGACAGCGCGATATATGCCCATTGACGTACATACGTGAGTCCGGTTTAAAGTTCTTTTATTAAAGTTTTTGGTTGAAGTTTGCTTGAACTATCAAAGCCTCGGCGGCTCCGACATGCTGGTCGCGGCCATCCACTGATTATTTCACGAAAGCTGCTAAAATTTTACGGCTATATAAACAATTCAAAAACAATATTTTTTTCGAATGAGCCTTCTTGTCATTTCGTGAAATTTTGCCATATCTTGATTTTATGACGAAAATACAATTTCCTCATGACTGTGTCTATGGGGATTTAACATGGGGACATTTTTTTTTTGAATTTCAGAAAAACTAGACCGATTTTTTAAATTTAACTTTTATTTTGTTAGTTAGATCATTTCCACGCTATCTAGCCAGGTTTCGGAGTCAATTTCAAATTATTTTTTTTGACTCCTCCCACAGCTCCTCCACGTTCTTTTCTACATGTATTTAACGAAACCTGCCCAAATATTACGTCCATATAAACAATGCAAAAACAATATTTGTTTCGATAATATTAAATTTTATCAAAATTTAAGAATGAGCCTTCTTTTGACCAAATTTCACAAAAGTAAAAAGTAGGCGCATTCTTAAATTTTGATTAAATTTAATATCGATACTGCTGTAAAATTTGGGCAGGTTTCGTGAAACAGACAGTAGTTCTATTAGTCGTGTTCAGTAATTATAATGGATCTCTCAGTTAGACCATATTTATATCAAATAGAACATGTGTATACATCAACACATGGATACGAATTGTAAATAAGGACTAGAAGACAAACTTAATATGAGCTTACACTACCGCATGCGCTGATCTTGCCAACATTTGTCAATTTATTTATTTCAAAATATTTGAATTTTGTACTTGAAATCAAGCAGCTTGATTAAGTGTAGTTGCAGCCTGTAACTCCGCGACCCTCCCGTACCGTACGTACCAGATGTACAGTACGGGAGGGTCACAGAGTTACAGGCTGCAACTATATTGACTGAGCCACAGCTCAGGCTCAGACAATCAAGTTGCTTGATTGTAAGTTGGCATACCAATACATGTTCAGAAATGTTGATAATGTGGGCAAGATTAACACGGGGCGGTTGTGTATGTGAATTCTTCACCTTGACTCGGACATCAGTAAATAGTAAAGTGGCAGGAATGCATATCATGCATACGTTTGGTTAACCCTTTCACACCAGTAACTGGAACGTAATTTTGATATGTTAATTTTGAAACCAATCCAATTGTCACACAATGATTTTCAGACTAGTGCATTTATGAAAAGTGGGTGTTTCTGTGTTCAAAAATATGACAATTACTTGCAAAAAGTACAGATCCTGATGAAACGGCTTGTCACGAGCTGGCTCATCTGGATCTACACTTTTTGCCTATACCACTATTGTCAATACCACAGCATGTGGTGTTGAAAGGGTTAATTATTGAAGAACAAAGATGTTGATATGATCCCAAGCATGCATCCTGAACCATATTGACCACTCACTGAAATGGATTTATTGACGTTGTCTTGTAATGTATGCCCGTCCATTACACAGGCACTTTGTAATATGAACGAGAAAAGCCTCCTTAAACCATACCCACTTTTACTCTGATATTAAATATCTAGAAGGTAGGACACTCGCCATCTTTTCAACCAACGAAAGTGGGACCGGCAGGGTCACGGCCTTCGTGCATGTTACAATTACTGAATTAGCGAGCCGGGCCCAAGGTACACTAGTGCCACTTCCGTTGGTTGAAAAGATGGCGAGTGTCCTACCTTCTTGATATATAATATCGGAGCAACAGTGGGTATGACCTAAAGAGGCTTTTCTCGTTCATACCACAAAGTGCCTATGGTCCATTTCAGAGCTGTGCAACTACAACGGTGTCATGTTCCAACAAGGACAGAGGTGGGAGGATGGCTGTGACCTGAAGTGTGTATGTGAGGACGAAACCACCGGATACTACAGATGCAACCAGCGGTATGCTTCACCTAGCCTATTTTAGCAGATTTTACAACTTTTTACATTTTTACTGTGCAGCATGGCACCACGAAATTCAGGCATCACCCGAATCGGGCATGGCACTGCACCATGTCCAAATTTGGTGGTGCTATTTCTTGTCGCACCTGCTTTAGCAGAAGGCGCGACTATAGTTTATCCATCGTCCGCGTCGTAATGTCAAAACATGAGTATTCTAGAGGTACTGTCCACAATAGTCATATGTGGCTGTGACTGGAGAAATGGGGCTTATGGGTTTTGTGACCAATGTAGCTCCTCGAATAGCACACTCTTGTAGCCTGATAACGATCTATCTAAATTGTTAGAGGTATGCCGGGTACTTCATTGATGGAAAGTTGAACAGTTTATAATCTGATCAGACTGGTCACAAAACCCATAAGCCCCATTTCTCCAGTCACAGCCACATATAAAGCCAGATTTGTTCAGTCACACTCACAATTCGCGCAATCAGAATGGCGTACAATTTCGCGTTGTAAACCCATGTTGTATTTACCATTCCAGATGTGCGGTCTACCAACAGGTGCCCCCAGGCTGCACATTGGTCACTGACCCCAACGATCCCTGTTGTAGGGTGCCAGTGTGTAACCCCACCCCGGCACCTAGCCCGGGCTCCACTCTCACACCAGGTACACTACAGCCTAGGGATGTCGCGATATACCGGTATATTGCAATACTGATCCAGTATCCGCGAAACTGCCAAAATGTTACAAGACATTCGGTCTGGTAAACTTGAAATTTTACCAGACCGAAAGATTTTGTTTATAAAAATAAAATTGATTTTGTGTTGAGTTATTATTTTCAAGTATATCAGTCTTATAAGAAAAGCTAGCTAGCACCAGAAGTGCATACCAAAGGAAGGTGATTTCATTGAAGCTTAGAATAGAAAAGTAAAAAAAAAATCAACAACTGCTGATCAGAAATTTATCGTACCATGACACAAAAAAGATATACCGGTTTCCCCCGATATTTTTGTATTTTAATTTGTGTGCAGCCTAGTGATAAAATTATACCGGGGACCAGTCTACATCACATAAAAAGTGACTTCTGGAGCAAATTTTGGCAACAAACAAAAAATCTAGTCATGATCTATCTAGTATCTATTTAGACAGTTTTACCTTTGTTGGTCCTACATGTAGGAAACTGGGGGCCGATTCATTAAGCTTCGTACGACTAAAATGTTCGTAAGTGCAAAATTATGATTGTCTATAAATTTCACATTAACAATGTTTTCTTGTAAACAATTATTGAATTTACATTTATTGAGCATTGACGATCGTAAATTTGCACTTACTAACATTTTAGTCGTACGAAGCTTTATAGTGAAACGGCCCCCTGCTCCACATTATTATAACGTTCTCAAATGAAGCAATATATTGTGGTACGTATCATAATATGCCTTTCATGTACTGCAATGTATTGTGGTAGGATTCAACAATATCGTGATCGCCCTACTACCGCCGGCACTAATCTTGCCAATATTTGTTCAATTTCTTTATCTCAGAATAGTTGAAAAACTGTGCATGAAATCAAGCACCTTGATTGGCTGAGCCTGAGCTGAGGCTCAGGCTCAGACAATCAAGTTGCTTGATTGCGACTTGGCATTGCCAATAAATGTTGAGAAACGTTGATAAACTGGGCAAGAGTAACACGGGTGGTTGTGTACAGGTAAGTTCTGCACCAGGGGGCCGTTTCACTAAACTTTGTACGACTAAAATGTTTGTAAGTGTAAATTTAGGATCATCTGGAAATTTCAATTGATGTATTAACATTTATTGAACATAGGCTGCATCTAAATCCAATAATTGTTTACAACAAAACATTGTTAATGTGAAATTCAAAAACTATCATAATTTTGCACTTACGAACATTTTAGTTGTACAAAGTTTAGTTAAACGGCCCCCAGTTGAAAACCAATTTGCAAAGAGATCAGGGTCTGCATGGATTATAAATTGGCCTGCGACTAAGAATTGTGACGTATCTTAGATACATGTTGATAAATATTGAGACAACATATAATTGTGGCTTTGACTGAAGAAATGGGGCAGAATGATGTGTTTTGTGGGCTTGTGGGTTGTATGGCATATCCATTTTTTGCAACCAGTGTATATCCAGATCAGCCTGTGCATCCGCATCTAGCAATCTTCTAACAAGCATCGTTATCCGGCTACAGGAGTGTGCTAATCGATCAGGGTCCAGTTGCTCAAAACCTCTGTTAGCTTAACAGACTGTTAAATCATTAACACCGTTAAGGATGTAACAGTCTGTTAAGCTAACAGATGTTTTTAGCAACCGGGCCCAGATCACAAAAAGTCCCATTTCTCCAGTTACAGCTACATATTATATTCATATTCTATATTCCGCAGCTCCGGGTACGCACACCGGAGGCCCCACCTTGCAACCCACTCTCCCCACCCTGATCCCGGTGATCAACGGACAGGGCGTGACCCCAACACCTCGCCCCGGGGTCAGCACGGCCAGCCCGCCTCTGCCGGTGTGTGTGTATAACGGCAAGTCGTACATCCAAGACCAGACATGGGATGATGGATGTCGATATAGGTGTCGGTGCGTGGACGCCCAAACTGGACAATATTCCTGCTCAGCGAGGTAAGTTTTAACGATGTTATCAGAGCTCCAGATAAGCTTTGTGTCTAAAGCGTACTGTACCCCCTGATTTCAAAATCATTGCGTATTTTGCCTTTACAAATGGGTTATTGATTTTCTTCATTACTAAAACAGGGAACAAATGATAAAACATATAACAAATTTAAACATTCACTTATTTGAGCTGCAAAAAGCAAACGCTGTTTGCTTTTTCAGCTCAACTAAGTGAATTTTCAACTTTATGACATTATTTTCACTACTCAATTTGAAAATCAATGCGTATTTTCACATTGCTGTGCGTATTTTGTACTCCCACTTTTGATAATCAATGCGTATTAAGCTAACATAATTGCGTAAAATAAGCCAATACTCACCTTACCTGGAGCTCTATGTTATGGAGCTGGAAGTCAGGGTGTTTGGTTGGTGAGGCTGAGCTGTAAATCAATCAATCAATCCATCCCTCTGGTCCCTTGGATGAGACTTGAAATCGAGGTCCCATCCCTAAATGACCTTAGCTGTTGCTGTGACGTAAAACACACTCACTTTCACCTATCACTTTCAACTTATAGAATAGAAACCTGTATCTATAGGTGGTCTAGTTTTATCGTTTCTGTACTGAAAATCATTGTGTTTCACAAAGTGTGCTTCTGGAACATGCATTACCAAATTACCTCCCCTGTTTATCAGTCTTATTTGCCAGCCTTAGAATTTTATCAAATAAAATGGTATGTTTGTTTGATATAGATCATTTAAATAATGTGATAATCTACATATCTGAGACAATGTTTAACACTTGGAGAGCTGGAAAAGAAAATTACCATCTGCTGTTGTTTCATATTTTTTCTCTTAATACAAACATAGCTTGGCAGCACGTTAGAATCATTACCATTATAAATGATTCTAAAGTGTTGCCAAAATATGTTTTTGTTGATAAAAATGGAAATTAAATGCTAAACATTGGACGACAAAATTTCATTAAACATTGTAAGGGTTAAATTACATGATCAATTTTCAGTTCTGATTTTGTGATTTTCCCCGCATCACAGCAGGTGAAATATGGGATTCCATTAAATAAATAACATTAGCTTATATTTTCTGCAGATGTCCTGTATACCCCAATATTCCGTCTTACTGCCGATTGGTGATGGACCCATCAGATGCGTGCTGCAAGGTGCCAGAATGCTACCCACCGACGGCCGCACCCACCCCAGCCAGCACAGCCATGCCCCAGCCAGGGGTATTCACACCCTCGCCCACACCAGGGGTGTCACAATCCCCAGGGCCACACCCCACACCAAAATTGGCTCGTAAGTCTTGGTTTGCTGTGTATTTGTGGCTGTGATTGGAGAAATTGGGCTCATGGGATATGTGGCCAGTGTAGCTTGTGATCAAATAGTAAACTCCTGTAGCCTGATATCGATATATGCTGCTGTATCGTGTGAGTGCCAGATTGAAATCATACAAGTACATTATGTGGCTGTGACTGGAGAAATGGGGCTCATGGGATTTGTGACCAGTGTAGCTTGTGATCAAATAGTAAAACTCCTGTAGCCTGATATCGATCTATGTTGATGTATCGTGTGAGCGGCAGATTGAGAGCGAGCAAGGATAGTATGTGGCTGTGACTGGAGAAATGGGGCTTATGGGATTTGTGACCAGTGTAGCTTGTGATCAAATATTAAAACTCCTGTAGCCTGATATCGATCTATGTTGATGTATCGTGTGAGCGGCAGATTGAGAGCGAGCAAGGATAGTATGTGGCTGTGACTGGAAAAATGGGGCTTATGGGATTTGTGACCAGTGTAGCTTGTGATAAAATAGTAAACTCCTATAGCCTGACAATGATCTGTATTGCTTGTTAGAAGCATGACGCGTGTTCCATTGATGGAATGGTTAAAAGTGCAGATCCTGATCAGACTGTGCGGATGCAGTTATAAAGTACATGAAATAAGGAAATTCTCCGCCGGTGCCGGAAGCCGAATTTGCCAGTCTATCAAACAGATTAAAGAGCGTGCCGATTATTTTCGCGGCTTATTGTGCCGGGAGGCGAATATGCCGCTGTAGCGTGTGCCGTTGTACATAATCCTGACTGTATATGTATACCATGTGTTTGAAAATAAAAACTGAAAACAGAAGTTTTATCGTGCAAATAAAAATTCCTCTACAAAGCGAACAATTTCTTGTCCTTGCCTGATAAACTGTCACCTTTGTCTCCAGATCCATGTGTGATGAAGGGTGTGCAGTACACGAAGGGACAGAGATGGAGTGACGGCTGTAGCCAGATGTGTGTTTGTGACGACGACGTCACCGGACAATACACATGCACAGACAGGTACACTCGGGTCACAATGATCTCCAATTGAGACATACCATGTGATTTTGTACCTAATAAGAATGTGCGATATCTTATGAAGAATATTTACAAAATTTAGGATATTTTTCGTAAGTGACGTCAAAAGCTGATGAAATGTTCCTAGCAAATGCTAAATTCCATTCCGCATTTGCTATGAAAACTTTTTCATCTTACGCCGCCAATTATGGAAAAACAGTTTATGTAAACAGATTTTTTGAAAAATTACGCATGTTCTAAGGTACAAAATAACATGATGTGTCTTAAATTACTGTAATTACCATAAGTATTTGGACACCATTATTGTTTTGGGTAACCGCTATAAAAATAGGAATTTTCTTTATTTGGGTCTCCCAAACAAATTGTATCCAAATACGTTGTTGCTATGATAAACCAGTACCACCATACTAACCCTAAACATTGGGACACTCTTCGTTGTGGTTAACCATATATTTATATGTTTCCTCAGAATCAATTGTGTCTGAATATTTAGCATTATTACGGTATAATTGAAAATCATCAAAACGGCAGGTACACTTGTGTTTAATACTATGTTGATCAATTACAATTGAAAATTGTTCAAAAAGATTGTTCTTCCATTCTTTTATCGATTATATCAAAATTTATGGAATAACAGATTTTTCAATATAATAATTCTAGCACAAAAATATTTACACTATTCCCTAACATTTGATTGGCCCGTAGCAAGTCTCTGTCCAAAATTTATATCCCAGTAACTCCCATGCCGAACTACTTTCCGTAACCGTGAGGCGCAGTTAAAATAATTCTTAAGAAAACGTAAAATAAACACATTTGCTTGATGAATTTATTTCAAATGCTGGAATTATAAGGAATGAATGGCCTTTTTTGTTCAATTTATCGGGGATATAAACTTGGTAAAGCCGCGGGAATACTGGACGAGGCCAGTATTCCTGCGACTTTTACAAGTTTATACCCCGATAAATTGCACAAAAAGGCCATTCATTCCTATAATACTTACACCCTCGTCTGAGGTTATTTTGCCATTGAATCAAATTGCAATTATTCCAATGCAGAATTGCAACTAGCGGTACAGGGAAGTGCAGTCCAAACACAATGAGACCAGTAGCCGATTTCACAAAAATTACAAAGCATACTTATCTAGCAAAGTGTACTTTGACGGAATAATCATTTATTTTTCCCAAAATGCATTGTGTTGTATGGAACTAACGACTGCATATATTTGATGATTAAAAGAATGCAGAATTATTATACTGAATTTATTACCTTATCACATCCATTTTGGCTGTGATAATGTAATAAATTCAGTATAATAAACTTAATAAATGTATCCATAAATTGAAAATTTCTCCGTCAAAGTGTACTTAGCAAGATAAGTATACTTTGCAATGTGTGTGAAGTCGGCTACAGAGTTGTGTGATGTGGTACAATTAAACGATCGCTTAACTGCAATACATTGAGTGCCATTCTCATGAAGACAAAAACACCAATTACTCGCACATTTTGTATGTATTTTTTTCACCAGATGTAAAGTGTATCCCAGCATTCCCAAGGAATGTACCATGGTACCGGACTCAGCTGATCCAATCTGCTGTAAGGTGCCCCAGTGTATCCCGGTTCCCGGTCAGCACGGCAATCCCACACCGGGCCCCAGCGCCCGCCCCACCATGTACACGAATGGCCCCCACGCTGTGGTGACAGGCACCGGCACCCCGCCCACAATGACCCCCGGGGTTACACCGTCGCCACGCCCGGGTGTGTTCACACCGTCACCCACACCTACGCCCAGTAAGTATATGTGACTACCGCTCAGGCTCAGACAGTCAGATAATCATTTTATGGCATTTGTTGCCAGTCTGGCTCCTGTAGCCTATTTCACCAAAATTGCAAAGTATACTTATCTTGCTGGCAGAGTACAATTTGAGGGGAAAAAAATCAATTTAAGGATACATTTATTAATTTTTATTATACTGAATTTATTACATTATCACAGCCATTTAGGAACATGTAGCAAATTTCCCAACATTGTTTATGTCCCAGGGGGACATTTCACTAAACTCTGTAAGACTAAATTAGGATCGTCTGGAAATTTCAATTGATGGATTTACATTTATTGAACATAGGCTGCATATGCAGCCTATGCTCAATAAATGTAAATCCAACAATTGTTTACAAGAAAACATTTGTAATGCAAACTCATAGTTTAGTACTTACAAACATTTTATTCATACAAAGTTTAGTGAAACGGCCCCCTGATCTTCACAGAGCTGAGCGGCATATAGTGTTGGGACTTTGTGTCCGTGTGTCTGTATGCTGTCCGGTTAAGAAGTTTGCCAGAGTTTCTTCAATCTTCAACCCATTCAACTCATTTTCTTGTCTTTTTTCTATTTCATTTTTCCTCGAAAAATATTTTTTGACCACCACTTATTGGAACCACAGGTTGAAATAACAGACCGAGGTCTAGAAATACATTAAATACGCCTAAAAGCATCAATAAATGAAGAAACAAGAAATGCGTCTGTCGAACGCGGATGCCACCTGCAGCATATTTGAGAAATTGTGACAAATTGGTTAACCGAAAAGTGTGATGGACGGACGGACAGACGGACGGACGGTCCAAACACTATATGCCACCCGTTTCTTCGAAACCCGGTGGCATAAAAAAAATAAAGCTAAAATTTGTTTTTACTCCCTCCATATACTCCACAATTATGAAGTATATGGAGGGAGTAAAAAAAATTTGTTTTAGCTTATTTTTCTTCTTCATTTATTGATGCTTTTAGGCATATATAATGTATTTATAGACGTCGGTCCGTTACTTCAACCTGTGATTGGAACCATTTCACCATTACAACATATACATCTGTGCAGTACTAAGCAAAACATTTATATTTTTATGCCACCGTATTTCGAAGAAACGGGTGGCATATAGTGTTTGGACCGTCCGTCTGTCCGTCCGTCCGTCCGTCCGTCCGTCTGTATGTCCGTCTGTCTCTGTCCGTCCGTCCGTCCGTCACACTTTTCTGTTAACCACTTTGTCACAGTTTCTTTTCACCTTCACCAGGTTACTTAAATGACTTAACAATTTTGGTTAACCAGTTCGCCACAGTTTCTCAAAATGGCCATATCATCTACATAAGTTGCTTAATCGCTTCAATACTTCAACACTTCATTCATTGGTATGTGTGCCACACCTGCCTTTTCATAATTTATATGACCTTCGCCTTTTGACCTTCCCCTGCTTACTTAAATGACTTAACAATTTTGGTTAACCAGTTCGTCACAGTTTCTCAAAATGGCCATATCATCTACATAAGTTGCTTAATCGCTTCAATACTTCAACACTTCATTCATTGGTATGTGTGCCACACCTGCCTTTCCATAATTTATATGACCTTCGCCTTTTGACCTTCCCCAGGTTACTTAAATGAACTTAAACAATTTTGGTTAACAGTTCGTCACAGTTCTCAAAATGGCCATATCATCTACATAAGTTGCTTAATCGCTTCAATACTTCAACACTTCATTCATTGGTATGTATGCCACACCTGCCTTTTCATAAGTTATATGACCTTCGCCTTTTGACCTTCACCAGGTTACTTAAATGACTTAACAATTTTGGTTAACCAGTTTGTCACAGTTTCTCAAACTGGCCATATCATCTACATAAGTTGCGTAATCGCTTTAATATTTGAATACTTCATTCATTTGCATGTATGCTACACCTGCCTTCCCATAACTAATATCCTTTTCACATTCCCAGGGTTCCTGAAATCACCTACTTATCCACATTCAGAAGTTTCCTTAACAAGTTTGTCAAACTACCCATACATGTACATAAGTTAAATAATTATCCCACCGGGTTTCGAAGAAATGGCTGGCATATAGTGTTTGGACCGTCCGTCTGTCCATCCGTCCATCTGTCTGTCTGTCCGTCCGTCCGTCCGTCCGTTACACTTTTCGGTTAACCACTTTGTCACAGTTTCTCAAATATGCTGCAGGTGGCATCCGCGTTCGACAGACGCAGTTCTTGTTCATTTTGAAGTACAGTGGATTGAAACCTCTCTAAACCGGACACCCTGGGAACATCCCAGGGTGTCCAGTTTAGAGAGAGGTTCCACTGTGTAACTTGCATATAACGAATTCAAGACACTTGTAGGTGCTTTGCGGTCATGAACAGACATTATCCTCGGAGATAAATGACAACGAAGCATATCAAAATTAAGCACCACTTACTTGTCTCTCCGTCCGGTTTACATGGGTTCGACTGTATGATGTATCTTTATTTATTTTCGTTATATTTTATAATAGTTATTGTTGATTTATTACTGATCCTACTTCTTTTTGGAGGAGGCCAAGTGTACATGGTGTGGCCAGGACCTGGCATCAGATCATGATTATTCTGAATATATAGTGGGTTTTTTTATTATAAATATTCAGTTCTGATTTCGGGATCCCCCCCCCCCACCCTTTTGTACAGGTAATATATGGGAGTTAGTACTAAACCCATTGACCCAGCCAGCCTTAAATGACAATAGCTGTTGATAGGCCCAACAAACAAACAAACACAATTTTTATTTTGAAATGTGTTATTGTTGATCTATCACAGAAGTGTGTGTCTACAAGAACCAGCAGTACCTGCCCCAGCAGAGATGGCAGGACGGCTGTCAGTTTAACTGTGTTTGTGACGACGGAGTAACCGGCAAGTACACGTGCACCGAAAGGTAAGCTGCCATTCCTGAGTATTAGAGCTAAGGGCAATTCCAGAATAAATTGTATGGGGGTTATGGAGGGGGGATGTGGAATGCATTACCCATGAAAGAAAAGCACTACCCATGGAAATAAATTAACTTCCTGGTGAATTTTTAACGACTTTTCATATTTCTTTTACCCAAACACCCACAAACAAAAATGTTCAGGTGCCTTCCACTCTTGACAAACGAACAAAACAATAAAATCTGGAACCGCCCTAAAAAACAAAACTGAGAATAAATTTCCAGAGTTTTATTAGGTAAAACTATGTTAGAATTGTGCTCAATATATCCACAGATGTGCCATATACCCGAACCTACCACCCGAGTGTGATCTGCAGCGTGACCCCAACGACTACTGCTGCTATGTGCCTGTGTGCATCTGGAACACTGCCACCCCGGTCCCTACCTCAGGGCTGGGTGTCTTGACCGTGGTCCCAACACCCGGGCACAACCCAACACCAGCTCCAAAAACAGGTATACACACTTGTACCGACATGCAAGTTACAATGCACTGGTGTACATAAAATACATAGCTCTACAAGGACCTGTAATATATTGATATATTTGACAATTTTTGTCGCGCCCGCTTGCTAGTCGGCACATTGGCATGCGTACGTCCATCCGTGTACGTACTTGCGTACGTGCGTCCAGGTTAAAGGTTTTGGTTAAGGTTTTTTGGTATACAGTCGAACCTCCTCGAACGGCCACCTCTGTACATCAACACCCTCTGTATAACAGCCGCTATTTTATATCCTAAATGGATGATTATGTCTCCCCCATGAAATGGGGAGACATATTGTTTTTGGCTTGGTTGTCCGTCCGTCCGTCCGTCCGTCCGTCTGTCCGTCTGTCCGTCACAAAATTTGTGTCGTGCATATCTCCAAAAGTTTTTGAGTTACAGTCGTGAAACTTTACAGGAATACTTGTCATCGTGTGAAATTGCGCACCTGGGGTTTTAGATGCAGATTCATCCTGTATTTACGGAGTTATGGTCCTTGACTTAGCGAAAAGTGGGGATTTTCAACTTGTGTCGCGCGTATCTCCAAATGTATTTCAGTTAGAGTCGCGAAACTTTACACGGAATGCTGGTCATCGTGTGAAGTTGCGCATCTGGGGTTTTAGATGCTGATTCATCCAGTATTCATGGAGTTATCGCCCTTGACTTAGTGAAAAGTTGGGATTTTCAAATTGTGTCGCGCGTATCTCCAAATGTATTTCAATTAGAGTCGTGAAACTTTACAGGAATACTTGTCATCGTGTGAAGTTGCGCACCTGGGGTTTTAGATGTGGATTCATCCAGTATTCACAGAGTTATGGCCCTTGACTTAGTGAAAAGTGGGGATTTTCAACTTGTGTCGCGCGTATCTCCAAAGTATTTCAATTAGAGTCGTGAAACTTTACAGGAATACTGGTCATCGTGTGAAGTTGCGCACCTGGGGTTTTAGATGCGGATTCATCCAGTATTCACGGAGTTGTGGCCCTTGACTTATTGAAAAGTGGGGATTTTCAACTTGTGTCGCGCGTATCTCCAAAGTATTTCAATTAGAGTCGTGAAACTTTACAGGAATACTGGTCATCGTGTGAAGTTGCGCACCTGGGGTTTTAGATGCGGATTCATCCAGTATTCACAGAGTTATGGCCCTTGACATAGTGAAAAGTGTGGATTTTCAACTTGTGTCGAGCGTATCTCCAAAAATATTTCAGTTAGAGTCGCGAAACTTTACAGGAATACTTGTCATCGTGTGAAGTTGTGCACCTGGGTTTTTAGATGCGGATTCATCCAGTATTCACGGAGTTATGGCCCTTCACTTAGTGAAAAGTGTGGATTTTCAACTTGTGTCGAGCGTATCTCCAAAAATATTTCAGTTAGAGTAGCGAAACTTTACAGGAATACTTGTCATCGTGTGAAGTTGCGGACCTGGGTTTTTAGATGCGGATTCATACTGTATTCACGGAGTTATGGCCCTTGACTTAGTGAAAAGTGGAGATATTCAACTTGTGTCGCGCGTATCTTCAAAAGTATGCAGAAAATACAAGGTAGCTACATATATGCTGTTACTGCCTTATATTCTACTTTTCTAAGTCCTGATAACATGCAGTGGTGGTATTGGGGGAGACATATGTTTTTGTCTGAAAAACAATCCTCTAGTTTCCTCTATATCTAACCCTTAGACTGCTGAACACAAAAATAGTCGTCTGCTGTTGCTTTTGCCGTCTTTGTCAATAAAAACATGTTTTGACAGCATTTTAGAATCATTTTCGTTGGAAATGATTCTAAAATGTTGCCAAACGCATGTATTTTTATGAGAATTATTGAAGAAAATAAATAAACAGCGGACGACAAAATTTAATTCAGCATTAACCTACCTACAACAGCCACCTCTCTACACCATGGGTGGCTGTTGTAGAGAGGTTGCACTGTACTATCAAAGCCTCAGCGAACGCGACATGCGGGCCGCAGCTATCTAGTATTCTCATGTTGTGTCCAATGAATATATGGTCCAGTCCTCATTTCAGACGAGTCATGTGATTGTGTACCCAAGAACAAGTGTGATATCTCGTGAAATATATTTACAAAATTTACGATATTTTCTGTAAATGATGTTGAAAGTGGACAAATAGAATAGAGTTCCGCATTTGCTAATAATTCCAGCACAAAAATATTTACACAATTCCCTAACATTTGATTGGTCCGTAGCAAGTCTCTGTCCAAAGTTTATATCCCAGTAAACTCCCATGCCGAACTACTTTCCGTAACCGTCAGGCGCAGTTAAAATAATTCTTAAGAAAACGGAAAATAAACACATTTTCTTGATGAATTTATTTCACATGCTGGAATTATAAGGAATGAATGGCCTGTTTGTTGAATTTATCGGGGATATAAACTTGGAAAAGTCGCGGGAATACTGGACGAAGGCCGGAAGGCCTCGTCCAGTATTCCCGCGACTTTTCCAAGTTTACACCAGGATAAATTCCACAAAAAGGCCATTCATTCCTATAGTAATTTTTTTTTCATCTTTCGACGTCACTTACAGAAAATATCACAGTTTCTGTAAACATATTTCATTAAAAATCACATTGTTTTGTCATATGAGACAGGCCATGTTATTTTGTACCTAAGAACAGGGCTCCAGAGAAGGAATTAGTAATTGAGTATTTTCACTCGATCATATCTGAAGCAATTGGGTATTTCAATATTTTAATTGGGTAAAATAAAATCACACTACTGTTTACTCATCAACATACAGCAATTACTGAATAGTGTGCTTCAAAATGAAAACATGTCTTGGCATTTCATTAGAATTGTCTCCTGAAATACCAAGATGTGTTTTCATGGAAAATAAGACAAATATGCTATATTTGTGGTCTGTTTATTGTTTTCTGCAGCATGATAAAGGTACCACAAATTTGTTATTGCTTTTTGATACTAACTACTTTTGATTTCAATTGGTTTTTTGGCAATTTTAATTGGGTATTTACGCAAATACGCAGCTTATCTGGAGTGCTGTAAGAAGATTTGTGGTATCTCATGAAAAATATTTACAAAATTTATATTTTCCATAAATGACGTCAAATGTTGGCAAAATGTTCCGCATTTGCTATGCAAATACATTTCTTGAAATACTGTACATGTTTAGGTCCAACATCACATGGCTTGTCTCAAATGTGAGTGGAAAAATTGGGTTTACGTCAATTGTTGTCACTCGTGCATAGATACCGGTATGCTTATTTTGTTTGTGTGTTAAAGGCATGACAGGTGTTCCACTGATTTAATACCAACCAGTGTATTCCCTGTGCAAACAGATGTTGAATTAACATTTTGAGAAAAAAAACTTTAAAATAAACACCTGAAACAAGGTTCCTATTGTGACTTCAACATGTTTAACTCTTTCACCCCTAAGTAACCGGAATGGATTTTGATGTGTTAATTTGCAACCAATCCAATCATCAGAATTTGTTATAGCGGTAAGACCCAATCACAAGGGCATTATCTCGACCTGGTTAAATAAACGTGTTCTTACATTTCCTACACAATACTTTATAAAAACAAAGCAAATCAAGCGTAAAATGTGGCCAAGAGGTGTGCAAATTAATTTCTGGAGACGGGTTGTTGAGAAGGCGACTGTCTCGCAATTCAGGTGGTGTGTCTGAGAAGAAGCATTTAATTGGCCGTAGGAAATATGTCATTGCGACGTTACTCACGTCATTTCTCCATATATGGTAAGCACGAGAGTGGTGATAACTACTGCTGTCGAGTGGTGTAATTCACCATTATATTTCTGTAAACTACTGTCTGAAACGTAAGAAAATTATCTTGTAGAGTTCCTCTCATTGCAGCGTTCTGTGTGTACCATGGCGTGCCATTCCAACAAGGCCAGATATTGAACGACGGCTGCAGCCAGAAATGTAGGTGCGACGATGCCGACCTCAACTACTACAACTGCTATGACAGGTAAGCGTATGCACAAGATGATAAAAGGTTTGACAGTGTCCAGCCGTGGGCTAACGTTTGCCGTGGCATGAGGGAACTGTTTGAACCCGCGGCCGTTGGAAATATCGTGTAATTTGAGCATATATGCAGTTACTTTCGGTACTTTCATGCACGTTCCATTCAAACAGCTGATTTACTCATAAATATTCCGGGGCCGATGTGATGCAACCGCATCAATTTCAAAATTTCAGTGCGACCATTGTGAACTGGTCTGATGACGTAATGGCATGTTCTAGTAACGTCATGAGACACATGCATTACGTATGTTTTGGCTTGACCCCGGATTTAGCATTGTCTACAGCCATGGTCAAACTGCACGGCTGTGAGCGTTGTCGAACAACGGTAGTCATGTAACAATACAAGATGAAGAACTTGGATGGCTCAACAAAAACCATATACACATTATTTTAAAGTCACTATGTTTATTAAATTTTCGACCACATGGTCTTTATCAAAATAGTCTGAAACTGTATTGGCAGTCCTATGTGACGTCCATATTGTAACAGTAAACCGGATGCTATGAGCCGGACGTCATGATGTCGCGTGAACCTAGGCCGTACGTCAAATCACGAAACCACAGCACACAACGTGTGTATCATGATCCCACGATCCGAAATGTGGAGGTTATTGGAAATTTCTAAAACCATATATTAATACACCTTGTTTTAATGGCACTCTTTTTATTAAATTTTCTACCACATGGTCTTTATCAAAATAGTGTGAAACTGCATTGACAGTCGTACCACATGGTCTTCATCACGTCACATAGGACTGCCATACAGTTTCAGATATTTTGATGTAGACCATGTGGTCGAAAATTTAATAAAAAGAGTGCCTTTGAAACTGTGGTGTGTTAAATGTGCTTCACTTTGGAGGTTATTGGAAATTACTAATTTTAAAAGTACATTACCGGTAATAGTTTTGACAACACTTCAACCCTACAATAATGCTGTTTATCGCCAACACCGTCCCCACTGCACCTTGTATTATCTACATTCATCAGACCAGTAGCCTATTTCACCAAAATTGCTAAAGCATACTTATCTAGCTAAGTATACTTTGAGGGAGTAATCATTTATGTTGACCGAAATGAATTATGTTGCATAGAACTAACCACTGCATATATTTGATTATTAAAAGTATGCAGAATTATAATATTGAATTTATTATATTATCACAGCCAAAATGGCTTTGATAATGTAATACGTTTGGTATAATAAAAATTAATAAATGTATCCTTAAATTGAAAATTTCTCCCTCAAAGTATACTTTATAGCAAGATAAGTATACTTTGTGCAATTTTGGCGAAATCAGCTACAGAGTTATTTCCATCGACTGATTATATGTACACGCTATACTTTATATTGTGTGAGGCGTTGAATGTAGTGTGGTGTTGGTTACACTAATACTATGCACGCTACACTTGATATAGTGTTATAGAGGCGATGAACATACAAAACCCATTGGAAACTCTTCATGGAAGCCACAAAAACCTGCTTTCCTTCTTGTTCAGGAATAGGTTGTGGCCGAGGGGTTAGAAACGTGACCTGACGTCCAGTCCGGAGGTTGTGGGTTCATATAATGATTCATAGTATTTACATCCCACTGGTCTTTGGATGAGACTTGAAACCAAGGTCCCGTCCCCTGAATGACCTTAGCTGTTCCTGGGACGTTAAACCCTTTCACGTTTCCCTCTTGTTTATTAATTCAGATGTATCAGCTACCCCAAGATGAATGCGGAATGCATCATGATCACGGACCCCAAAGATGCGTGTTGTCAAATGCCGAGCTGCGTCGTTATCCCCACGCCCGCCCCGACACCTGTTACACCCGCGGTGTCGCCGGGCGTGAACCCAACATTGGCCTCTCACACCGCGCCCACCCCCGCTCCCTCGCCCATCCCGGCTGCCATCCCCGGGGTCATCATCAACAAACCCGACCCCACCAGGCCACCACAACAGAGAGGTAAGGGCCTTGTTTGTTACACTCCTAGCAGATATTTGCATGGGTTTCTTGAAACAGAGAGGTAATGTATGTGTATATTACATGCTACAATGTGATTTAATTAACCATTTCAACAATACAGCCCTCTATAGTGGCATAGATCCTGATGAGCCCACTCGTAACGAGCCGTCTTAGCAGAATAGTCACTTTTTGCAACCAATTTTCATATTTTTTAGAAAAAGAAAACAACATTTCTTACAAATGGACTAGTTTGAAAATCGTTTTGTGATGATTGGATTGGTCCTTAAATTAATATGTCACCGTCCATTCTCAATAAAAAACACTACCATGCAAAAATATGTTAAATCCAATCATGTCTGACGAAAATCTTGTGATTTTTTAGGTTTAAACAGGTTATAGTAACTTTATACAACGTATTATTTTTGTTTGAGATATTTGTCTCTGATTGTTTTCAAGTTGCCAGATGCATATCTGGCAACTTGAAAAAGATCAGAGACAAATATCTCAAACCAAAAAATATATATATATATATTAAAAAAATCCGCCCTCCCACTTCACATTCCACAAACCCTGTGTCTGAGAACAAAATACTTCAAATATCTTTTATGGCCTAATTCATATGTTTGATGTCATTTCTGGTATTAAAAGACCATTTTCAAATGCTAGCATCAAACTCATAAATTTTCTAGATGTTACAGCATCCCCAAGTCAAAACAATTTTTATATTTCCTACACATGTTTCTGTGTCAAATTCACAAACGACTTGGGGTAAAAATTCCCTACTTTAAAATGAAAGTTTAATAAATACTACTTATTCACCTTATTTGTATTAAACTATATGTAACGTACAACAGCCATTCAGTGTCTCTACAAAACTACAAAAGACAGAACTTCATTCCTCATATAATAATTTTTGAATAAGGCTATTTCATGTTTATTTACAGACTATTCCATTTATATGCAGTAAAGGGATAATTTTATTATTTTTGAGACGGCTCATTACAAGCTGGTTTGTCTGGATTTACATTATTGTTGGAGTCTGTGGTGTTGAAAGTGTTATTTTGATGTGATTTTCACAGCAATAAATTGACCACTGGCTGAAAAGTATCTTTACAACATTTATGAACAGGACAGCTCCATACATATCTCCATCAACAACACACTTGTAGCTGTTACTGGAGAAATGGGGATTATGTGACTGTGACCAGTGCAGCTCCTGATCAAATAGCACACTCCAGTAGCCTGATAATGATCTATATTGCCAGTTAGAAGCATAGCAGACATGTCCATTATGGAATGGCGAACAGTGCAAATCCTGATCAGACTGTGGATGCACAGGCTGATCTGGATTTACACTGGTGGCGAAACCCATAAGCCAAATTTCTCCAGTAACAGCCACAATTATATCATAATCTGACACTGACTATCGCAGAGGATCAATATCTGTATTTGTTTCAACGTACCCTTTCTCAAAGGAGGCCCTTGTGGGTGGTAGGTGGGAGAATACGATGGGTAGTTTAATGATCGGTGTTCATCCTTACCGGAATTCCGAATGGAGACCTGGTTTGGCCCTCACATACGTCTTTGGCATTTTGTATGTTGAATCTGGTTATACCCCTTATGTGAGTACTACGATTATTTGTAATCCTATTTTAGGGGAAGGGGTCAAGTGACTGGGTGTGGTATGGACCTGGCTGATTTTGGGATTTCTACCCCCTCCCCCTCAATGCAGCAGGTTAAAACGGGGGATCGAACCTGTTTACCCGGTCTTGATATGCCGTTAAACAGCAATAAACAAACAAACAAACAAACTCCTTATTAACGCATCATTTAAAATTCCTGTGCAGGTTTCTGTATGTATTACGGCGTGAAGTACACCCAAGGTCAGACGTGGGATGATGGATGTAGTTACCAATGTGTGTGTCTAGATGACATGACCGGCCAGTACAAGTGTACACAGAGGTATTTATTATCCACCGCCGATAGGGATATAGTGTTAGTCCATGTACCTGTGTATGTAAGTTAGGAACACCTTTAATTTCTTAATAACACCTTTAATTTCTTAATAACTGAAGAACGACTTCACTAATCAATTTTAATAATATTTGGCCACAATGTGTGTCTAGGGTTGGTGCTTTGTTTTGCATAGATTCCACGTCCGAACACCCAAGGTCAAGGTCACCGAGGACTTGTGTTCGCTTATTTGTATTAAGACAAATGTTCAAAAAATTATTTTCTCAATAACTGCTTTACCCCTTCGCCAATTTCAATGATCCTCAAATCTGTCTACGGATGGTGCTTTGTTTCACATACATCCCACTACTGAGGTCAAGGTCACTGAGAACTTGCGTTCACCTTGTTTGTAAGGCAAATGTGTTGAAGTTTGTCCCACATCTGAACACCCAGGGTCAAGGTCACTGAAGAGGTATATTCATTTTATTATCAAGGCTGCCAGCGAGGTGATTAACAAGTGTTACACATATAGACAAATACTTGTGTATATTTTCTTGTTTTAACATTTATTAACCTGTTGACCTATGATCACCACTTCCTCCATCTTTTCTACCCACCCAGCCATATCCTTGAACCTATGACTGCTCACCACTCCTTTCCATCTTTTCTACCCACCCAGCCATATCCTTGAACCTTTACTGCTCCACTTTCTACCCACCCAGCCATATCCTTGAACCTTTATGCTTCATTTCTAAAAGCATCCTTACTTTGCTCCATTTCTACCCACCCAGCCATATCCTTGAACCTTTACTGCTTCACTTTATACCCACCCAGCTATATCCTTGAACCTTTACTGCTCCACTTTCTACCCACCCAGCCATATCCTTGAACCTTTACTGCTTCACTTTCTACCCACCCAGCCATATCCTTGAACCTTTACTGCTTCACTTTCTACCCACCCAGCCATATCCTTGAACCTTTACTGCTTCACTTTCTACCCACCAGCCATATCCTTGAACCATTTACTGCTTCACTTTCTACCCACCCAGCCATATCCTTGAACCTTTACTGCTTCACTTTCTACCCACCCAGCCATATCCTTGAACCTTTACTGCTTCACTTTCTACCCACCCAGCCATATCCTTGAACCTTTACTGCTTCACTTTCTTGGCAGTATTATTTTCTCCATAACCCCTTGGCCTATGTTAACCATTTCAACCTAATAGACCATGAAGCCAACCTTCTCAAACTCTGTAGATCCTGTGGCCTATTTCACCAACATTGCAAAGTATACTTTTCTAGCAAAGTATACTTTGATGGAGAAATTTTCAATTTAAGGATAAATTTATGATTTTTTATTATACTAAATTTATTACATTATTTTGGCTGTGATAATGTAATAAATTCAGTATCATAATTCTGCACATTTTTAATCTTCAAATATATGCAGTCGTTAGTTCTATATGAAATAATGCATTTCGGGACAAATAAATGGTTACTCCCTCAAAGTATACTTTGCTAGATAAGTATACTTTGCAATTTTGATGAAATCGGCTACAGATGTGCATCAAGATCAACAATTAGGCGTGTAACTATACACCTACCTCACGATACGATACGTATCGCGATATTTTGGTCACGATACGATACGTATCGCGATACTAGTACCTCATTTACAAAATACAATTTCATGGTCAATACTCTTGATAATTATAATGCATAAATTCAAATAAAAACATATTTCCCGATACACTGGAGCCTCTTTATAATGTGGTAGATGGGCAATAGAGGTCGTCACCACGGCATAGGTAAACCAAGTTATACATTTTCCAAATAACATTGTCATATCGCTAATATTCAATACCCCACCCATTTTTTATTACACGCTCCCTCATAGTGCGTTTAAAAATAAATAAATTCCTATGTGAATGCTATAATTGACAACTGTCTCATAATATAATAATGTTATTTAAAGGTAATTTCAACCACAACATGTCAGATTAACAGCGAAATATCGCTTTAAAAACTTTACATTTCTTATTTCCTGGTTTCAGACATGAACCAGGAACGGAGTCGTAATATTTACGGTTAGGATTTATGCCATACCTCACCGCGTTATCGATCTCATTAAACTTGAAGGTTGGAATTGCAATTGTTGTGACATGTAGTTGTGTATATTCTTCTTGATAATTTTATTTTAAAATTCGTAAAATTTCCCTAACAATACTGTCTAGTTATCACGCAATTTGGGATTCCAAAGCATTGAATTGTAAAGACGGTATCAAATCTAATATCAGGGTCACGTATCGTGAATCGCACCGTCGGAAAAATATCGCGGTGCATCGAACTTTCGATGAATCTTTACACCCCTAATCAATAGTATTTATCAGTATATTGCAGATTGTTATAAACTATTCCACGTATGAGTAATGAAACTAGTCTAAAAATTAGCATGAACCGGTCTGTTCTAGTTAGTTAGGGGTGAAAGCGTTAACTTATTACATGCGGAATACACCTTTACGGTATGATTTTTAAAAATATATTTTGTTTGTATTACTTCTCAATGAAAGAATATGTTGCTACCACTCTTTTGAACCATCTCAATGAGACGATTCAAATGGTGGTCGCGACACAAATTTCTAAGCACATTTAAAGAAAATATTTATGATTTTACCCAATCAAAATGGCATATCCTCAGCATGAAATCGGTTAATTAACAGATGAACATGAGCACCATTTTGCGATGTTCATATTTCATTTGTGATGTCCTATGAGTAGTTGATTCAGTGTTCCGTGTTCTGCATTTTACAGGTGTGCCCAGTACCCGACTATCCCGTCGTACTGTGTGATGGTCGAGGACCCCCGAGACACGTGCTGTAAGGTGCCCAGCTGTCCCTCGGTGAACCCTACCCCGGGGTCTGCTACACCCTCACCCGGGCCACAAGTCAACCCCAGTCCAGGTATTGGCCCCAGCCGTGGTTTGTATTTTTTTGTACTCAACTCAGAGCTGTGCTCATGCTCTGACGAGTTATCTTACCTCCCAAGTCCTTGTGGACATAACCACAGAAAACATAATTTGCAACAAACACAATCTGCATTACGTGTGAGAATAAATTGAGAATTGTTTATAACATCTGTAGCCGATTTCACCCTGGGTGTCCAGTTTAGAGAGGGTTCACTGTATATGGCATGTGTTTATGTATACTCTAATGAAATACTGTTTGACTAAACCCGACACCCTTAAAATATCAGTGTTTGTTTCTATTGAGTTTTACTGTAATTTATCAAATAATACTCATCATCATTTTGACTGCAACACATCGAGTTGACAAGTATTGCAAATACAGTAGAACCTCTGTAGACCAGGGGCCCGTTTCATTAAACTTTGTACGACTAAAATGTTTGTAAGTGCAAATTTAAATTGATGGATTTACATTTATTGAGCATAGGCTGCATATGCAGCCTATGCTCAATAAATGTAAATCCAATTATGTGTTTACAATAAAACATTGTTAATGTGAAATTTACAGACTATCATAAGTTTGCACTTACGAACCTTTTAGTCGTCGAAGTTTAGTGAAACGGCTCATAGGCACTTATAGTCGCCATGCTGTATGTCCGTCTGTCTGATATTTGTGTTAATGGTTTCGGGTACCTACTATCTCTGTAACCAGGAGTCGGATTAGCGTGAAACTTCATATGCTCATTAGTCATCATCCATATGTTCATTCTGTGACCGACTCATCCACCCCCTGTGCTCACGGTCAATGTCAAAAGTTACATTAAAGTTTTTGAGAGTACATGCAATAGTGACACAGGAGTACATGTACAGCTAACGGTGTTACTGATTTCTTGCCTTCTGTAGGGACGTCATCTCCGGTATCCAATCCAACCGTGACACCGATTCCCGTTGCCAGCCCGCTGCCTTCGCCAGTACCCAGAGGTAGGGAATCAGTTCAGATTGATATCTGGGCCAGCGGCGGATAAAATGGACTACCGTTGTGACCTGTATGCGGTCACCATTTATTCTAGGAAACACATATAAATATATGGTTTGCCACAAAAAAAATTGCCTCAATATTTAGTTTAGTGTGCTTGTACTGGACCAGGTTCATTATCCCCTCTCCGATAGGCAAGCAGGGATTCCCATAGCGTTAGTCCATGTGCGTGCATTAGTAACGCCTTTCATTTTTCAATAACTTTTCACCAATTTTGATAATATTTGGACGCAATGTGTGTCATGGGATGGTGCTGTTGCATGTCTGATCACCCAAGGTCAAGATCACTGAGTACTTATATTCACCTTGTTTGTAAGGCAAAACTGTTATTATTTTTTTATTATTATTAACAATGCTGCCAGCGAGGGGATTAGCTTTAAAGTGATAACGTGCCTTTGTTAGAATAATATTTAGGGCCATTATGGTATATACGTATGCGGCCAGCATAGGCCCAGTAGCCGATTTGAGCAACATTGCAAAGTAATACATTTCTAGCAAAGTATACTTTGAGGGAGTAATCATTTATTGATCCCGAAATGCATTATTTCATATCAAACTAACCACACCATATATTTGATGATTAAAAGTATGCAGAATTATTATACTGAATTTATTACATTATCACAGCCAAAATGGCCGTGATAATGTAATACATTCAGTATAATAAAAATTCATAAATATATTCTAAAAATGAAAATTTCTCCCTCAAAGTATACTTTGCTAGATAAGTATACTTTGCAATGTTGGTGAAATCGGCTACTGATCTGACTGCACATATCTTTATCTGCTATCTACGTTATTGTAAGCATCTGTTAGAAACATCCAGGTGCGTCACTAACTGAATGGCAAACAATTCAGTAACTTTTACAGACCATCTGAATTATTGTAAGGTTGTATGACTTTTTATGCTTATCATCCTTAAACTGGTTAGAGTTAAAACGTCAATTTGGTCATATCACCCCCCCCCCCATACTTGTTTTATGGCAGATGTGTGTGTATTTTATCACAGATGTGTGTATATTTTATTACATATCTGTGTATAGTTTATATCGCAGATGTGTGTATATTTTATTACATATCTGTACATAGTTTATATACAGATGTGTGTATATTTTATAACATATCTGTGTATAGTTTATATACAGATGTGTGCATATTTTATTACATATCTGTGTATAGTTTATATCACAGATCTGTGTATAGTTTATTACATATCTGTGTATAGTTTATATCACAGATCTGTGTATAGTTTATTACATATCTGTGTATAGTTTATATCACAGATGTGTGTATATTGTATTACATCTGTGTGCAGCTGTGTGTATATTTTATGACAGCTGTGTGCATATTTTATGACAGCTGTGTGTATATTTTACGACAGCTGTGTGTATAGTTTATATCACAGATGTGTGTATATTTTATAACAGCTGTGTGCATATTTTATTACAGATGTGTGTATATTTTATTACATATGTGTGTATAGTTTATATCACATGTGTGTAATATATTTTATGACAGCTGTGTGCATCTGTGTGTATATAGCAGATGTGTGTATATTTTATTACAAATGTCTGTATATATTGTTACAGATGTGTGCATAATGAACGGTCGGGCATACACACAAGGCCAGAGATGGTACGATGGCTGTAAGCAGATCTGTATTTGTGACGACGGTAAAACTGGTCTCTACTCATGCAACACACGGTATGTCAATTTCTAGTCATTCATGGTTTTAATTTTACCCCCGGCTTACGAAGTATGCAAAAGTGTATATAGTTTATGCCTTTCCATCTGGGAATATTGCCGTCTTTCCGTAGGACTATCAGTAACAAGAAAACTTAGCAGTTCGAAATTTGCGTTAAATATTGTATTAGTCGGTCCAGGTTGCGGCTGGGGGTATTGGTGAGCCTCTGCTCACCTGCTCTAGTTAAAATTTACATCATCAGTAGCCTAGTTCATCAACATTGTACTTTGAGGGAATAATCATTTATTTTTCCCAAAATACATTTTTTCATATAGAACTAACCACTGCATATATTTGATGCTTAAAAGTATGCAGAATTATTATACTGAATTGATTACATTATCACAGCCAAAATGGCTGTGATAATGTAATAAATTGAGTATAATGAAAATTAATAAATTTATCCTTAAATTGAAAGGTTCTCCCTCAAAGTATACTTTGTTAGATATGTATATGTTGCAATGTTGGTGAAATAGGCTACAGGTGTGTTGTTTCTATTTTAAGTGCATGATAATGTTATCTTCTATGCTTACTATTGTATTACGACAGATGTCCTACCTACACGAACGTGTCGCCATCCTGTATGTACGTGCCCGATCCGAACGACCCGCTATGCTGCCAGATCCCGCATTGTAGCTCTGGCAACAGCACGGTTCCTACGCCCGTGAAGGGCACTATCACCGGGGGCACAAACCCCACCCCGACGCCACGCCCAAACCCTTACTGGACACCCACGCCCAATCCCCTTGGTAACGTGCCAACGCCGGGTCCCGGTCTAACGTACCCGCCGGGAATGGTACCCAGCACCAAACCCCTACAACCAGGTAGGTATACGTAGCATACTGTAATAACCGTACACAAGCGCTCATGTTAATTTTGAAAATATTATCAACATTACTGAACATCTACTGGCAATGCCATCTCACGATCAAGTAATTTGATTGCCTGAGCTGAAGCCAATCAAGCTGCTTGATTTCAAGAACAATATTCAAGTACATGTATCTTAAAATAATGTAGTGGATAATACACAAGTGATGATTTAATATGATATTTATTTTAATAAGTGTTATTTAAAGTTGTCTGATTTCACAAGCAACTTGGCGTAAGGTATGTATTCATAGCGTATGCACTGTACCATATATGGGTGATTATTTAACCCTTACACCGCTATCTTAATTTTGTGTCATCTGCTGTTTATTTTAATAAAAACATGCTTTGACAGCACTTTAGAATAATTTACAACATGCTTTGACAGCACTTCAAACGGTCAAACCATGTTTTTATTGAGAAATAAAAGCAACAGCAGACGACAATTGTTGTGTGTAGTCGTCTATGGGTTTATGTAACTTTGTGGAACATATTACAATTAGTAGTCTGTGTTGACTGCAGAAGGCAGTTATGTGAAGTTCTATAGTGTGTGTGGTCGGTGAAAAGTGACATTAGAAACCCAATTGAGTAATGTCATGTCCTGTTTTTGTCGCGCCTGCTTTTAAATAGCAGAAAGTGCAACTATTGTCGCCGCTTTTTCCGTCGTCATCAGAAATGTCAAAAAGTGTGTACAAGCTTCGTCATCATCGTATAACTTTAATATTACTTGACGAATTGCTTCAATATTTGGACACTTGATACATAGAAGCACTTGTAACACACTCATGCTGCCATTAACATGACCTTGATCTTTTTTACCTTCACAGTTTGGTGGAAACACTTATAGCCTTTTCTTTGCATCCAAAAGTTTGTACAAGCTTCGTCATCATGGTATAACTGTAATGTATTACTTGGAGCATTTGGAACACTGCCATGCCGCCATTAATATGACCTTGACCTTGTTTGCATTTTTGCAAAATCACTTACCGTAGCCATTTTGTTTTTGCATCAAAATGTTTGTACAAGTTTCTTCATCATGATATAACTTTAATATTACTTAGGGCTTTTCCATTTTTTTCCCGGGGCGGGGGGCGGGGTGACGGGATTTTTAAAACAGCATGGTGGTGGTCGTATTAATTTATTTATTTTTCTACTGAGTGGGGTCTACGTCATTTAAAATATCTATAGGTAGGGGTATTTTTTTATCCTTTCTGGTGGTGGGGGGTTAAGTTCCGCCCCTATGATGTTGGTGGGTGGTTATTTTCTATAAGTATTAAAGTGGGTGTCGGTGTATCAATTTAGAAGTCTCTGTAAAAAAACACCGACATTGAATGTTCACTGGTCAACGTTTAGCGAAAATTATTAAGAGTTGTCGTTCTTGCAATTCAGCGCGTTCGGCCTAGTTCGATTGGCTGTCAGACATCTGGTACACGAGTGGTCGTCGGTCTCCGCGTAAACAACAAGTTCACGTAGCGAACGCGTTGTTTATGCGGAACCGACGAACATGAGTGTATTATGTCACGCTATTCAATCCTGAACGATTACTTATCCTATTTATTACATTTCTGGTACTTAATTTCCTTATTTTTAACAATATTTGTGTTTTATTGAAGAAACTACGTGTTGACGTCACTCATTCATAACAATTTAGGATTCATAAAAAATGGCGCCTTTCTGTCTAATTTACCAAGTCGATGGTATTACATGTATAATGATTAATATTTATAATAATGTGTTTTATTAATATAGAACAAAGAGCAGCTTGACAGCTGTTCACAACGTCTGCCAATAACAAACCAGTACTTGTCAGTGTCCTAATGTCGACACACATGAACGTTATTTATGACACGACTTTAGCAATATTAGTTGACCTCAGCTTCCGGCAGTGGTAATAATCAAACGATTTCACATATTGCTTCCTAAGAATAACATTTTCTGGTGGTGGGGGGGTTAAAGCAGAAATAAATTCTGGTGGTGGGGGTGTTTTATGCAAACAAATTGTTCTGGAGGTAGGGGTTAAATGGTGGTGGGGGTGTTTTGTGCACAAAATAAATTCCTGTGGTGGGGGATTATGCAAGAAATAGATTCTGGTGGTGGGGGGTATAATTTTATGTAAATTTCGGTGTATCATTCGGAACACACTCATGCCGCCATTAACATGACATGGCCATTAACATGACCTTGACTTTAAAATCTTCACATGTTTGCGGAAACACTTAGCCATTTTCAAAAAGTGTCAAAAAGTTTGTACAAGTTTCTTCATCATCATATAACATTAATGCTACTTAATGAATTGCTTCAATGTTTGGACACTTGATACATGTAAGAATTTGGAACACACTCATGCCGCCATTAACATGACCTTGACCATTTTTACCTCTCATGGTTGTGGAAACACTTAGCCATTTTTTATGTCAAAACGTTTCTTCAACCTGGACTGTTTTCGTGTTTTAAGCATACCCTTCTCTGACTGTTTTTATGATGCTTACTTTAGCACATGCCCAGGATCATGTTGCGGTCAATTGCCTCGGCAGGCACGACACCTCTTCCGTGGCAGAATTTTTGTAAATGGGGTATATTTCATTTCAGGGATTTCTACTCCAGCACCCAATCCGCAGATTACGCTGGCCCCTGGGCCTCGTCCAAGTAAGATTTCTGGGGCATGTTTCACTAAACTTTGTAGTACGACTCAAATGCAAATATAGGATCTGGAAATTTCATTTGATGAATTTACATTGATTGAGCATAGGCTGCTATGCAGCCAATGCTCAATAAATTTAAATCCAATAATTGTTTATAAGAAAACTTTGTTGATGTGCAATTTACAGACTATCATAATTTTACACTTAGTGTTTAGTGAAACGGCCCCCTTGTCTCCACCATGTTATTAAAAGTGAGGCAGAGTGGCCACCATACCGATCATTGCCAAACTTCATCAATGGCTTCCTATTTCCTGTAGAACATCCTTGTAACATATAAAAAAACATATTTATACATCTCAAAATATTTAAGTGATCCAGAATAAGTCTCTACTTTTTGTTCCACTGAATTTATGCGACTTTTGATACGTACCATGTGAATTTGAAGCTTGCTTTATAATATTAATGTTCAAGAGCAGTGTAAACTGGTGCTCTACAGAACCGAGTGGTGTAATTCACATTTATATTTGCGTAAACTACTGGCTGAAATGTAAGAAGACGTAATACATTGTTAAGTCATTCAACTTTACACGAAACAGACATTAGTTATGGCGTACTGCTTTGTTACAGAGGTGTGTGTGTACAAGGGCAGTCAGTACACGAGCGGACAGACATGGAGGGATGCCTGCCAGTACGATTGTACCTGTATTGACGCAGAGAACGGCAAATACATGTGTACCGACATGTAAGTTGCAATGTATACATACAATAAGCTTGTCAAGGTGTTAAAAATAAGTATTGTATCCCCGGACGAAAGTCTTGGGATACTATGGATTTGACACCGAACATGGTCCGCGTCCAAGCCCGCGTCCGCAGTACTTCTTGTCTGGAGCATAACTCGACTACCCTTTGAATATTTTCATGAAACTTCACACATGCATAGATCGTGCCCCGAAGGTGTCTCACACGTAAGCATGACAACTCTTGCTTCGCTAATGTTTTAGTTATCTCCCTTTGTTTTTTTGCGCACTGATTTCGTTTCCGGAGCATAACTCGAACATACTTTGGAATTCTTTCATGAAACTTCACACATGTATAGGCCGCGATTCAAAGGTGTGTCACACGCAAGAATAACAACTCTTGCCTCACTAATTTTCGAGTTATCTCCCTTTATTTCTAGTTTGCACACTGATTTCTTGTCTGGAGCACAACTCGAATATTTGGAATATTTTCATGAAACTTTACACATGCATAGACCAGACCCAATGGTGTATCACGCCTCACTAAATTTTAGCCGTTTTTTTTTTTTAAAAATCCAGGCTATTGGATTGGCGAAAGCCGAGCGGGCGGGCGGATGGGGCGGGCGGGCGGCGGGCGGCGTCCACAATCAATGTTAAGTTTGAGTCCATTTCTTTGTTACTGTACCACCTAGGACCACCAAACTTTCACAGCTTCATAATCAAGGGGTGCCCACCACATATCACTATCCAACATGTTACCTTTTTTTGAACTTGACCCATTTTTCCGCGCAGTCGACTTTTCAATGTTAAGTTTTCGCGTTTACAATGTTAAGTTTTCGTGTTTAAGTCCATTTCTTAGGTACTGTACCACCTAGGACCACCAAACTTTCACAGCTTCATAACCAAGGGGTGCCTACCACATACAACTATCCAACATGTGACCATTTTTTTTACCTTCACCTATTATTTCTGCGTAATTGACTTAGCCATTTTCAACGTTAACTTTTTAACGTACGTCTGGTTAAAGTTTTTTGGTTAAAAGTGTTTCGTTATACTATATCTCTGCAACTGCTTCGCCCATTACCTTGAAACTTCACATGGGTGTTTACCATCATCCATATTTTCATTCTACCCCCCAACCGTGCGGCCCCTATGCCCAATGTCAAGGTCAAATTACTTTGAATGTTTTTGTTAAAGTTTTTCGTGTACTATATCTCTGCAACTGCTTCACCCATTACCTTGATACTTCACACGGGTGTTGATCATCATTGTCGCGCCCGCTTGCTTGAGGAAAGCGTGATATCGTCGGCATTTTGGCATACGTCCGTCCGTCCGTACGTCCGTGTGTCCGGTTAAAGTATTTTCCTTAAAGTTTTTCAATCTACTATATCTATTTTTTTAGTGTCCATGCCTCGCCCCAAGGCGCAACATGCAGGCCACGGCCATCTAGTCTACAAAAAGTGGGTATAATTATGTTATCCAAGTGTCTATGCTTGGAAAAAACCTGACCTTCGTGGCTTTGCCTCGTTTCTTGTTGAGTTTTTTTCTCCGTTTTATTTTTTGCGCACTTATTTCTTGTTCGGAGCATAGCTCACCCTTTGGTATATGTTCATGACATTTCACACATACATCATGTACATAGAGCACGACCCAATATGTGTTGTGCGCAAGAATGACAACTCTTGCCTCACTAATTTTAAAATTATCCTTTTGTTTCACACACTGATTTCACTCGAATACCCTTTGGAATATTTTCATGAAACTTTACATGTGCATAGACAACGATCCAAAACTTGATTACTCTTTGGAATATGTTCATGATATTTCACACTTGCTGACACCATGATCCAAAGGTGCATCTCATGCAAGAACGACAACTCTGACCTTACTAACATATTAATTATCTCCCTTTGCTTTTTAGTGGCTGTCTGTAGGCGGGGAGGGGGATACACATGCACTTGTGGACAAGCGTCCATTTCCTGTTTTTACAAATGGCTTTAAAATGCAAAAAAGTAACCCCAGTCACCGCATATGTTCATACGTGGTGATTAGGTCGTATTGACAAGATATCAAAAATGTTTCACGGCCCCGTGTTTCACGGCACATACGCACTGTGTTGACGGGATATAAAAATATTTACGAAAAATCAACATTTTCAGATATTTACAAAATGTGCTATATTTCCCGTAAAGGACGTCGAAAGTTCACAAATGCTGAATAGAATTCTCTGAAATTTTTGTAAACTTTCGACGTCAAAGTTTCTGTAATGATTTTTCCTTAGGTACAAATCTCATACCTCTTCTAGTCTCATTTGTAAGCCCAATATAGAGCATCCAGTTTAATTTGTCTCACCCGCAAATTACCGTTCGCATGCACCCACCAACACCTTACACCACCGACAATGACGTCGGTGGAAAGTGAGACATATTTGTGACCGCTATGTCTTTCTTTCCACGAGTGTCGGCGGCATAGTTGGTAGTTGGGTAGCATGCTATGGGTAATTTAACGATTGGGGTTCATCCTTACTGAAATCCCCAGTGGAGACCAGCAGCCTGTTTCACCAACATTGCAAAGTATACTTATCTAGCAAAGTATACTTTGAGGGAGTAATTTTCAATTTTAACATAAATGTATTAATTTATATTATACTGAATGTATTACATTATCACAGCCTATTTGGCTGTGATAATGTAATAAATTCAGTATAATAATTCTACAGACTTGTAATCATCAAATATATGCAGTCGTTTGTTCTATACGAAATAATGCATTTCAGGAAAAATAAATGATTACTCCCTCAAAGTATACTTTGGTAGATAAGTATACTTTGTAATTGTGATGAAATCGGCTACTGGTTTAGCCCTCAGGTATGTCTTTGGTATTCTTGTATGTGGTTATATTCTTTCTATGAGAAAGTTTGGTATGGTATTAACTGGCACAATGTCAGGTTATTCTAATTTCATGGCTGAATATATATTTTTATATCAATGTAAATAGTTTGTTCTGATTTTGGAACTTTCTACCCCCAATGCAGCAGGTTAAATATGGGATCGAACCCGTTGGGCCGGCCTTAAATGTTGACGTCGTCAGTGTTGTTAACAATTTGGGATGTAAATTTTAGATGTAGCCAATTTCCCATATTTCTTGATCCGTTAGTCGGATCATTACCAAACTGCATCAATAGCTTCCTCACATTGATAGCTATCCATCCAGTGTCATTCGGGTAACCTTGACCTTCATCTTGCTGACCTTAACCTTTATGGGACGTACATTTTGGACGTATCCATTTATCTTGATCCGTTATAGTCGGATCATTACCAAATTTCACCAATAAGTTTCTCACATTGATGGCTATCCACCCAGTGTCATTTGTGTGACCTTGTCCTTGGTGACCTTTCTATCAATATGTTGGTCTTCCTCATCCAGTGATCTTAACTTTTGTGTCAATAGTCGGATCTTACCAAACATCACCAATAGCTTCCTTCCTCACTTTCATGGATGTCCACCCAGTGTCATTTGTGTGACCTTGTCCTTGGTGACCGTGACTGGATGTGGTAGAAAAAACTAATTTGTCTCAATTGGGTTGACAAGAAGTTGACATAAATTAATCATGATTTAATGTGCTGATATTTGATGTAGCCTAAAAAGAAAATCCAGAAAGTCAGCTAAGTGATAAAATTCACTTTATACATTTGTGGTTAATGATATGAAAACCAAGTATCAACCTATGCGTCATCACATTTACAATAGCTTTGTTTTCTGAAAAATAAATGTGGCTTATTTTTACATTTTCAGCTGCCCCAAATACCCGGGCCTGTCCCCACATTGTAGGATGGTATACGACCCTATGAACCCGTGCTGCAGGAAGCCCGACTGTCCCACCCCGTCGCCAGTCACGGGCGTTAACACCATCGCACCGTCGAACCTAAACCCTACACCAAAAGCAGGTAGGAATATGGAGAATTAGTTTTTGGTTTCACAGCGCTCCAGATAAGCTTTGTGTGTAAAGAGTAGTGTACCCCCTGATTTCAAATTATATGTGTAACTATTTTATCTTTACAAATGCATTATTGATTTTCTTCATTATTAAATAGGGAACAAATGATCAAAGCATAAAACATATTTAACCATTCACTTATTTGAGTGTATTATTCCTTATTCACTTATTTATTAGCTCACCTGAGCGAAGCTCATGTGAGCTATTGTTACCACAATGTGTCCGTCGTCGTCCGTCGTCGTCGTCGTCGTCGTCGTCGTCGTCCGTGAACATTTTCAAACGTCTTCTCCTCGGAAACCATTGGGCCTATGGTCACCAAACTTCATGGTCATGGTCCTTAGGTAGGGGGATAACAAAATTGTTAAAATGACGTCATTACGTAATCCAAGATGGCCGCCGTCTAAAAATAGCACAAATTCTTAAAAAATCTTCTTCTCAAGAACCGCCAACCAGATTTCTACAAAACTTGAAAGGAATGATCGATGTACATTGCTCTTTCAAAGTTGTTAAAATGGTCACGCTGGGCTTAAAAATGGGCGTGGCCCGTGGGGTCAAATTGGTGTCAAATTTTATTTTTGACTGAATATGGTCATTTCATATATCATATTGAAGGTATCAATGAGGCGATCACTCTGGTGCATTTTTTGTTGAAATCGGATTGTTATGTCATCCAAGATGGCCGCCGAAAGGTCAAAAGGTCGTTCTTTTATCAGAGATTTCAAAATTCTTCTTCACATGAACCGCTTGGCACATGGTAGCCAAACTTAAAAGTTATGGTTCATGGGTGAAGCCTTTTCAGATTTGTTAAAATGGAGGTCATCGCTAATCCAAGATGGCCGCCGTCTAAAAATAGCATAAATTCTTAAAAAATCTTCTTCTCATGAACCGCTTGCCGGATTTCGACGAAACTTGGTAGGAATGATCGATGTACATTGCTCTTTCAAAGTTGTTAAAATGGTGACCCCGGGGTCAAAAATGGGCGTGGCCCGTGGGGTCAAATTGGGGTCAAATTTTATTTTTGACCGAATATGGTCATGTCATATATCAAATTGAAGGTATCAATCAGGCGATCACTCTGGTGCATTTTCTGTCGAAATCGGATTGTTATGTCATCCAAGATGGCCGCCGAAAGGTCAAAAGGTCGTTCTTTTATTAGAGATTTCAAAATTCTTCTTCACATGAACCGCTTGGCCCATGGTAGCCAAACTTAAAAGTTATGGTCCATGGGTGAAGCCTTTTCAGATTTGTTAAAATAGAGGTCATCGCTAATCGATGTACATTGCTCTTTCAAAGTTGTTAAAATGGTGACCCCGGGGTCAAAAATGGGCGTGGCCCGTGGGGTCAAATTGGGGTCAAATTTTATTTTTGACCGAATATGGTCATGTCATATATCAAATTGAAGGTATCAATGAGGCGATCACTCTGGTGCATTTTCTGTCGAAATCGGATTGTTATGTCATCCAAGATGGCCGCCGAAAGGTCAAAAGGTCGTTCTTTTATTAGAGATTTCAAAATTCTTCTTCACATGAACCGCTCGGCCCATGGTAGCCAAACTTAAAAGTTATGGTCCATGTGTGAAGCCTTTTCAGATTTGTTAAAATGGAGGTCATCGGTTTATCAAAGATGGCCGCCGTCTAAAAATAGCATAAATTCTTAAAAAATCTTCTTCTCATGAACCGCTAGCTGGATTTCGACGAAACTTGGTAGGAATGATCGATGTACATTGCTCTTTCAAAGTTGTTAAAATGGTGACCCCGGGGTCAAAAATGGGCATGGCCCGTGGGGTCAAATTTTATTTTTGACCGAATATGGTCATGTTATATATCAAATCGAAGGTATCAATGAGGCGATCACTCTGGTACATTTTTTGTCCAAATCGGATTGTTATGTCATCCAAGATGGCCGCCGAAATGTCAAAAGGTCGTTCTTTTATTAGAGATTTCAAAATTCTTCTTCACATGAACCGCTTGGCCCATGGTAGCCAAACTTAAAAGTTATGGTCCATGTGTGAAGCCTTTTCAGATTCGTTAAAATGGAGGTCATCGCTAATCAAAGATGGCCGCCGTCTAAAAATAGCATAAATTCTTAAAAAATCTTCTTCTCATGAACCGCTAGCTGGATTTCGACGAAACTTGGTAGGAATGATCGATGTACATGGCTCTTTCAAAGTTGTTAAAATGGTGACCCCGGGGTCAAAAATGGGCATGGCCCGTGGGGTCAAATTTTATTTTTGACCGAATATGGTCATGTTATATATCAAATCGAAGGTATCAATAAGGCGATCACTCTGGTACATTTTTTGTCCAAATCGGATTGTTATGTCATCCAAGATGGCCGCCGAAATGTCAAAAGGTCGTTCTTTTATTAGAGATTTCAAAATTCTTCTTCACATGAACCGCTTGGCCCATGGTAGCCAAACTTAAAAGTTATGGTCCATGGGTGAAGCCTTTTCAGATTTGTTAAAATGGAGGTCATCGCTAATCCAAGATGGCCGCCGTCTAAAAATAGCATAAATTCTTAAAAATCTTCTTCTCATGAACCGCTAGCCGGATTTCGACGAAACTTGGAAGGAATGATCGATGTACATTGCTCTTTGAAATTTGTTAAAATGGTGACCCCGGGGTCAAAAATGGGCGTGGCCCGTGGGGTCAAATTGGGTCAAATTTTATTTTTAACTGAATATGGTCATGTCATATCAAATAAGAAGGTATCAATGAGGCGATCACTCTGGTGCAATATTTGTCGGAATCGGATGATTATGTCATCCATGATGGCCACCAAAAGGTCCATTTATTCAAGATTGTTAACGTCTTTTTCTTAGGAACCACATGGCCGATGCTGGGTGAAGCATTTTCAGATTTTGTAAAATGAGAGTCATCGCTTAATCCAAGATGACCGCCATCTAAAAATATCACAATTTTTTTAAAACACATGAACTCAATGTCACATTCTCCTCTGGTGTCCTCTTGTTCTGTAATACAGTTGAAAATGTACTTAGTTTAGATGCAAAAAGCAAACAGCTCAACAGTAAAAATTATTACAGTATTACCACACTAAATTTGAAAAATCAGTTTGTATTTTGACATTGCTGTGAGTATTTTGTACTCCCACTGTTGATTATCAATGCATATTCAGCAACATTAAGTGCGTAAAATACACCAATACACCCCTTATATGGAGCTCCGGTATCATCCTTTGACTCTTAAATTGTTGTATTTCATGTACCCAGAAAATATTTTGGGGTACATCTGTCTGTCTGAAATATGCGTTAAATGTCCGGATACCTACCTACCATCTGTTCAATTCATATCCAACTTTAAAGGTACATGCCCACTAAGTAGGCACAAAATATTCTTTATAGGACTTAAATCAAATAGTTCTGTATATTCCATAGATATGACATTTTCTGGCAAAAGAAACATACATATTACACTGGTGTCATTCGTTAACGTCACTTGGCGTCATCCAACCAATGGAACGTCAGTTTTCAATTCATTGTAACCCGATGATTGTATCGGGTCAATGACTGATACAGCAATATGTTATCAGTCAGTACGTATTTGGTCAATACAGGACAGGTTACCTGATAAAATGACAATCAATCATCTGTGCAGATTTCTGTGTCTACAACGGCATCCCATTGAAGCAAGGTCAGACGTCCGTGGATGGCTGCAGTAAGGTGTGTCGCTGTGAAGATCCCCTGGCCAATAGGATTGCCTGTGACGACAGGTACGTCATTGATCCTCATATATGTGGTGTAGCTCCAGAAGTAAGGTGTGTCGCTGTGAAGATCCCCTGGCCAACAGGATTGTCTGTGATGACAGATACGTCATTGATCCTCATATATGTGGTGTAGCTGCAGACGTAAGGTGTGTCGCTGTGAAGATCCCCTGGCCAATAGGATTGTCTGTGACGACAGATACATCATTGATCCTCATATATGTGGTGTAGCTCCAGAACAAATAACACACTCCTAAGGCTTAATAATGATCTATGTTGCTTGTTATGTGGAATGGCGAACAGTGTAGATCCTGATCAGAATGTGCGGATGCACGGGCTGATCTGGATCTACACTGGTCGAATAACTCGTAAGTCCCATTTATTCAGTCACAGCCACATATTTACCTCGACTGTTCGGGTAACGTATACATGTATCACTCGGACCTGTTATTCGGTCTGCGTCCATTCTCCTACATACTTCATAAAATACTGCAGAAATGTTAAAGTGATAAAATGCAGAAAGACCTGGAAATTACATAATACATTTCATGTCGCTTTCTGATTAATTATTGTCGTTCAGGAGTTATTTCAAGAAAACTTACATAACTACTTTTGTCGTTCAGGAATTATTTCAAGAAAACTTACATAAATGTAAGCTTTCTTGAAATAACGACAAAAGTAGTTCCTAATCATCTAAAGACATCAGGGTGATGTCATCAGCAGTTGATATTATGTAATTCCCTTTAGTATATGTGCTTTACCGTGTCAGAATTTCCCTGATAGTTGGTGAGCTATCAAGGTGGGCCATTGAGTTTTTCTCCGATATCACCGCGCATCGAGCATGTTATTGTCATGGATAAATAAAAATAGTACTGTAAATTCGGCATATGATCAATAAACAATTGGATAACATATAATTATGCAACGATGGTGGTTCTAGGTTGTATAGTAAGTGACAAACAGATATAAATGTGAGAAATTAACGTTGAAAATTGCTAAGTCTATTACGCGGAAAGAAAACACGAAAACTTAACATTGACAATGATTATGTTGATTACGTGGAAAAATAGGCCAAGGTCAAAAACAGGTCACATGTTGAATAGTCGTATGTGGTGGGCACCTGTTGGTTATGAAGTTGTGCAAGTACGGTGGTTCTAGGTGGTACAGTAACAGAGAAATGGACCTAAACATGAAAACCTAACATTGTGGCTTTTGCCAATCCAATAGCTGGCTAAAAACATGGGCATGCACAAATATGTTAAATCCAATCATGTCGGTCGAAAGTCTGTTGATTTTCCACATCTAAGAGGTTATAGTAACTTCATAGAACATATATGGATCTGACGAACATCTCAAACAAAAATAAGTATGTTAAAAACATCTGCCTTCCTGCGTCGGGTTCCGCAAACCCAGTGTTTGGGAACCAAAGTACGTTTTTGTTATGGCCTAACGTAACCATATACCACAAATGGTTATTTTCTGCTACTTTCCTTCTTAGTAATGATGTTGTGGGACACAATTCTATAATCTGCACCATCCTGCTCTGGATATATCCAATTAAAATGTAGGTTTAGTTATTGTTTATAGGAAAGAGCAAACAGTTAGCGGCTAGTATGGAAACTACTTCGCCTGCAAACACGTTCAGATTTTTTATCGCAAACCCAAAAGTTGATGAAATGTTCAGAGCAAATGCGGAATCCGCATTTGCTATGAACATTTCATCAACTTTCGACATCATTTATAGAAAATATCAGTTTCCATTTTCCCCACCACTACATACTTGTTGGGCAGATGTGCGACGTTCCCAGCATTGAAGCCTGGCTGTAGTATGGTGACCGATCTGAATGACCAGTGCTGCCAGGTGGCCGCGTGTGCCCCCACCAACCCGTCGACCAACCCCAACTCCATGGTGATAACGGGCATCCCAGGAACAATCAGCGGGTATAACTTGCCCAATACTGGACCTGCCCCCCTCACGGGCAAGAGAGGTGGGTATTACAAAAATGTCACCTATGCAGCAGGTAAACGTAGATACTACTGTATCGAAAACCAATTTGTGTTACGTGGGCCACCACTAAGGAGTTTACGATGTGTACGACCAGTGTAGATCCGCGCAGTCTGATCAGGGCCTACACGGGTTACCTTTGATACATCAATGTCTTCCCTGTGCAGTGGATGAGGGTGTCAGATGCAGTGTGCATACCAGGGGAATTAGACTGCAAACAGGACTTGAACTAGTAAGGAATATAAGACATTATAATATAATCGATGGGCCATTAGCTTGCTGTCTCCGATGAGAAAACATGCAGCCAACCATATCTATTTTGTCGCACATGTACAAACCGTAGCATGATTTTGCACCAAACCGTATCATTTTCTATAGTTTATGATGGAAACGTCGAACCGTAACAGGGCGTACCGTAACCAGAGAAATCAGAAAATGCCATGAAGACATAGCATATGTTCTACATGTAGGAAGCTGACACGTTCCATGGATCAGTGAGACTGCATTTACTCGAAATCTGCCATTTCATCACGCGTTCTCGCTACATATATCATGTACGAAAACATGCCATCTTTGCAAGCAAATTATTCAGGAATGACATTGTCATGGGTATTATGCTCGTTGGAAATCATATTGATTTCTGCATCTGTACATAAAAGTACCATACACATTGCTGATAATGTCCTGTAACCTGTATTATTATATACACAATTTCGTTTACATGTTGTATATTTTTGAAGTGCATATAAATTGCGAATGATGTACATATACAATAATAAGGTTATGTGCTGTGTATGTGTACATATGCCACTCGTTCCACCGCGCAATGATATTGCGCACTTAAAGTCGGATAATATCGCACGCTGTGGAACTCGTGCATCTATCCACATACAAATCAAATAATCTATGAAAATATACCTTGAATGTCTAAACCATAACACAGAAACTCTAAACCGTACCACAATACCGATAATGCACATGCTCATATGATTTTCTAGATGTATGTCTGTACCACGGTGTTCTGTACAATACCGGCGCCACCTGGGATGATGGATGTACCTACAACTGTATCTGTGTCGATGGAATCACTGGCAACTACAGATGTACCGAGAGGTTTGTGCTGAACTTTATAAATGAACGATAATCGGTGTGAAATATGAAATATTTACTGTCTGTATCACAAATATTGTTTTTGAATTGTTTATATGGCCGAACAATTTGGGCAGCTTTTGTGAAACAGACAGTAGTATCCATTGTGCGATACATTGTATACATGTTTGCTCATTGCATGCACACTACTGATTCACAGGTACAAACTTTTTGTTTCTATTTTCTTTATTTCTCATTGACAGGATATGCCGTTGCCACTCATTTGAACCATCTCAACTGAGTCATTATAACACATGCATTTGATGGGATGAAATAATATTTTTTCCTTAGAACAATTATGTATCTTCTTGACATTTGTATAAATGTTTGACGTAATTGCTGTTTCAATTGGCAATTATTGAGTGAGATGTAAACATGTATTTTACTAACATATTGTGTGTTTGACCACCAGATTTCTGTATAAAGGTTCGCGGTGCCACAAACCATTAAAATTCGGAATTGGTAAAACCATAAATAGTGGATGAAAAATGTCAATAATGCTTGTTATTGCAGATGTGCGAGATACCCGCAGGTCCCGTCATCGTGTACCATGGTCCAGGACCCCCACGACATGTGTTGTCAGAAACCCTACTGCCCCACAGCCCCGACCCCGGCCCCCAACTCCCACCAGACGATACAACCAGGCAAGTACTCGTGGTCTCGGGCAGAAGTGGACAAAGTGTACTATGTAGGTTCGATAATGTCCAACCATGGGTAAACGTTTGCCGTGGCACGAGCGAACTGTTTGAACCCCAAGGCCGTAGGCCGCAGGTTCAAACAGTTCCCGAGTGTCATTGCAAACGCTTACCCACGGCAGGACATGGTCGAACGTTATTGTTACATTTCCATTTGAAATGTCATGCAATTTGAGCATATATGCAGTACTTTCGGTACTTTGATAACCTGTTCCATTCAAACAGCTGATTTACGTATACATATTCAAGGGCTGCAGTACACGTCGCTTGATGCGCAGCGCATCAATTTAAAAATTTGCATTAAGCGACCACCCAAGGGAGACACCAAACATGGTCGCTTAGAACAATGGTCTCTTAACACACAAAAAATGGAAATCCGGGTTCTGGTATGTCCGGTTACATGGTTTAATATTCGGAATCAGGAAATCGCGAATAATAAACATCCAAACATTAATATAGAAATTTAATACATTAGAATACTACCGGTAATGTTTACTGTGCACTTTCCTGAATTAGTCGGGCTTTATTTTATCAAAATATACAAAAGAATTTGAATGTTATTGCGAAATAAAATTGCCCAGCTGAAATCGCAAATAGGCAGTAGTGACTGCGATCACTTCGGACCAGACATGTTTCGCCACTGTGATTTTTACGAATCGTTGAATAACAACCAAACCAGATGCTAGAAGAATTATTTATTAATGCGTCAAGAAAATTGCTTGCGTATTCTGTAAGCAACCAGTCCTGTTGTTCCCATGTGCTAAGCGACGATGAGTTAATTCCCTTTAGTAATCACTAAGGAAACGAGCAAATCGGACCAAGGTTTCATGTCATTAATCATAAAGAATGCACCATTCACACTTTGACAGTGACAGGGGATTTGTTTCCTGTGTTTGTCACACGCTTGAGGCTAATTTCACCTGGAGAAAGTGACATTTAATACACTCATTATGTAGGCCAAATGGTCGGGTGGAATTGAAAGTGGTCGCATAAGACAAAAGTCGCTTAATGCACGTGGTCGCTTGTGCAAGTTTGACTGTAGTTTGTTGACGTAATGGCGCATTCTAGTCTATGCTAGTTATTGAGGGGTGAAAGGGTTAAACTTATTGTCGTGGCCAGATAAATATCATAGTAAGCCATGCCTGATGTACCACAGGTACCAAAACTACCCTAGCACCAGGTGTCGGCACAAATGCACCAAACCCGTCGCTGACAAGCGCACCCACGCCCGGATCAAATGGCCAATACCCAACACCCAAGCCAAGAAGTAAGTAGTTATACAGTTTGTTACGGGCTGTGACTGGTGAAATGGGGCTTGTGGGTTTTGCGACCAGTGTAGATCCAGATCAGCCTGTGCATCCGCACAGTCTGATCAGGATCTGCACTGTTAGCCATTCCATCAATGAAACGCCCGTTACGCTTCTAACAAGCAACATAGATGTTGTGAGGCTACCTACAGGAGTGTGCTATTTCATCAGTAGCTACAATGGTCACAATTCCCATAAGCTCCATTTCTCCAATAACAGCCACATATGAGGATTGTTGTTGTTTTAATGAAGTGTAAAGTTTTAAAATTTTGTATGGGATTGTGTATTAATCTTTATCCAATTTTGAAAGCAAATTCTATTTACTATTCTGTTTGGCACCTGTCTAGTGTCGTTGATATCAAGTTTATTAGGGAAGGCTAGGAAACGCCTGATGAATGCCTAATACAGCATTTAAGCTGATGCAGAGTAGAATTGTAAACAGCTCCAGATAATGTAAGGTGCGTATTAGCGTATTTTACGCACTTATTTTAGCGGAATATGCATTGATTATCAAAAGTGGGAGTACAGAATACAGCAATGTGAAAATATGCATTGATTTTCAAATTGAGTAGCGAAAATACTGTAATGAAGTTAAATATTTACAGCTTTTTGCAGCTCAAATAAGTGAATTTTTAAATTTGTCTTATTTGTTATTGTGTTATCATTTGTTCCCTATTTAATAAGGTATAAAATCAATAATACATTTGTAAAAATAAAATACGCATATAATTTGAAATATGGTGGTATAATACTCTTTAGATACAAAACTTATCTGGAGCTCTGGGTAAATCCTGATTAAAAAAGTAATTGTATCAATGTGTGATTGGTGGAACACTGTTGCATGCTGTATTTCTATCAACAAAGACAATATCTGAGAGCTGAATATACCTGGCAGTGAGGTCTTACTAGCCTCACCTACTGAATGTTTCCATTAACTCTTTTCATGCTGAGGATACGCAATTATGTTTGCAGAAAATCCTAAATATTTCCCTTCTATGCGCTCGGAGGTATTTCACCATTTGAACCATCTCGTATACTTTCATTGAGAAATTAAAAATACTTCAATACTGTAATCGTCCATTTAAACGCCCCCTCCCCCCTCTGGCATTTTTTTTTGGAAAATCAACAACCCACTTTTAACTCTTTGCATGCTAGCGGCGAAAATATCCGCCAAACAAATTAGGACTATATGTTTTATTTCTCTCTGTAAATATGTCTTGGAATTTCATTATAATTGAGTCCTCATGATATTTACAAGGAGAAATAAAAGAAAATATGATGATTTTTTGTCCGCTAGTTTTGAACTATTTATAGCCCACAAGTTTCCCAGCATGCAAAGAGTTAACATAGATGCTCAAGTCTGGTGAAATTTCCCAAAGTTGCTTTCAAATCGTTAAAAGCATAAACAAATAATCCGGATGTGGTAATCCTCGCATACAATCAATAATTGCGGAACATTCATTGCGAATTTCACATTGTGAAATAAAACATATGCAGAAATTGCAATGAAATGTACTTCAGTGTATTACTTAGGATCTAGTACAGTGTCCCAGGTAATACTTGGGAAGATATGTATGGCCATATGTACGACAATTCGGCCCAATGGTACTTCGTCCCTCGAGACTTCAGCCTGAGGTGATTGACAATTTTTGTAGATCTAATAAAATGAGTGCTTACAGCTGGGGAACGTTATATTAATTAGCAATCTTACTCCCAGGTGTTTACAACACAGCAAATAGTACCGCACTCATATTTTGAGTTACTTAGAGCATGCGGAAGCAAATTTTATAATTATTTACTTCTTTAAAAGAAAGCACGCTCATTTAAACGCCCCCCTTTTCGAAAATGCAACCCCCGGGGCGTTTAAATGGAAACTTAAGTTATTTAATAAATATCCTACCCGTAAAGGTGTATTCCGAAAGGAATGGGTTAAAAGACACTTGCTAGCCTGGTATTCTGTCTGTATTTGCCAGTGGTGTGTGTGTATGGCAACCAGCTCTAATTTGTATTCGCCAGTGGTGTGTATATATGTGAACCAGCTGTAATTTGTATCCCCCAGTGGTGTGTGTATATGTGAACCACTGAATTTGTATTCCCCATGGTGTGTATAATAGTGAACACCTGAATTTTGTATCCCCCAGTGTGTAATTTGTATATGAGCTGAACCAGCTGTAATTTGTATTCCCCAGTGGTGTGTATATATGTGAACCAGCTGTAATTTGTATTCCCCAGTGGTGTGTATATATGAACCAGCTGTAATTTGTATCCCCCAGTGGTGTGTATATATGTGAACCAGCTGTAATTTGTATTCGCCAGTGGTGTGTATATATGAACCAGCTGTAATTTGTATCCCCCATCCCCCGTGTGTATATATGGGAACCACTGTAATTGTATAGTCGCCCCAGTGGTGTGTATATATGTGACCGAGCTGTAATTTGTATTCTTTTGTAAGCCCCCAGTGGTGTGTATATATGGGAACCAGCTGTAATTTGTATCCCCCAGTGGTGTATATATATGAACCAGCTGTAATTTGTATTCCCCAGTGGTGTGTATATATGTGAACCAGCTGTAATTTGTATCCCCCAGTGGTGTGTATATATGTGAACCAGCTGTAATTTGTAATTCCCCATGGTGTGATATAGTGAACCCATTTTGTCCCCCAGTGTGTATATGTGAACCACTAATATCCCCAGTGGTGTGTATATATGTGAACCAGCTGTAATTTGTATTCCCCAGTGGTGTGTATATATGGGAACCAGCTGTAATTTGTATTCGCCAGTGGTGTGTATATATGTGAACCAGCTGTAATTTTTAACCCCCCAGGTGGTGTTTGTAATTGGGAACCACTTTTAAGTACCCCCATTGGTGTGTATATATTGAACATCTTGTAAATTTTGTATCCCCCAAGTGGTGTGTAAATATGTGGAACAGCTGGAATTTGTATCCCCCATTGGGTGGTGTATATATGGGAACCAGCTGTTAATTTGTATTCCCCAGGTGGTGATATATGTGAACCAGCTGAATTGTATTTTCCCCAGTGGTTGGTTAAATATATGTGAACCAAGCCCCCATGTACTTTGTATCCCCCAGGTGGTGTTTAAAATATTGAAACCAGGCTGTAAATTTGTATTCCCCCAGGTGGTGTAATTATGGAACCACTGTAATTTGTATTCGCCCCCATGGTGTGTATATATGTGAACCCAGGCCTGTAATATTGTATTTAATTTGTATTCCCCCGTGGTTGTGTATATAATGGGAACCAGCTTAATTTGTATCCCCCAGTGGGTGGTGTGTATAAGTGAACCAGCTGTATTTGTATTCCCCAGGTGGGGTTAAATATGTAACCACTGTAATTTGTATCCCCCAGAGGTGGTTGTTTATATGAAACCACTGTATTTGATTCCCCCCAATGGTTGTGTATATAATGGAACCAGCTTTAATTTTGGATCCCCCGAGTGGTGTGTATATATATGGGAACCAGCTGTAAATTTGTATTCACCCCAGTGGTGGTTATAATGTGAACCAGCTGAATTTTGTATTCCCCCCAGTTGGTGGTGTTATATGTGAACCAGCTGTAATTTTGTATTCCCCAGGTGGTGTATAATATTGTGAATCAGCCCCTTTGTCATTTGTATTCCAGTGAGTTGTGTATATATGTGAAACCAGCTGTAATTTGTATTTCCCCAGTGGTGTGTTATATGTGAACCAATTTGCCCCCTGAAATTTGTATAAATCCCCAGTGGTGTGTATATAGTGGAACCAGCTTTTGTAATTCCCCATGTATAGGGCCAGTTTGGTATGTATATATGAACCAGCTTTGAATTTTGCCTATCCCCTTTGCCCCGTTATAGGTGTGTATATGTGAACCACTGTAATTTGGTATTTCCCCAGTGGTGTGTAATATATGTAACCAAGCGTAAATTTGTATTCCCCATTGGTGTGTGTATATGTGAACCAGCTGAATATAGTGGGAAACCACTTTGTTAATTTGGTATTCCCCTTTGTTAATCCCCCAGTGTGTGTATATAGTGAACCATCTGTAATTTGTATTCCCCATGGAGTGTATATGTGGAACCAGCTGTAATTTGTATTCCAGTGGTGTGTATATATTGAACCAGCTGTAATTTGTATCCCCAGGTGTGTTTATGCCAGCTGTAATATGACATCCGCAGTGGTGTGTTAATGTGAACCACTGTAATATCCCCCAGTGGTGTGAATATATGTGAACCAGCTGTATTTGTATCCCCCAGTGGTGTGTATATGTGAACCAGCTGTAATTTGTATCCCCAGTGGTGTTGTATATGTGAACCAGCTGATAATTTGTATCCCCCACCATGGTGTGTGTATATGGGAACCAGCTGTATGTATTCCCCAATGGTGTGTCTACGGGAACCAGCTGTACAAGCAGGACCAGGTGTGGTATGACGGCTGTAACGCCAAGTGTCAGTGTGAGAATGCCGCCATCGCCTACTACCGCTGCGAGGAGAGGTACGTGTCCGATCACAGGCGGTCAGCATGTGGGTAGGATAGTGTAATATACTCATGTAGAAAACAAAAACATTTGTAGTCAAGTATAGTCAATGTATTTATTTACAAGGCCAAGAGCTTTGTGTGACTCAGTTTCGCCGTCACCTGATTCAAGATGTAATATATTTTCTGTTTCCAATAAAATCCCATTAATCCCACTGCATACATAGAGCTAAGGCCCACCTGTGCCTAATAAAACGGACCGATAATCAGTATTGTACACACAGAGTCCGTACCAGCCTGAAAACGTCACAAAACTCGCCCAACTGAGCTAGGTCAGACACATGCTCGTATCGAGGTTGCACTGAAATCCTCGTGACCAAACCACAGATTTCATGAAACCTCCATGTGTTTCAATAAAATTACACCTATTTTATTATGGTAATTTCCAATAACCTCCGAAGGGAAGCACATGTATTACTCATTGTTTTAAAGTCGCTCTTTATATTAAATTTTCGACGTCATGACGTCCGGCTCATAACGTCCGGTTTACTGTTACACTGTGGACATCACGTAGGACTGCCAATACAGTTTCACACTATTTTGATCATGTGGTCGAAAATTTAATAAAAAAAGTGACTTTAAAACAATGAGTATTTTATTATGGTCTATGTGTAAATAGTACCCATAGTATACCCATATGCTTTTGCTTTTAATGTGCCTATGCAAAGGTTACGGTCATAACATTTAAATGGGGACCCGATGAACTATACCAAATGCATGGTAAATGCACTAATGGCTGGTTTTTGTCGCGCCTGCTTTAGCAGAGGCGCGACTATAGTCGGCGCGTCGTCCGCGTCGTCCGGTTTTTTTGTAAGGCAAATGCGTTAAAGTTATTGTTTTTTCACAATATCTCTTTAACCCCTTGCCAGACATTGATACTATTTCACATTAATGTTTGTCTAGGGATGATGCTTCATTACGCACACCCCCACATCAAAATGATCAAGGTCAATGTCATTTATTTACTTGTAATGTTCACCGGTTTTGTAACAGAAATGCGTTAAAGTTATTGTTTTTTCACAATATCTCTTTAACCCCTTGCCAGACATTGATAATATTTCATATCAATGTTTGTCTAGGGATGATGCTTCATTACGCACACCCCTACATCCAAAGTCTGAAGGTCAAGGTCATTTATTTACTTGTAATGTTCACCGGTTTTGTAACAGAAATTCGTTAATGTTATTGTTGTTTCACAATATCTCTTTAACTCCTTGCCAGACTTTGATAATATTTCACATCAATGTTTGTCTAGGAATGATGCTTCATTACGCACACACCCCACATCTAAATTGTGAAGGTCAAGGTCATTTATTTGCTTGTAATGTTCACCGGATTTGTAACAGAAATGCGTTAAAAGTTATTGTTTTTTCACAATATCTTTTTAACCCCTTTCCAGACATTGATAATATTTCACATCAATGTTTGTCTACGGATGATGCTTCATTATGCACACCCCCACATCCAAATTCTGAAGGTCAAGGTAATTTATTTACTTGTAATGTTCACGGTCAGCCTCGGCAGGCGCGACACCGCTTCCGTGGCGGAATTCTTGTATTATGGCATAAGTATGTATCTTATATTTAAGAGTGGGAATTGACTAAAAGACCTTCCATACCTGGACATATAAGTCCAAAAATGGCAGCATTTTGAAGTGTTTTACAAATTCTGAAGGTCAAGTTAATTTATTTACTTGTAATGTTCACGGTCAAATGCCTCGGCAGGCGCGACACCGCTTCCGTGGCGGAATTCTTGTATTCCTTCAAAGCATCTTCTAGATGTGTTCAATACACGTCCACAACTGTGTCCGCATACACATTGGTGCTGGATCCCCAAAATCTGTTGTGTTGTATAGTGGTTACCCGAGAGAGAATAGCGTAGCCCCAGATCAACCTGCGAATCCACACAGTCTGATCAGGGCCTATGCAATTCTCTATTCGGTCACTGAACTAGTATTACTCATCAGCCAAAAGATCAGCTTCTACTCGTAAAAATAATATACAATATTTGCGAATGGCATAGTCCCAGATCAGCCTGCGCATTCGCACAGTCTTATCAGGGCCTATGCAATTCGCTATTCAGTGGCATAAGTAGGCTTTTCTCGCCATCAGATTCTACTCGTAATGCACGGGACCAATACACTACCGCCTGCGATAATCATGCCAATATTTATCAACTTCTTTATTTCAAAATACTTGAAAATTGTGCTTGAAATGTAGTAAAATGATTGACTGAGCCTGAGCTGTGCTACAGCTGAGGCTCAGGCTCAGGCTCAGACAATCAAATTGTTTGATTGCTAGTTAACATTGCCGATAGATGTTCAGAAACGTTGATAACATGGCGGCCGCGTATCTGACTACCAGATGTCTGCGATACGAGGCTACAATTCCATCATCTTGTACCCTGGTGCCTGGTCCCCGGGACCCGTCCTGTTGTAAACTGCTGTTACCAGTAGCCTATTTCACCAACATTTCAAAATAAAATATACCGGTACTTTTCTAGCAAAGTATGCTTTGAGGGAGTAATCATTTATTTTTCCCAAAATGCATTATTTCATACAGAACTAACGACTTCATATATTTGATGACTAAATGTATGCAGAATTATTATACTGAATTTATTACATTACCACAGCCAAAATTGGCTGTGATAATATAATAAATTCAGTATAATAAAAATTAATACATTTATATTAACATTGAAAATTTCTCCCTCAAAGTATACTTTGCTAGATAAGTAAACTTTACAATGTTGGTGGAATAGGCTACTGATAAAGATACTGTATGATGTTTGCGAACAGCATAGCCCGAGATCAGCCTGTGTATCTGTGCAGTCTAATCAGGGTCTATACCATTCTCTATTTAGTCAGATTCTACTCTTAATGTATGAATGTCATTATCCAACAGGATCAATATCTGACTTCCAGATGTGCTCGATACATTACGTCCACAATTCCATCGTCGTGTACCCTGGTGCCTGATCCTCGTGACCCGTCGTGTTGTAAGGTGGTCAGCTGTCCCGTGATACAGCCCAGCGGCCCCACGCCCACCCCGGGCTATCTACAGCCAAACCCCAACACGCCGGCACCACCGGTTAAAACGGGGCTGGCCCCAGTACCGACTCCTGGGGTGACAGTTGCTCCACAGCCAGGGATATCTACACCGGCTCCGAACCCGTATTATACATTGGCGCCTCAACCTGGACAATCCACACCGGCACCTATGCCGAAAACTGGTAAAATTTGTGGTTTTCCTGGAGAAATGGGGCTTATATGATCCGTGACCAGTGTAGCTTCTGATGTGCTAGCGCAGAAGTGTAGATTTATAATAATATATTGCTTAGTAGAAGCATGACGGGTATTTCATTGATAGAATGGCAAATTGTGCAGATCCTGATCAGACTGTGCGGATGCACAGGCTGGTCTGGATCTACACTGGTTGCAAAACCAATACACCCCATTTCTTCAAAGCCACATTTGCAGCCACTCTAACTCATAATCATCTAGACTTGCTAAGACTTGTGTACCATTCATAGCAGAGTTGCACCATGTCTATACCATAAATCTGCTACAAACAGTTCTGGAGTATGAGAAGTGTTACATTTCCGCAACTAGCATGGCCTTATAAAGATATACTGTTTGATAGAAGCATGACATGTTTTACTGACTGAGTGGAAAACCGTGCAGTCCTTGATGCACAGGCTGGTCTGTCTCTACACTGGTTTACAAAGGCCATAGGCACCATTTCATTTGTCCTAGTCACATATATGTATATTTACTTTATATATTTTATTGACTCCTATATTGATAGTATATATCTATTGTCCAACGTATGTATCTGCATGTTTATTTAACCATATCACCTCTAAATAGCTGGCATTTACCTGCTCCATGTTAATTTATGGACCATTAATGGTAAATATAGTATTTTTATCAAAATTCTGACAATCTTGACAAATACTGCAGATCTAGATAAGATGGCTCCTAATGAGCCAACTCATCTGGATCTACAGGGTTTGCAAATGTTGGCTTTATGGTATGCAGGGTTGAAAGGGTTAAACATGTTTGCCTATATAGGATATCATGTCCAGCAAAGTATACTGTCATTTCATTGACAGTTTATGTCCAGCTTTCATGTGTGTGCATTCGGCTGTGTTATTATTATTACTGACATTGCATTTGTGGGCTCAACATGTCTGTGTCTTTTTATTTCGTTTGCAACCTGTGTAGCCCAGATCAGCCTGCACATTCTGATCAGGATCTACACTATTTGCTGGTGCTGTGAATAAATCTGCATAATACACCATGAGTGCATGAGCTATGCTTATCTATTAAAACTCTATAAAAGCTATGTATTTTCATAGCCCACAGATCATCAGCGCTCCAGATAAGGAGCATAGTGGCGTATTTTAGCACTTGTTATACCCCCCGCAACGAGGGGGGTATACTGGAGTCAGGTTGTCCGTCCGTCCGTCCGTCCGTCCGTGCGTCCGTCCGTCCGTCCGGATAAACTTAACATCAGAGAAATATTGTTATAACTTCTATTTCCTTCATCTAAAATGCTTGATATTTCACACATGCATTCCTGTAAGGCTCTACTACCATGCTGTGCCAAATCCACGACCGTCCCCCCCCCGCAGATCCCAAGGTCCAAGGTCAATTACATAGTCCTTTAAACTTAACATCAAAGAGAAATATGTTATATACTTCAATTCCTTCATCAAATGCTTAATAATTTCACACATGTATTCCTGTAAGGCTCTACTACCATGCTGTGCCAAATCCACGACCGTCCAACCCCCGCAGATCCCAAGGTCAAGGTCAAATACTTAGTCTCTTTACAAAACTTAACATCAGAGAAATATTGTTATAACTTCTATTTCCTTCATCTAAAATGCTTAATATTTCACACATGCCTTCCTGTAAGGCTCTACTACCATGCTGTGCCAAATCCACGACCGTCCAACCCCCGCAGATCCCAAGGTCAAGGTCAAATACTTAGTCTCTTTACAAAACTTAACATCAGAGATTGTTATTAACTTCTATTTCCTTCATCTAAAATGCTTAATATTTCACACATGCATTCCTGTAAGGCTCTACTACCATGCTGTGCAAAATCCATGACCGTCCAACCCCCGCTGATCCCAATGTCAAGGTCAAATACTCTTTACAAAACTTAACATCAGAGAAATATTGTTTTAACTTCTATTTCCTTCATCTAAAATGCAATTAATATTTCACACATGCATTCCTGTAAGGCTCTACTACCATGCTTTGCCAAATCCACGACCGTCCAACCCCCGCAGATCCCAAGGTCAAGGTCAAATACTTAGTCTCTTTACAAAACTTAACATCAGAGAAATATTGTTATAACTTCTATTTCCTTCATCTAAAATGCTTAATATTTCACACATGCATTCCTGTAAGGCTCTACTACCATGCTGTGCAAAATCCATGACCGTCCAACCCCCGCTGATCCCAATGTCAAGGTCAAATACTCTTTACAAAACTTAACATCAGAGAAATAAGTTATAACTTCTATTTCCTTCATTGAAAATTCTTATTATTTCACTTGTGCATTCCTCTAAGGTTGTACTATCACACGAGTGTCCAACCCCCGCTGCTCCCAAGGTCAAGGTCACATACTCTTTACAAAACTTAACATCAGAGAAATATGTTATAACTTCTATTTCTTTCATGGAAAATACTTAATATTTCATATGCTGTGACAAATCCCCGCTGATCTCGAGGTCAACGTCACATACATACCGTATAACCTTGGCTTAACGCCCCCCTCCTAATAAACGCCCCCCCCCCAAATAAAAAAAAAAAATAAACTTTTTTACCAATGACCGCCAATTTCAAACACAAATAGTCTTTAAAAATCTTTATTTGTGTTTGAAATTGGTGGTCCTTGGTAATTTGTTTTTTTTTTTCTTTTTTTTTTTTTTTCTTTTTTTTTTTTTTTTTTTTTTTTTTTTAATGGCTAATAAACACCCCACCCTCCCCAAATAAATGACCGCCAATTTCAAACACAAATAATCCTTAAATCCTTATTTGTGTTTGAAATTGACGGTCCTTGGTAATAATTTTTTTTTTTTTTTTTTTTTTTTTTTTTGTTTTTTTTTTTCTTTTTTACTGGCTAATAAACGCCCCCCCCCCCCCAATAAAAAATAAAAATAATAATAATTTTACCAATGACCGCCAATTTCAAACACAAATAATCCTTAAATCCTTATTTGTGTTTGAAATTGACGGTCCTTGGTAATTTTTTTTTTTTGTTTTTTTTTTTTTTTTTTTTTTTTTTTTTTTTTTTTTTTTTTTTTTTTTTTTTTTTTTTTTTTTTTTTTTTTTTTTCTTTTTTTCTTTTTTTTTTTTTCTTTTTTACTGGCTAATAAACGCCCCCCCCCCCCCCCACCAATAAAAAATAAAAAATAAAAATAATAATTTTACCCATGACCGCCAATTTCAAACACAAATAATCCTTAAATCCTTATTTGTCTTTGAAATTGACGGTAACCTTGGTAATTTTTTTTTTTTTTCTTTTTTTCTTTTTCCTTTTTTTCTTTGTTACTGGAAAACGAAAACGCCCCCCCCCACCCCCCCCCCCCAATAAAAAATAAAAATAATAATATAATTTTACCAATGACCGCAATTTCAAACACAAATAATCCTTAAATCCTTATTTGTGTTGAAATTGACGGTCCTTGGTAATTTTCTTTTTTTTGTTTTTGTTTTTTTTTTCTTTTTTTCTTTTATACTGGCTAATAAAACGCCCCCCCCCCCCCCCCAAATAAAAAATAAAATAATAATAATTTTACCAATGACCGCCAATTTCAAACACAAATAATCCTTAAATCCTTATTTGTGTTTGAAATTGGCGGTCTTTGGTAATTTTTTTCTTTTTTTTTTTCTTTTTTTTTTTTTTTACTGGCTAATAAACGCCCCCCCCCCCCTTTTGTAAAATGTAACGCCTCCGGGGGCGTTAATTCGAGGTTATACGGTAGTCTCTTTACAAAACTTAACATCAGAGAAATCGGTTATAACTTCTATTTCCTTGCTCGGATCTGCTTCACATTTCACACACTCATTGCTCCAATGGACCTCTACCACCCTGTGACAAATTCACGTTCATGCCGCTCGCGCTAATCCCAGAGTCAAGGTCACAAGCCCACACACTTGGAAATTTGTACATATTTTAGGGGTACCTGGGCCCACGCGGGGGGTATATTCCGTAAGCCTCGCTTACTGACCAATCTAGTTTATTTTGCCTGAAATGCATTATTTCATATAGAACTAACAAATGCATATATTTCATGATTAAAAGTATGCAGAATTATTATACTGAATTTATTACATTATCACAGCCAAATTGGTTGTGATAATGTAATAAATTCAGTATAATAAAAATTAATAAATTTATCATAAAATTGAAAATTTCTCCCTCAAAGTATACTTTGCTACTAAAGTATACTTTGCAATGTTGATGAAATAGGCTACAGTAATGACAGTGTCAGTATGTTTTAGGTATCGTAAAAATACCCCCTATCCAATTAATGAGCATGGAACTATCGACGTCAGATAATTGGGATATTGTTAATGAACCATAATATATGTGTGTCTTGAATTTTTTTACCTAAATTAGTCAGTGTCGCAAGACAATCACTATTTTTATTTTTAATCTAATACAGTTCATCATATCTATCGTTATGTATAGTGTTCATGTTTGAATAGGCACATAAGTAATAGTGTCAGGAGATATTTTTGGTGTGCACTGTGAATATACATGTATACATGTATTAGCACAGACTATGACACAAATGAACAAGAACATTAAATCGCACTTGCTATTCTTTTCATCATGTTTCTTTTCATCATATCTCTCGATTGTCTTGTATTATTATACCCCCCGCAACGAGTTGTGGGGGTATACTGGAGTCAGGCTGTCCGTCCGTCCGTGCGTACGTCCGTGCGTCCGCGTAAACTTAACATCAGAGAAATATTGTTATAACTTCTATTTCCTTCATCTAAAATGCTTGATATTTCACACATGCATTCCTGTAAGGCTCTACTACCATGCTGTGGCAAATCCACGACCGTCCAACCCCTGCAGATCCCAAGGTCAAGGTCACATACTTAGTCCGTAAACTTAACATCAGAGAAATATTGTTATAACTTCTATTTCCTTCATCTAAAATGCTTAATATTTCACACATGCATTCCTGTAAGGCTCTACTACCAGGCTGTGCCAAATCCACGACCATCCAACCCCCGCTGATACCAAGGTCATGGTCAAATACTTAGTCTCTTTACAAAACTTAACATCAGAGAAATATTGTTCTAACTTCTATTTCCTTCATCTAAAATGCTTAATATTTCACACATGCATTCCTGTAAGGCTCTACTACCATGCTGTGCCAAATCCACGACTGTCCAACCCCCGCTGATCCCAAGGTCAAGGTCAAATACTTAGTCTCTTTACAAAAACATTAACATCAGAGAAATAAGTTATAACTTCTATTTCCTTCATTGAAAATTCTTATTATTTCACTTGTGCATTCCTCTAAGGTTGTACTATCATGCTGTGAAAAATCTACGACTGTCCAACACCCGCTGATCCCAAGGTCAAGGTCACATACTTAGTCTCTTTACAAAACTTAACATCAGAGAAATATGTTATAACTTCTATTTCTTTCATTGAAAATTCTTAATATTTCATATGCTGTAACAAATCCCCGCTGATCTCGAGGTCAACGTCACATACATACCGTATACTTCCAATTAACGACCCCCTCCTAATAAACGCCCCCCTCCCCCAAAATAAAAAAAAAATAAAAAAAATAAATATTTACCAATGACCGCCAATTTCAAACACAAATAATCCTTAAATCCTTATTTATGTTTGAAATTGGCGGTCCTTGGTTAATTTTTTTTTTTTTACTGGCTAATAAACCCTCCCCCCCCCACCTTTTGTAAAATGTAACGCCTCCGGGGGCGTTAATTCAAGGTTATACGGTAGTCTCTTTACAAAACTTAACATCAGAGAAATCGGTTATAACTTCTATTTCCTTGCTCGGATCTGCTTCACATTTCACACACTCATTGCTCCAATGGACCTCTACCACCCTGTGAAAAATTCACGTTCATGCCGCTCGCGCTAATCCCAGAGTCAAGGTCACAAGCCCACACACTTGGAAATTTTTACATATTTTAGGGGTACCTGGGCCCACGCGGGGGGGTATTCCGTAAGCATTGCTTACTGACCAATCTAGTTTTAGCAGAATACGCATTGATTATTAATATTAAAAGTGGGAATACAAAATACTGACAGCAATGTGAAATTACGCATTGATTTTCAAATAGTGTGGCGAAAATACTGTAATAAAGTTTAAAATGTACTTAGTTGAGCTGAAAATAGCAAATCATGTTTGCTTTTTGCCGCTCAAATAAGTGAATTTTTTAATTTGTTTTATTTGTTATCATGTGTTCCCTATTTAATAAGGAAGAAAATCAATATAAAAGTAAAAGTAATATGCATTGAATTTCAAATCTGAGGGCATAATACTCTGTAGATACAAAACTTATCTGGAGCTCTGTGTCATCATTCAAGGACCTTCGCTAGAAAACTTCTGAAATTTGTACTTAAAATCAGGGAGTTTGATTTGCTCAACTCAAGCAATCAAACTTCCTGTAGTCGATTTCACCAAAATTGCAAAGCATAGTTATCTATAATCTAACAAAGTATACTTTGTGGGAGTAATCATTTATTTTTCCCGAAATGCATTACATTGTATTTCATATAGAACTAACGACTGCATACATTTGATGATTAAAAGTATGCAGAATTATTATACTGAATTTATTACATTATCACAGCCAAATTGGCTGTGATAATGAAATAATTCAGTATAATAACATTTAATAAATGTATTCTTAACTTAAAGAATTCTCCCTCAAAGTGTACTTAGCAAGATATGTGTACTTTGCAATTTTGGTGAAATAGGCTACTGATATCGAGCATGAGAATCGTGTACATGCTCGCAAAGTATTACAATTACCAGCCCTCGTCATTTAATGGCAGCGGCCATGGGATACGGAATGACAAACAAACAATATATGTGCTATCTGCCGCCTGCAGGCTGCTACCTCAAGGGCGTGGTATACCAGAAGGGACAGAGGTTTGACGACGGGTGTCTGGGCCGCTGTGAATGTCTTGACGACCATACTGGCCAGTATAGCTGTACCCAGAGGTAGGTACCAGGGAATTGTTCATGGTATTTAAGTTAGTACAAACTTTTTGTCATTAAGCACATTAAATCTTAAAAATATTTAAATGTTAGTCTCCAATAACAAAAAAGTCGCCGTCCCCAGAAATTTTTATTTAATGAAATTACATCAAATATTGATTTTATTGCGAAAAAAAAAATGATGTAACTAAGAAGGTGGGATAACGTAATAACCGTAAATATTTGGACACCATTTGTTTTGGGAAACCCCTAAAACAAATTGTATCCAAATACATTGTTAATGTAATAAACAAGCACAACCATGCTAACTGCATCTATTTAGACATTCCTTGCAGTTAGAAAACATATATTATTGTGTGTTTCGGAGAATAAATTATTTTCCGAATATTTAGAGTTTTTTACGGTTTTCGTGCGATACATTTCTGTCGTTGCAGTGATAACAAGAACAATTATAACATGAATGATCATGTTATAAAAGAACGCTTTGAGTGTATGCTATTATTATTGAGGCCAACTACATGTTTGCAAGTAGCATGTAAAGTTATAGATATCAGGGTATGGGATCAGTGGTTTCCGAACCTGCTTTTCCGACATGACGTATTCTGTGACGTCATTTTTACAGTAAATTTTCTTGAAACTTTTCCAAGCAAACGGACGGATATCGATGATATGTATCACACCATAGAAATGACATACCGGTTCGATGATATGTATCACACCATACATTAACGTTCTTTAGATTTATATTCACATCCATGGAAACCGATTCTTCGTCAAAACCAGAAAATTGTTAGATTAAAGCAAACTATACCATAATGCAAGAACTGGCATCATTAAACGAAGCTAATCCCCTCGCACTGGCATCATTAAACGAAGCTAATCCCCTCGCTGGCAGCCTTGATAATAAAAAGTACTCCGTGACCTTGGGCGGTCGAACGTGGGTCATACGAGTCTACTCATATGCTAAACCATGCTCCATCCATAGACACACATTATGGTCAAATAATATCAAAATCGTGGAAGCAGTTCACAAGTTATCGAAAAATGAAAGGTGATTACTGGCGTACGTACATACGTACGCAGTACATGGACTAACGATATACCAGCTCTTGCCTATCGGCGAGGGGATACTAATTGGCAACCTGTTAAGCATTTACTGCGTTATGTTTCATTAAACTCTGTCTTTCCATTATAAAGATATTACATTCAACATCCTGCACCACCTTTAATTGACATGGCGCAATTTTAAATATTGCGCGGCCCAATTTTCCCAATTTTAGTACTTTCCACTAACATAAAAAACCGACATCTAGTCGCACGCTGACTGAGCCGCGATCTATAAACTTACCCAGGAGTTTACATTGCAAACATAATGTAACGCGTCCACTGGCGGTTTGTTTCGGTGAGTCCGCACAGTACAACAGTCCGACTTGGCAACGCCACCTAGCGACTTATCACCGGCACTGCAGTGCTTGATATCAAAATCCTAAAACCATCAACTTCTAAAACTGGCGTTTTGAAGAAAGTCATGAAATATGCAATCTTAAATTCGATAAAATTGACGCAGTACAATTTGAACAACGTTATAAGCCAAAGATATGAGTGCCAGAAATAATCCACATTCAGACACATGAAAATGTTTGCCATTTCTCCATTTCATTGTCGAAACTCCAGACGGTTTTACAGAATGTGAAAGCCATAGAAAATGTATACTGGATATCAAATACTCCTACAAGCACCAATATGAACTTGTGAGTGAAATTCACGACAGGTCATACATTACATCGAAACAGAAATCATTGCCTTGAAAAAGTCTGAGAAATATTACACACACACAAGTACACATTCAAACGACTGTATGTTCAAAAAATTGTTCTGCGACTTTGCACTGTAGTGGAGTATCCTGATTCATGCAGAGGGGGTGTGAATTGTGAATGAGTTTGGAAGGGGTGCGAGAACATACATTTAATTTCTTCCATTGAAGTGATTTTCACATATATTATACAGGTAGTTATTTCCCCCAGAAAACGTAGGTTAAAGTAAAAAAATACACACCTGACCAAATGTTACAGGATGCAATTACACACCATGTCACTGGTACTTTGTACAGTACACCCCACTGGTGATCCATGTGACAAGTGTTTTGTATGATGTGGTGTTTGTGAATGAGCTGATAAGACAAGCCTTTGCACTTAATGACTGGGTGCCAGACATCCTTCAGCAAAGTTGCAAATCATGATTTGAATTGGGGTCCCATCTGTTTGGCACAAAGTGTTCTTTATAGGAATTAAATATTAAATAAGTATAATTGTGTAACTATTCCAACAGTTTTAAAAAATACGAGTGCCCACTACACAGAATATTCACTTAGTAATCTTAGGTTTACTGATAGGTTGTATCATCGTGCTATTTTGATTGTAAATGAGGCAGGTCATTTTTAAATTATTTATATCAACTAAATGTGTCACCTGAATAAATATTTGTATTGACTTGTTACAAAATATGATCATTGCACATCAAAAGATAAATAGAGAGAATAAATAGTTGTTTCCATTAACATTTTAAAGAGTCAATGTTATCGCCCTTGATATCAAAGTGGCAATTCAAGCTTGATGTAAAAATAATAATAATGTAAAATTAACATGGTTGATATGATTTTTTTTTTAAGAATTTTAACAAATTTTCTACAACGGCCATCTTGGATTATGCGACAACCTCCATTTTAACAAATATGAAAATGCTTCACCCACGCACCACAACTGTGAAGTCTGACCAGCGTCGGCAAAACGGTACATGAGAAGAAGACGAAATCTATAATTAAAGGATGACCTGTCGGCGGCCATCTTGTATGATGTATCATCCGATTTTGACAATACCCACGATACCTTCGATTTGATATATATCAGGACCATATTAGGTCAAATTTGAAATATCGCTATGTGCCAGATACAAAATCAATGCGTGAACAAACAAAGGGAGAACACTGGAATATTAGTGAGGCAAGAGTTGTGATAAAAATACAAAAAGGAATTCCAGTTTATGCTCGGGACACAAAATCAGTACATGTATCCGAAAAAAACAAAAGAAATCAGTATGTTAAGATATGTTATTCTTGCTTTTAAGGACTAGAGCAAGTGAGCGGGGTCTCACACATACCCGCGGCCGTAGCAAAGTCATTTGGCCTTGACCTTTGGCATGAAAGCTGCTTAGGTGAGATATAGAATGAAAATATGGCTGTTGATAAAGAAGTGTGACATTTCCAGTCGATCCAATATACGGTTGCAGATAAATTGTGTACTTAAAACTTTAATGCAAATATTTCAAAACATTTAACACAATTTGACCTTGACCTTGGGCATGAAAGTCACATGCGTAGGCTATAAAAATGAAAATATGGATGTTGATTGTTGATAGACAAATATATGAAGTTTCAATTCAATCTGACTTACGGTTGCAGAGAAATTGTTTACTTAAAACTTTAACGCATATATTTCAAAACATTTAACGCAAGTTTCAAAGTAATTTCACCTTCACTGTGTGCATGAAGAAAGCCGTATGAGTGGGCTATATAATGTTTGTTTAATGGTGTTTAACGGCCTATCAACAGCTATGGTCTAATACTCACATAAAGGATATAACTGTCGGATACCAAATGCCAAAGTTGTTTGTTTGTTTATTGGTGTTTAACGGCCTATCAACAGCAGGTCATATAAAGCTGGGCAAACGGGTTTTGATCCTGTATTAACCTGCTGCATTGGGGGGAAAATCCCAAAATCAGAACGGAATAATTCATCGAGAAAAATATAGTCAGCCCTGAAATTAGAATAACCTGACCTGATGCCAGGTCCATACCACATCAAAGTCACTTGGCCCCTTTCCCTAAAAAAAGGATTACGAATAATCGTAATACTCACACAAGAGATATAACCAGATTCAACTGTCACATACAAAATGCCAAAGACGTATGTGAGGGCCAAACCAGGTCTCCAGTCGGATTTCCGGTAAGGATGAATCGCGATTGTTAAATTACCCATCACAATGCACCCACCAGGGCTATAGAAAGAAAATATTGATCTTCTAACTTCATAAAGAAGTATATATATGAAGTTTCAAGTCAACCCGACTTGCGGTTGCAGAGACATTGTGTACTTAAAAACTTTGACACGTTTGATACAAATATTTCAAAACTTTAAGTAATTTGACCTTGTGCAGGAAAGCCACATCACATCGGTGTGCTACAGTATAAAACATATGGATGACGATAAAGAAGTATATGAAAATTCAATTCATATATAATGGGTACCCAAAAACCTTCAACGCAAATCTTACGGATGGACGAAAATACAAAAACAATATACACCTCGATATACTTTGTATGCCTGGGTATGAATCATGATTGAAGGCACTGTGTTACAGATGATGCCTCAATATGTTGTTTCTCACATCATGCACTGCAAATGACCAATATCAACCAATTGCACCATTTCATTCGAAGTCAAATTTCGAAGTCGAAATTTATTGTACACATGTAATTTGTTACAAGTTTGACCATTGGGCATTGATTTCAATTATAATCATGATAATAGCACAAAAATACATCATTAATTCGTAAATTTTTGTTTCCCTTCGAAAGTCTACAACGTTTGTCTTTGGTCTATTCTGGATGTTTCAAGTAAAATCCTTTATTGCGAAGATAACTGAAACCATGTGAAACCAACCAAATATAGACTTTATAGACTGTGGACGTTAAACAGAAATAAATTTATGAATCAAAGATTGAATGCAATACCTTAAATGCTAATCACTCTAGGTTGGCGGTAGGATTTTTAAATTTGCTCAAATATGTGTCTGTGACTGGAGAAATGGGGCTTATGGGATTTGCGATCAGTGTAGATACACATATCCGCACAGGATCTGAAACTGTTCACCATTACATCAATGAAATCTCCATCATGCTTCTAACAAGCCACATCATTATCAGGCTACATGAGTGTACTATTTGATCAGGAGCTACACTGGTCACAAATCCCATAAACCACATTCTCCAGTCACAGCCACCGGTTAAAGTAACGGACCAATACCTATAAATACATTAAATATACCTAAAAGCATCAATAAGTGAAATAAAATAGGCTAAACAAATTATTTACTCCCATATATCACACATGGAGTAAATACATTTGTTTAGCTTATTTTTCTCTCACTTATTGATGCTCTTAGGTATATTTAATGTATTTATAGGCCATGGTCCGTTACTTCAACCTGAGGTCACAGCCACATATGTTTAAAAGCATAGTAAATATATTTCTGACCATTTCAATATCTAGTCCTTCGAGTGTCACATAATCAGAAATGTACAAATGTCATTCTGTCCACCACAAGAATGAGTCACCGATTCAAAACATATTGACAAATCTTAAAACTGCACAACTCAGATTTGTGTGAATAAGATTCATTCTCAATTCCATCAACACAAGAAGAATAACATGTCTTCACGATACATCCTTTCAACAGGTTGATTAGATGATTAGAGCAGAAATCAGAGTTAAGAACCACACAAACACTGCCGCTGGCATGGATGGTACTCCGGTTAAATGGTTAATTTTTTGTAACTGAACTTGTCTTTCTCAAGCTCTTCCTCGAGGGTTATATTTTCAGATGTCGCTGATCTTAAGATAATGACAGTCTGTCATGGCGACACTATATTTTGCTTCGTGTAGGTCAGGAACTGGATCAGTTCACATTTCGCAAGTGTTTGGCAACTTGTTGCCCAGGTGGAGTAGTGTCTTCGGGCAGCGATTCTTCTGGTGGCCTTTGTCCTTCAACAGCAGAATGAGAAACAATTTCCGCCTTATCTGCTTCTGAAACCGCCCATATACTATCTCAATAGCCCTGCTGGTGTCTGCCTCGACTGCAGGGTGAAGTTCAAGAGGCTCGACGAATAATCCAGATGGCTAAGATCTGTAGACGGCTTCCCTGAAACAAACAATCAAACACTATTATGTACATGGTTAGCCTTTTATTGAATTTCTTACCAGTATTAACCATTACTCAGCAAATGGACTCCGCAACTTTCCAACATGAAACAGTGCTTAGAGAACTACATCCCACCCGGGTATCAAACTCACAAAACTTGGATAAATGTGGTAAGCGAGTAAGCCACATTGTTCATAGTTGTGAACAGTAACTCTTGAAATCTACAACCGTACTGTCCGTAAGCAGAGTTACGTTTCCATTCATAGTCTTCCTCTGCAGAATAGTGAATAAGAGATCTGGTTCGCAAATTACATGTACCAGCTAAAGTTGGGGTCCCATCCACAGGTTGAAGTAACGGACCGAGGTATATATATGTGTGTGTTATAGAGGGAGTAACAAAACTTTTTTTAGCTTTTTTTCTTTTTTTTTTTCGTTTATGGACGCTTTTAGGCGTATTTAATGTATTTATAGACCTCGGTCCGTTACAATGTACTTCAACCTGTTTGCATAACAGCTTGCCTATAAGAATTAAATAAGTGTATAATTGTGTAACTACGGTACATGTATTCCGCCAGTTTTAAAAATTACGAGTGCAGGTCCACTATACATATATAATCATTTAGTAATATTGATTTTACTGATAGTGACTCGTGGTGGTATCAGGCTATTTTGATATGCAAATGAGACATGACATTTTTAAATTATTTATACCAATTAAATGTGTCACCCGAACAAATATTTTTATTGACACATTATAAAGTACGATCATAGTGCACATAACAAAACTAAGCAGACAGAATATAGTTTCCATTAACCTTTAACGGAAACACGGTTATCGCCCCTGATATCAGTGACGAAATTCACGTTTCATATAAAAAGAAAAAGTACACGTATATTTTCACGTACATGTACAAATGGGGGGAAAATCCTAAAATCAGAACTGAATATTTACAATAACACAACTATATATTCAGCGCTGAAATCAGAATAATCCTGGTCCGATACCAGGTCCTCGCCACACCAGAATCACTTGGCCTCTCCCAAAAGCAGTAGGATAAGTAATAATCTTACTACAATGTACTTTTATAATGGGCAATAACCCAATTCAACTCCCAGGTAACAAAAGAGCCAAAGATAAAATGTACTGAAGGGTCAAACCAGGCAAATAGTGATTCCTATATGGAGGAACTACTACCGTTAATTTACGTCGTCTCGTTCTCCCGACGTGACCACCCACGTAAAGTTTTGTATTACTTTTATAATAGTTTTTTTTTTCCAATGGAAAATATACAAATTAGGTCACAATTAACAACTAAAGCGTAAATCAGATCTGATAAGCTATTCTGTAGAGGAAGCCTACGTATATCATTTATTTGTTTGTTGGGGTCTAACGGCCTATCAAGTTATCAACAGATGCGGTCATTTAAGGCCGGGTCAATGGGTTTAGTAATAAATCCCATATATTACCTGTACAAGTACATGTTCAAGTACATGTACAAATGGGGGGAAAATCCTAAAATCAGAAATGAATATTTACAATAAAAGAACTATATACTCAACCCTTAAATCAGGATGATCCTGATCTGATGCGAGGTCCTCGCCACACCAGAATCACATGGCCCCTCCCAAAAGCAGTAGGATCAGTAATAATCTTACTACTTCTATAATGGGCAATAACCCAATTCAACTCCCAGGTAACAGAAAGAGCGAAAGATGAAAAACGTACCTGAGGGCCAAACCAGGCAAATCGTGATCCATACGTATTACTTTTATAATATTTTTTTTTCAGATGGAAAATATACAAATTGTGTCACAATTAACAACTAAAGTGTAAATCAGATCTGATTAGCTATTATGTAGAGGAAGCCTACATGTATGAATGGAATAGTAGCTCTGCTACAGACGGTACAGGAGTAGATTGCAAGAGTTATTGTTCGCAACTACAATAACATGGTTCAATAATAATGAGACATCAGTGATTCTATATATGTACATATTTGTGTCGTTTTTCTAGTTTCGATGTAGAACCAATAATTCATTAAACTGTGTTTATTCCATTGGGTGACAGTCCAGTTGTTACATTTATAATAGTATAGCCAATTGTTCTCGTCATTTTTTAAATTTTATTTCCACTTCAAGGGACCAGGGGTCTCAGAAATGTAATTTCCGTTACATACATTTACATGACGTAAATATAGCTTTACATTTACATTTTTTTCTTTTCAACGGCATAAAACATACAACTGAAGGGGCATCTATTTAGAAAAGTGTCAAGAATATGGTAAGCTAATTGTATTAGTGCGAAACAGAGAAATTTAGTAGCAAGTCGTGGAATTTATCATTTATGGTAACCCAACAACATATATTTAAAAAATGTCATTTCGGCTAATTCTGCGCACCGGCTAATGCACAATTCACGTAATGTTTTTGCCCAGCATTACGTCAGAATAAATTATGTTGATTTTGGAATAAATCAGCTGATTAACGGTATACTAAGTCACAATTTTAATCCCATTTCCAATAGTTTGGTAAAAAGTTATTCAGAACATGGTCAAAATGATTAGTGGTCCTGCTTACTAAATGAATAGATCAACAACAGATCTGCTTCATAAACCAATAATACACATGCAAATATACCGACATTGGTTATCATTTTATTCCCAGTATTATTCGCAAAACTCAAGGACAAAATGGACTGATATTTTGATCAAATTTGGCTGGGTCTCCGCTAGGCGGATACAGATAATAGACGACAGATGAAATAGTAAAAGCCATCTGCTTAGCCGTGATTATCTTGGCTAAGAACTGCCTTGAATGTTCAGTGAATTTTGACTGAATATGGACATTTTCACGAAAATTATTATTAGGTGCGCAGAATTAACAGACATGATTGTAATCCCAACAAACATACAGTCTCCACCCCCCCCCCATATTTCGTGAGGTCACCCCAATGAAGCAAAAAAGTCCCTCATCACCACCCCAGACCAAACATGGGTACCCTGTGTACAAATAAATTTTAGGAAGCCCACCCACTGCAATACAAATACTTAATACAAATACTGCACTTCAATTTTTTTACTTGTTTGGTCACTGTTGTTATAGTTTTCTAAATCGTGTAAACACGTGACTTTCTGAAAACACTTGTCTTAAGAAAACAACATGAATAATCAGACATGTAAAATATTGGTGTGTGCAAAGCCACATACACGGTGCGAAGCCAGGTACACTTACTTAATAGAAATACTGCACCGGCCTATATTCATATTTCGGGGAAAATTCACCGCTGTGCAAATGCAGTGTACCTGGATTCGCACACCTCAATTTTTTACTTTTTTCATCACTGTTGTTACAGTTTTTATAAACACATTTGACTGGCGGGGGGGGGGGGTGAAAGTAGTGTCTGTTTTAAGTGGCTAAAAGCTATATAGACAATAGATAACAGATAATAGCCTAAATAGATAATGAATCGACTTGTTGGACTGAAAACATATATTCAAAGTGAATCTACATGTATCGAGGTGCCACAAACACACAGAGTCCGAGATGCACCATAAATTAGAAATTAGCTATTTAAACAACAATTGTAGAAACAACATTGGTCGCGAAAACCAATGACTCGGCACATGCACAGGCAATGTTGAATATCCCCCACCACATGAATTCATGTTAGATTGAATACAATGGACTTATTTTAGTAGCCCTGTGGTTAAGTGCTGTCGAAGTCAGCACGATTCAAATATTGGTCAACAGTAATAAAGAAATAATTCCTACCTGAAACAAATGTTTCGTGTCTGGCAGCTAGTAGTAGTAGACTTATGTAAAATGTAGGTCAATTATTGATGTCTCTTGGCTGTCGCCGTATTGTCCTCTCAACTTTAGCAAATTTGCAGAAATGTACGTCTGTAGCATTCACAAATCGTTGAGTACACAATGAGTATCTGTATTTCCGTATTTAGAGCTTATCAACAACGAAGACAGCAATCACGATGGCAGTACGTGTAATGGCAATATGACCAATCATTGTATTATTACGCGTTTGGCAGGACACGAAATATAGTATGACGTCACAATGAAAATACAATCGCATTTAACAACAAATAGCTGACTTTTTAAACGTAAATTTGTTATTGGTTGGTATATTACATTAAAAAAAAGTGTCCTGTGTCCAATAAATTGGACACATGACACTATGGCGTTAGTAAAACGGTTCAAATATTGACTCTAAATGTACCAGAGGTTCTAAATGAGGCTCCATACGGGATAATATTTTACTTTAAATAAATTTCATTGGGAAGCTATTTTTTTGCAAATTACATGCGTATTATTATTTTAATATAACCTATCAATGTCTACAGGTGTTAGCATGTTTCAATATTGAACTAACATATATCTTGTTGGTATTGGCACACTTTCATTTTAAGAAGTTTCCCGCAGCGAACCCCATTCGGCCCATCGACCGATTGTAATTATAGAACGCCTGTAACTATTCACGAGAATATAGGCGTTCTATGAAAAATGACAACATTGCCGTGACTGAATCTCATTTCTTTCAAATGTTATAGTCATGGTAGTTTGAATGTGCAAAGTTTACCCGGATGGCAACCATCACCTGACTATAGAACTAAACTCCTAGACTGCATTGTACCATAACAGGCGTGACAATAGTTAACACTTTTTCCATCGTTGTCTGCGTCATCGTCCACGTTCACAAACTTAATGTTTGGAGTAAATTTCTTATAACGTATGTTTCCTTTCACCGAATTTTGTGATTTTTACATCGCTGACTTCCATGATTACATAATGCAATGCCCCTGATTGCTTAAAACCATCCCTTATCAGGATCCTCTTGAAACGCTCCTGCTAAGCGCAATGCGACAACTACGTCATCGCGTAGTAATACACCAAGCATAGTGTGGGCCCAATTCCTGCAGAAAGCCACGTGGTTTCAATTTTCTTCTTGCGCGGTTAGAAAATGGGACGTTTTTTTATCCAAGCTGAGGAATAATTCTCAAACTGGAATTTACTGAAGTGTGGATTTTTAAAAGGAATACTGTTCTATGTGACATATGTTGTGGTTTTAATACGCCTTTGTGTCCTACACACGATAACATATCACAGAATTTATTGATATTCAGATTGTCCCGTCATGTCGTCATGTTTTAAGGTAGTTGGTCATAGATAGATACACTCGGCTTCAATGATACTTCCTTCATAAGAGTGATGTGATATATGAATATAACACATGTAAATATTGTCTTGTTACTGTAAACTATATGGTTCATTGAGTTGCCAACTCCGCCATCTTTGTATGTTCAAGCCATCGTACAGTTTCACCATTTCATGCGTTTGACACATACAGCAAATAATATCACAGTAAACCAAATAAAATTTGCTGCAATACATAATAGACGCAAATGACAATGGCAAGCTATACATATTATGCCAGCAAACTATACAAAAGACGAGATATCTGAGCATTTCTTCCATCAATCTCAAAATTAATTTTGATGTGTAAACTTTTCAATCAGATGCACAGCCTATGTTAGTGTACACGTTACCCATAGGTAAAGCCATATTTACTCACATAGTAGGTGAGCAGACACCAGGGACAATACATTCAGGAAACTGCTTACACGTCACTGGATTTGGTAGCTAATAACAGAGTACAGTAGTGGGTATATATGGTATGTGTTGTGTGGTTGGCCAGGTAAGAGTGATACACGGTGCAATTTTCTGTGTATGAAGCTATCTATAATGGTGGTTCATGTTGTTAAAAACACATGCACAAACCTGTCCAGAAAACAGACATATTTTACAGTTTGGTGTAATATAATTGATAGGAGTCCGTTCTCCTGCCTTTTCTACATGTGATTAGCTACATTATATCATAAGTTCTGCTTCACATTTTAAATTCTTTGTCAAACGGCAGAACAGGTGAAACTGACTGGTGGTTGGATGGAACACACAAAGATGGCCGACTTGGCCACTCCATGTTGCATATAGGATACAGTAACGAGGCAGTATTCACATATATGTTATACACATATTCTATCACATTTACAAAGCAATTACCTTTGAATCAAACGATGGTCATGTATAGAACGAGTCCTTAAACACACACGAGGTTCACTGTCAAAATTTGACAGGCATACACGATAATCACCCGGCATGTCTGAGATGTGCAGACTATACGCGGAGTTGTAGAGAATTCCTGGGAGCACTCAAAATGTGCCTCGCTGACTCAAAGCTCCAGATAAGCTACATATTTGCTTAATTACCCAATTAAAATGACCAAAAACCCAATTGAAATCAGAAGTACAAGTAGCAAGTATCAGAAAGCAATAACAAATTTGTGGTACCTTTATCATGCTGCAGAAAACAATAAACAGACCACAAATATGCATATTGTTCTTATTTTCCATGAAAACGCATCTTGGTATTTCATTAGAATTGTCTCCAAGGAGACAATTATAATGAAATGCCAAGACATGTTTTCATTTAGAAGAAAACTATTCAATAATTGCTGTCTGTTGATGTGTCAACAGTAGTGTGATTTTATTTTACCCAATTAAAATTTTGAAGTACCCAATTGCTTCAGACATGATGGAGTGAAAATACTCAATTACTAATTCCTTATCTCGAGCCCTACTGACTTCATCTACCGGGTCAGCCCTATTACTTATTGGTAATGTGGTATGGGGTCTACCAATACAGATGTCATGACGAGGAAACGCAAATCCTCACGTAAGAGCGCAAAGCTGAGGAAGCAACTGTGGCTCCTGTCCTGGCAGCATCGGCACTTCGTATAATTTTTAGCTCACCTGAGCGAAGCTCATGTGAGCTATTGTTACCGCAATGTGTCCGTCGTCCGTCAACATTTTCAAACGTCTTCTCCTCGGTAACCATTGGGCCTATAGTCACCAAATTTCATGGTCATGTAGGGGGATTACAAAATTGTTAAAATGACGTCATTTCGTAATCCAAGATGGCCGCCGTCTAAAAATATCTCAAATTCTTCAAAAATCTTCTTCTCAAGAACCGCCAACCGGATTTCGACAAACTTGGTGGGAATGATCGATGTACAATGCTCTTTCAAGGTTGTTAAAATGGTGACCCCATGGTCAAAAATGGGCGTGGCCCGTGGGGTCAAATTGGGGTCAAATTTAATTTTTGACCGAATATGGTCATGTCATATATCAAATCGAAGGTATCAACGAGGCGATCGCTCTGGTGCGTTTTTGTCGAAATTGGACGGTTATGTCATACAAGATGGCCACCGAAAGGTCAAAAGGTCGTTTTTTTATACAGATTTCAAAATTCTTCTTCACATGAACGCTTGGCCCATGGTAGTCAAACTTAAAAGTTAGGCCCCGTGCAGGCACCGGGGCGGGATCAACTGATCCTGAGAATAGTGCTGCAGTAGCCATTGCTTGTCGTAAAAGGCGACTAAACTGGCTTAACGATTGGGTTCATACTTTCCGGAACCCACTATACCGGATTTGGCCCTCCTGTACATTTTTGGCTTTCTTGTATGTGAGAGTTGAGTCAGGCTATGCCCCATATATAAAAGTAAGATTAGCGCTAATCCTATTACTTTTAGGGGATGGGATAAATGATGCTGGTGTGGCGAGGGCCTGGCACCAGATCAGGTTGTTCTAATTTCAGGACTGAATATATATTTTGATTGTAAATATTGAGTTCTGAAGTTGGGATTTACCCCCCTCGGACAGGTGGATACGGGACACGACCCCGTTGACCCGTCTGCATGTAGACTCCCTGAGGCTTGTACCTCTATGTCAGAAAAGCGGACGTTAAACCCTATTCACTCACTCAAACTTAAAAGTTACGGTCCATGGGTGAAGCCTTTTTAGATTTGCTAAAATGGAGGTCATTGTTAATCCAAGATGGCCGCCGTCTGAAAATAGCACACATTCTTAAAAAATCTTCTTCTCATGAACCGCTGGCCGGATTTCGACGAAACTTGGTAGGAAGGATCGATGTACAATATGCTCTTTCAAAATTGTTAAAATGGTGACCCCGGGGTCAAAAATGTGCATGGCCTGTGGGGTCAAATCAAATCGAAGGTATCAAAGAGGCGGTCGCTCTGGTACATTTTCTGTCATAATTGGATGGTCATGTCATCCAAGATGGCCGCCGAAAGGTCAAACGGTTGTTCTTTTATTAGATATTTCAAAATTCTTCATTACACGAACCGCTTGGCCCATGGTGGCCAAACTTCACAGTTATGGTCCATGGGTGAAGCCTTTTCAGATTTGGTAAAACAGAGGTCGTCGCTAATCCAAGATGGCCGCCGTGTAAAAATAGCACAAATTCTTAAATAAATCTTCTTCTCATGAACTGCCAGCCGGATTTCGACGAAACTTTGTAGGAATGATTGTTGTACAATGCTCTTTCAAAGGTGTTAACATGGTGACCCCGGGGTCAAAAATGGGCGTCACCTGTGGGATCAAATTGGGGTCAAATTTTATTTTTGACCGAATATGGTCATGTCTATATCAAATCGAAGGTATCAAAGACGCGATCGAACTGGTACATTTTTGGTCGAAATTGGATGGTCATGTCATCCAAGATGGCCGCCGAAAGGTCAAAATGTTGTTCTTTTATTAGATATTTCAAAATTATTCTTCACACGAACCGCTTGGCCCATGGTGGCCAAACTTCACAGTTATGGTCCATGGGTGAAGCCTTTTCAGATTTGGTAAAACAGAGGTCGTCGCTAATCCAAGATGGCCGCCGTCTAAAAATAGCACAAATTCTTAAAAAATCTTCTTCTCATGAACTGCCAGCCGGATTTCGACGAAACTTGGTAGGAATGATTGTTGTACAATGCTCTTTCAAAGGTGTTAACATGGTGACCCCGGGGTCAAAAATGGGCGTCACCTGTGGGATCAAATTGGGGTCAAATTTTATTTTTGACCGAATATGGTCATGTCTATATCAAATCGAAGGTATCAAAGACGCGATCGAACTGGTACATTTTTGGTCGAAATTGGATGGTCATGTCATCCAAGATGGCCGCCGAAAGGTCAAAATGTTGTTCTTTTATTAGATATTTCAAAATTATTCTTCACACGAACCGCTTGGCCCATGGTGGCCAAACTTCACAGTTATGGTCCATGGGTGAAGCCATGGGTCGCCGTTAATCCAATATGGCCACCGTCTAAAAATAGCATAAATTCTTAAAAAATCTTCTTCTCATGAACCGCCAGCCGGATTTCGAGAGAACTTGGTAGGATTGATCGACGTAGAATGCTCTTTCAAAGGTGTTAAAATGGTGACCCCGGTGTCAAAAATGGGCGTGGCCCGTGGGGTCAAATTTTATTTTTGACCAAATATGCTCATGTCGAGGGTATTGATGAGGCGATTGCTCTGGTGCAATATATTTGTCGGAATCGGATGATTATGTCATACATGATGGCCTCCAAAAGGTCCATTTATTCAAGATTTTGAACGTCTTTTTCTCAGGAACCACATGGCCGATGCTGGCCAAACTTCATATTAAGTTAAGATCATTGGGTGATAGTCATCGCTTAATCGAAGATGACTGCCATCTAAAAATAGCATAATTTTTTGAAAACACATATGAACTCATATGTCACATTCTCCTCTGGTGTTCATGGAGTCAGGTGAGCGAATTAGGGCCATCATGGCCCTCTTGTTTTATGTTTGTTTCTGGCTCGGTCAATTTAAGGATAATTTATTAATTTTTATTATACTGAATGTATTACATTATCACAACCCTGGGCGATCACGTAGTTGTCGCATTACACCTTAGTGACCTAGCATGGGCGTCTCAAGAGGGTCCGGATAGTGGAACTCGTTCAGTTTGCGGTTGGTTTTAAGCACTCACAGGCCTTGCATAATGTAATATGGAAGCAGCCTTATAGAAATGTTTACGACTTTAACCCTTAAACCGCTACACACAACAATTGTCTTCTGCTGTTGCTTTAATATCTTGCCTTATTTCTCAATAAAAACATGGTTTGACAACACTTCAGAATCATTTCCAATGGAAATAATTCTGAAGTGCTGTCATGTTGTAAATTATTCTAAAGTGCTGTCAAAGCATGTTTTTGATGATAAAAATTGAAAATAGAAAATAAACAGCAGACGACAAAAAAAATAAGATGGCGGTGTAAGGGTTTAACTACATATATTTCACATGTTCATTCCTCTGATGCCTGAACAATCTCATTTTCCTTCCCTCCCCCAGATGTAGTTACACAAGACAGCCGGTCCCACCACAGTGTGTGTTGGTTCCTGACCCACAGGACTTCTGCTGTAAGGTGCTGTTCTGCGACTTTGTGCACCCGACGCCGTTCCCCAACGGGATTCACATTCCCACCCCTGCCCCTATACCCGGGCATCCCACACCCACGCCCGGGGTCACGATGTCGCCTCCTACTAAGATGACCGTACCAGCAGGTATTGTTGACATAGTTTATGTTAAGGCCACAATAGAATGATTGTTTCCCATCTTCCTACCCTGCATTTTCAAGTTGGGTAGGTCGGTAGGAAAATTCTCTTTTTATCTCCGATCGGCGATCACCACTTTCGCAATTGGCCATAAAAATAAACAATTGGCGATAAATCCCTGCTTATGGGTTCTGTGACCAGTGTAAATCCTGATCAGCCTGTGTCTCCGAAGTCGGATCACAATCTGCACTGTTTGCCATTCCATTAATGAGACACCCACCATGCTTCTAACAATCAATACAAAACATTATCAAGCTACAGGAGTGTGCTATTGATCCAGTTCTACATTGGTCACAAATCTCGTATGTGTCATTTCTCCAGTCACGGCCACAATCAAAAAATAGTTTGCTGTTTGTTTTCACATGTTAAGCCCTACAGCAGAACTCAAGATAAGGTGCGTATTGGTTTATTTTACGCAATAATTTTAGCTGAATACGCATTGATTATCAAAAGTGGGAGTACACAATACTCACAGCAATGTGAAAATACTCATTGATTTTAAAATTGAGTAGTGAACATACTGTCATAAAGTTGAAAATTCACTTAGTTGAGCTGCGAAAAGCTTTTTGCAGCTCAATTAAGTGAATGTTTAAATTTTTTATATTTTTTTATCATTTGTGCCCTATTTAGTAATGAAGAAAATCAATAATCCATTTGTAAAAGTGAAATACGTAATGATTTTGAAATCAGGGGATGTAGTACGCTTTAGACACAAAGCTTATCTGGAGCTCTGCTACAGTGCTAGATAAAACAAATGTCTGGTTTGCTGTTGTTGTTTTTTTTCAATACCGTATATATTTCTTAATTTTGTAACAAAACATGAAAAAAACACACAAAAAAACAACAGAATTCTGGAGAGTAGAGACACTGATGAGACAACTTGTTACAATGTTGTGTAATTGGTGTTTCAGGCTATTGCGTATATAAGGGAGTGTATTACACACAAGGGCAACAATGGGACGACGGCTGCGACAAGAAATGTCGATGTGAAGACGTCTCGACCGGATATATTTCCTGCACGAACAGGTAGGATAGAATTTACAAAACTGTCTGCCTTGAGCTAGCACTCAGTAGAACATTTCTAGCCGTTTTTTTTATAAAAAACGGCTAGAAATGTTCGACTGAGTGCTAGATCAAGGCAGACAGTTTTTTATAAAAATAAGTCCTGCCTACTGGATTTGCAAAAGGCTGAACGCCGGCGGTGACATCCAAAATGTTAAGTTTTTGTGTTTAGGTCCATTTCTCTGTTACTGTGCCACCTAGAACCACCATACTTGCACAAGTTTGTAACCAACGGGTGCCCACAACATACCACTATCCAACATGTGACCTTTATATTTTACCTGAAACCTATTTTTTCCGCATATTCGACTTTTTCAATGTTATGTTTTCGCGTTTAAATATGTTTCTCACTTACTATGCCACCTAGAACCACCATACTTGCACAACTTTGTAGCCCACGGGTGCCCACAACATACCACTATCCAACATGTGACCTATTTATTTTTACCTGAAACATATTTTTCCGCATATTTGACTTTTTCAATGTTAAGTTTTCGCGTTTAAATATGTTTCTCACTTACTATACCACCTAGAACCACCATACTTGAACATCTTTGTAACCAACGGGTGCCCACAACATATACCACTATCCAAAATGTGACATTGACCTATTTTTTCCACGTAATTAACTTAGAAATTTTCAACTTTAAGTGTTCGCGTTTAGATTCGTCTCTCACCTTAGTACAGTACTATCGAGTACTACCATACTTGCACAACTTAATAACCAATGGGTGCCACCGTATACTGCTATCCATCATGTGATCTCTTTTTTTTTGACCATGACCTATTTTTAGCTCGCCTGCACGAAGTGCATAAGAGCTTATGGCATACCCCCGGATATTTCATACATGCATTCCTCAGTAGCAAATCCACAACCCACCACCCAACCCTTACCCCAAGGTCAAGGTCACAAACGTAGCATGTTCATAAACTTAACGTTGGGGTAAATGTTGTGTAACTTCTGTTTCGGTACAGAGAACGCTTTGATATTTCATACATGCATTCATCTGATGATCCTCTATTGTGCTACAGCAAATCCATGACCCACCCCTTTCTCCAATTTCGAGGTCACAAACATAGCACAATCATAAACTTAACGTTGGGGTAAATGTGTTAAATATATAAATTCCTCACATTGATGGTTATCCACCCCGTGATGGGTGAGACATTTACTTGCGATCACATTGTTAGTACAAATATATGTTGCTTAGTAATGTTGTATGATCTAGTTGCCAGGATTATAAAACTTTCGAAGCTTTGAAACATTTTCATGTTCAAAATCAGCAAATTTGAGATGTGCTCAGTTTCGGCTAATCAAACTGTCTGATTCTTGTCATTTACAATACTTCAGAGCTCCAGTTTAGGTGAGTAATTTGACCAATTTGGGTGAAATTTTGTTATTTCTTCATCAAACGATTCATTGAGACGATTCTAAAGCACTCTCAACTTACAATTTTTGATGTAGAAATAAGAAATTTGCCTCCAAATTACGCACCTTAACTGAAGCTCTGATGTGATTGACCATTAACCCTTTCAACCGGATATACCATAAGCCAACATTTGCAAACACTGTAGATCCAGATGAGCCGGCTTGTAACATCAGGTTCTGCAGTGTTTGCAAGTATTCTTCAAATATTGTAAAAATAACCCTTATCTGATTAAAGGAATATACCACAAATGAACTGGAGCTATATATATTAGATATTTAGGGGTGAAAGGGTTAATCTCTATTCCATTCATGATTTTCATCAAAAATTTCAAGAACATACTCAGAAAATGTTATTATAACCACCTTCCCTTAACTATTCCATTGTTTTCTTGCAGGTGTCCGTCATATGGTACTTATGCATCTATGTTTGATTTTGTACCTGTTCATGTAACAAAATATTTAAAAAATGGTAGCAGAAAGAAAATTCCATTGTTTTCTTACAGGTGCCCATCGTACGGTTCTTACCCGTCCACATGTACACTTAGAACCGACCCGATTGACCCCTGCTGTCTGGTACCTGATTGCAACATCTTCCCATCAAGGCCCGGTACCGGTTTATCGGGAACCAATCCTCCGTACGTTACCGTGAGTCCTGGCATGTTTACGGGATCGTCTGGTTCCCAGCGTCCGACGTCGCGCCCGATTATCGTGGTTCCCACGTACATGCCCGGGCAATTCACCGGTATTGGGATACCAAGTGGACCGAATCCTCTGATCACTGGTCAAGGCACCCGCAGTAAGGACATTTATTATAGGAATGAATGGCCTCTTTGTGGAATTTATCGTGGTATGAACTTGGAAAAGTCGCGGGAATACTGGACGAAGGCCGGAAGGCTTCGTCCAGTATTCCCGCGACATTTCCAAGTTTATATCCGCGATAAATTCCACAAAAAGGCCATTCATTCCAGCATTTGAAATAAATTCATCAAGAAAATGTGTTTATTTTCCGTTTTCTTAAGAATTATTTTAACTGCGCCTCACGGTTACGGAAAGTAGTTCGGCGTGTGAGTTTACTGGGATATACATTTTGGACAGAGACTTGCTACGGGCCAATCAAATGTTAGGGAATTGTGTAAATATTTTTGTGCTGGAATTATTATATACATACTTTTGTTTCCCATTGAAACACAATGGAACACCAGTGTCCATATTTACCCCTCGTGAGTTCATATTGGTCAGTACCGGAACTACGTTTCAATTCGCAAAATAGTTCCTACTAAATTACCACTAATTTGTTTATTGTATTTTTATTTCGCAAACATTTTGTATGCATATAAATTGGGAGTGATGTACGTATATAATAACAAGATTATTTGATTTGTATGTGGATATATGCCACTTGTTTCGCCTAAAGTCGCGCAATATCGCAGGCTGCTGAACTCGTGCATATATCCACACACAAATCAAATAACCTATACTTTTCAGTGAACAAGCTTTCCATTGGCTCGATGTGTACTGACTGATAACATATTGTCGTATGTGGCTGTGACTTATAGGATTTGTGATCAGTGTAGCTCCTAATCATCACACTATTGTAGCCTGATAGCGGTCTGTATTGCTGGTTAGAATGGAACGGCGAACAGTGCAGATCCGGCTGAGCTGGATCTACACTGGTCGCAAAACCTGTAAGCCCCATTTCTCCAGTCACAGCCACAAATCCTGCATGGACTATTTGCACATTCTCGGCCACAGTGGATTCAAAACTCATGTTTAAAGGTACAAGCCCACTCAGTAGGCATACAATGTTCTTTATGGGAATTAAATAAGTGTATAATTGTGTCACTATTCCACCAGTTCTAAATATTACGAGTGCCCGCTACACGAAAAAATCATTTAGTAATATTTATTTTACTGACAGTGACTCACGGTTGTATCAGGCTATTTTCATATGCAAATGAGGCATGATAATGTTTTATTATTTATATTAATTATATGCTTCACCTGAACAAATAATATTTTCGACAGATAAAGTATGATCATTGCACATCAAAAGATAAATAGAGAATAAATAGTAATGTCCGCTAACATTTTAAGGAATCACTGATATCAGTGTGGCAATTTAAGTCCACTATAAAATGTAAAATAATGCAAATCAATACGTGGGGTAATGATGAATGAATGTTTATTTTGCCAGAAAATGCCTACTGAGTGGGCATGTACCTTTAATTGGCCGTACAACGTTACATGCTACAGGTAATACCAAATGACATCAGTGTAATAACACAATGCAAACAAGTCTGAATTATTTACAACGACAACCGTGTCATATTTGATCATTCTGTAGCATAAAACATTACCTGATAAATAGAATGCCAATGATAGCGTATTTTAGTGTCGCGTTTATCGGACTTGACTCGGAAATGTTTGAATCCTGAGGTAATCGTGGCAATTCCTACACGTTTCCTAGCCTTGCCTGATAAAGTTGACACTAGCCTGGTATTCCCTATGCAATTGCTTGTAAGCATGAAAAGACGGTTTTCCAGTTTTATTGTATTGAAATACCAGATAAAGGATATAATATGGCGGTACTAAATCTGCAAATAAGCACATGGGTTTGCAATAATCTTTGCACCGGCAGGCAGTTTTGATAGACATTTCTATATTTCGATGAGATTAAAGTTTAACCCTTAGAATGTGGGAACCGTTTGCTGTTTTCTCTCAATAACAACATAGTTTGACAGAACGATGAAATCTTGTACATTCTAATGTGCTGTCAAAGCATGTTTTTAATGAGAAACAATGTAGAAATAGTAATCTTTCCGCAATAATACAATATGTTCAACAATTCTGCAAAAACCAGGAACCAACTTTTCCGACGTTGTCGGAAAAGTGGGTTCCTGGTTTTTGCAGAAATGTAAAAAAATAAAAAAATAAACAGACGACAGTTTAGTTTAGCATGCTATGTGTTAAATTCCATTTAGTTGGAACCAGCATGAACCAAGTGAGAATTGTTAACTACACAACCACCTGTGTTAATCTTGCCCAAATTATCTATGTTTCTGAACATCTATTGGCATGACAACTCGCAACCAAACAATTTGATTGTTCGTTTTCATTCGGCTCATATTTAAAGGTGGGAATTGGCTCGAACACCTTCCATACCCGGCAAATTGATTGTCTCAGCTTGAGCTGTGAGTTCAGCCAATCAAGCTGCTTTATTTGAACCACAGGATTCAAATATTTTGAAATTGGCAAGATTAGCACATGCGATAGTGTACTAGCCATTGTATTGTGTGTGACAGATGCATGCGTATACAAGGCCACCGTGTACAACCAAGGCAATACCTGGGACGATGGATGCTCGTACAAGTGCGAATGTACCGACGCCACCCGAGGCCAGTACAGGTGTACCGAACGGTAAATAGTCTGTGCTTATGGAGACACATACTCGTAAAATGTGTAAATGATAATATAGATACATTCTATATACATGATATTTAGCGTTCAAGTATAAATGTACAAATATTGCGTTATTTTAATCTCGGAGCTGAATATATTTTTTTTTATTGGGATATTCCCTCCGTTGGTACAAGTGAAATATGGGATTCGACCCCATTGACTCAGCCTAAAATGACCTTGACACGCTGTTACATGTCATTAAACAAACAAACATTTTGATTTGATCACCCGGTTATGGATTCTCTGAACCTTTCATCTTTCAGTGTTACTGAATTAACACCTCTTAACCTATTACATGCAGAATACACCTTTACGGGTATGAATTTTTTTTTAAATATTTTATTTTTGTTATTTCTCAATGAAGTATATGTTGCGACCACTCATTTGAACCGTCTCAACGAGACGGTTCAAATAGTCACGTTGGTCACGACATATATTTCTGAACTCATATATAGAAAGTATTTAGGATTTTCCACAAACAAAATGGCGTATCCTCAGCATGAAATGTGTTAAATAAGGGTACTCTGGGGACCACTGATAGATATTTAGAGGTGAATTGATTAGCCTGGTAAAATAAATCCATGTTGTAAAATGCATGGGTGTATGAGTTGACCCTTCCACCCGTAAATAACAGGTATAGACTGGTTCATGCTAATGTTAATACCGGTAGACCAGTAATCGTATGAGGGATATGTTTTTTGAAAATCTGAAAAATACTGACAAATACTGTAGATCCAGATGAGGCGGCTCATTACGGCCCAACATGCCTTAATTTCTCCAATTCCCTTCAGATGCCCTCGCTATATCTACTTGCCACCACAATGCACTTACCAGCAAGACCCCAACGACAGATGTTGCAAGATTGCGTCATGTGACATGTCGGTAACACCCACACCGCACCAGCCACACATCACGATCAACCCTGGGTCTGGGACTGGCCACGGTGGGTCAAATCCACTGGTAACTCCGACGACGTTTACTGGTGTACGAGGTAAGTACCGCAAATTGGTTTAATGTCCCAGCAACAGCCAATGTCATATGTGGCTGTGACTGGAGAAATGGTGCTTATGGGTTTTGCGACCAGTGTAGATCCAGACCAGCCTATTCAGGATCTGCACTGTTCGCCATTCCATAAATGAAACACCCGTCTCGCTACTAACAAGCAATTTATATCATTACCGGGCTACAGGAGTGTGTTATTTGATCAGGAGCTACACTGGTCATAAATCCAATTAGCCCCATTTCTCTAGACACAGCCACATACCTGTATAGAGAATTCCTTGAAATCTGATCAAAGAACAAATATTCGTTGATGTGAGCCATGTGTAGTGAATAAAGCCAAAACACAACCACACATATTGAATATCTTCAACAATACACATATTACTATCACCGATAGGCAAGAGGGGATATAGCGTTAGTCAATGTATGTGCGTGCGTACATACGTGCGTGTGTACATTATTCAGTGACACGTACCTAGCTTATGGCATACCCGCGGCGGCGTCGTCGGCGTCGTCGGCGTCGTCGGCGTCCACAAACTTAACGTTGGGGTAAATGTCTTATAACTTCTGTTTCCTTTCATGGAACACCTTGTTATTTCATTCCTCAGATGACCCTCTATCATGCTGTAGCAAATCCATGACCCACCACCCAACCCTTACCCCAAGGTCTAGGTCACAAACTTAGCACATTCATAAACTTAACGTTGGGGTAAATGTCTTATAACATCTGTTTCCTTTCATGGAACGCCTTGATAGTATTCCTTAGATGGCCCTCTATTATGCTGTAGCAAATCCACGACCCACTACCCAACCCTTACCCCAAGGTCAAGGTCACAAACTTAGCATGTTCATAAACTTAACGTTGGGGTAAATGTCTTATAACATCTGTTTCCTTTCATGGAACACCTTGATATTTCATACATGCATTCCTCAGATGACCCTCTATCATGCTGTTGCAAATCCATGACCCACCGTCCTCCCCTTACCCCGAGGTCAAGGTCACAAACTTAGCACATTCATAGCTTAACGTTGGGGTAAATGTCTTATAACATCTGTTTACTTTCATGGAACGCCTTGATATTTCATACATGCATTCCTCGGATGACCCTCTATCATGCTATAGCAAATCCATGACCCACCAACCAACCCTTACCCCAAGGTCAAGGTCACACATTTAGCATGTTCATAAACTTAACGTTGGGGTAAATTTTGTGTAACTTCTGTTTCTTTACAGGGAACGCTTTGATATTTCATATATCCATTCATCTGATGATCCTCTGTTATGCTACAGCAAATCCATGTCCCATCCCCCACCCATTTTCCCAAGATCAACATCAAAACTTAACGTTGGATTAAATGTCTTTTTATAACTTCTGTTTCTTTAAGGGGAACACCTTCATATTTCATACATGCATTCATCTGATTATCCTCTATTGTGCTACAGCAAATCCATGACCCTCCCCCACACACCTTTCCCCAAGTTCAAGGTCACAAACTTAGCACATTCATACATGCATTCCTCATGTGAATAGCTATCATGCTGTAGAAAATCACCAACTTAGTGCGTTCATAAACTTAACGTTGTGTTAAATTTTGTATAACTTCTGTTTTCAAGGAGCGCATTGATATTTCATGCATGCATTCATCTTAATATGCTATATCTTGGTATAGCAAATCCACGACCCACCTTCCACCTGTGACCCCAATGTCAAGGTCCACCGCACACCCCTTAACCCAAGGTCAAGTTATATAATATTCATGTTTTTGTCGCGCCCGCTTGCGGAAAGCGCGATATAGTCGGCACTTTGGCGTATGTAACGTACGTACGTACGTACGTACGTACGTACGTACGTGTGTCCGGTTAAAGTTTTTGGTTAAGTTGTTTGGTTAAGTTTTTTGGTTAAAGTTTTTGGTTAAGTTCTTTGGTTAAAGTTTTTGGTTAAGTTTTTTGGTTATGTTTTTTGGTTAAAGTTTTTGGTTAAAGTTTTTCGTTATACTATATCTCTGCAACTGCTTTGCCCATTACCTTGAAACTTCACATGGGTGTGTATCATCATCTATATTTTCATTCTACCCCCCCCCCCCCCCCCTCCCGTGGCGGCCCCTGTGCCCAATGTCAAGGTCAAATTACTTTGAAGTTTTTTATTAAGTTTTTTGGTTACAGTTTTTGGTTAAAGTGTTTGGTTAAAGTTTTTCGTTATACTATATCTCTGCACTGCTTTGCCCATTACCTTGAAACTTCACATGGGTGTTTATCATCATCTGTATTTTCATTCTACCCCACTCCTTGCGGCCCCTTGGCCCCGAATGTTCATGGTCAAAATTACCTTTGAAGTGGTTAATGTGGCCAATTATTTGTTAAGTTTTTTGTTAATTTGTTTTTTGGTTAATTTTTTGGTTAAGTTTTTGGTTAATTTTTTGGTTAAAGTTAAGGTGTTTTTTGGTTAAGTTGGTTAAGTTTTTTGGTTAAAGTTTTTGGTTAAGTTTTTTGGTTAAGTTTTTCGTTATACTATGTCTTTTTTTTAGTGTCCATGCCTCGCCACAAGGCGCGACATGCAGGCCGCGGCTATCTAGTTTATACAACTGTGCCAAGTTTGAATGAAGGCTGCCAACAGGCGAGCTTCGTTGTCTTCTGACAACCCTTGTTATTATACTGAATGTATTACATTATCACAGCCATTTGTAATAAATTCAGTATAATGATTCTGCATGCTTTTAATCATCAAATATATGCAGTCGTTAGTTCTATACGAAATAATGCATTTCAGGAAAAATAAATGGTTACTCCCTGAAAGTATACTTTGTTAGAAAAGTATACTTTGCAATGTTTGTGAAATAGTTAACCACTTCACAGATTTTGATAATGTGTAGCTAGGGATGGTGGTGCTTTGTTTTGCTTATGACCCTCATCCAACCGGCCAAGGTCAAGGTCACTGAGGACTTCTGTTCTTCTTGTTTGTAAGGCAAAAATATTTTGTTTGTATTATTATTATTAAGGCTGCCAGCGAGGGGATTAGCTTAGTGATAACGATCACCTTGTTTTAAATAATTTTATATCATTGCTATCCTATGCAGTTTATGAGATGTACATGTTTGAATTTTTGTAACTAATTCATGTCTGTTTTGGCATGATATTCAAAGTCCAACATCTTTTGAAAGGGTTAATTAAAAATCAAATATAGTAGATATATGGTTAGTGCCATCGAATATAAAATATATTCGGTTGAGCCTTAAGACAGCTTTATAAAGCGAGACCCAATAAAGTTGCAGTGGCGAAACAGAATTTTTTTTATATTCAACGGCACTAATTCATATATTTAATTTATACCGCATACTGAATTTAATTGCTTGAACGTGCGTGACGTCATGTTTTTGACATCATTCCCTCGCCATACGTCACAAATCTAGCGACACCATTCAAAGCAAAATGGCAGTGTCCACATTTCAATCAAGCTTCAATATTGGCTGGCTTTAGACTCCACAGTAAGCATTAAAACCATGACGGACATGTCCGTGTCGTTGGTTATGTTGCATGTACTGTAAATATGGACATCATTCAGCTGAATCGACAGCGATTTAGATTTTAAAATCCGCCGCCATCTTGAATTTGCTGTTGAGACTGACCAATCAGAGGCCGCGATTAGGAGTCAAAGGTGAAAAATAAAGGCAAAAACGGCACTTCATGTATATTAGGCTACTTCGGGTATATTAGGTTACTAAAAACAACATTTATACAACCCCCTTTATTATGCTACATGGAGCAATGGTTTGATATAAAAAAAAATCCAATACCCTACCAGTTGTGATCCAGACAAAATAAACATGCTGACGCTACCCTATACAGAGCTCCAGATAAGATGCGTACTGGCGTATTTTACACACTTATTTTAGCTGAATACTCATTGATTATCAACAGTTGGAGTACAAAATACTCACAGCAATGTGAAAATATGCATTGGTTTTCAAATTGAGTAGCGGAAATACTGTGATAAAGTTGAAAATGTACTTAGTTGGCTGCAAAAACACTGTTTGTTTTTTGCAGCCAACTGAGTAAATTTTAAACTTTATTACAGTATAAATAAATGAATAAGTAATAATACAGTCACTCAAATAAGAGAATGTTTAAATTTGTTTTGAGCATTTGTTCCTATTAAATAATGAAAACAATCAATACTCCATTTGTAAAAGTAAAATACTAATTTAATTTGAAATCGGGGTGTACAATATACTCTTACAATAAAATTGTACAAGGCTAAGCATATTTTGAAAACTAAGCATGAAATGCATGTACGTCTGTGTGAAACTGGATTATTTTCTTAGCTCATCACATTCTGAGGATAGGCCATTTTGTTTGCGGAATATCCTAAGTATTTTCTGTGTATCTGCTTAGAATTATATGTTGTGACCACCATCTGAACCGTCTCGTTGAGACGGTTCAAATGAGTGGTCACAACATATACTTTCATTGAGAAATAACAAAAATAAAATATATAAAAAAAAGATTATACCCAGGAAGATATATTCCGAATGTAATGGATTAAATATATGGTGTTAGACTTTATCTTCTAGGTGTCGTCTTTAGAGAGGTTCCTTTGTATTGTCAATGTTTTGTCCTGTAATTTCAGACAAATGCATCTACAAAGACAACAGCCTTTATGCCCAGGGGATTACGTGGCAAGATGGATGTGCGTCCACGTGTCTTTGTGAGGATCCGGCCATGAATAAATACAAGTGCACTGCAAGGTCAGTCAGTCGTCGTGAGAAATGATAATTGTATCTCTCGGATTAAAGTCGAGGTGTACCATTCCGTCGCCGCATAACCCACATAAACCTTCATGTTTGGTCCATAACTTGAATACATTTTGAATATTTTCATAAATCTTCAAACCTCAGTAAAGTACTGTCGCAAGTTTGTATACCCCTGGCATTCGACGTATGTCGAGGGGTATATAGCTTTTGTATTTCCGTCCGTGGGTAAGATTTGCGACAAAGTTTTTGTTTGTCGGTCTAGGTGACGGCCGGGGTATTCCGTGAGTCTCTCTACTCACGTACTCTAGTAATGTTTTCCCAGAAGCATTTTTTGATTGGTAAAAAATTTAAGATTCGACAATGTCCAGCCGTGTGTAAACGTGGGTAAATGTTTGCCGTGGCACGAGGTAACTGTTTGAACCACAAGGCCTTGGGCCTTGGGGTTCAAACAGTTCCCTCGTGCCACGGCAAACGATTACCCACGGCTGGACATGGTCGAACGTTATTGTTACATTTCCGACTGAAATATCGTGCAATTGAGCATTTATGCAGTACTTTCGGTACTTTGATAATCAGCTGATTTAGCCATACATATTCCGGGCCGCAGGACACGTCGCGTGTTGCAACCGCATCAATTTCACATGTAGCAATGTAACAATGTCGGTTTGTCATCTGTAGTGTTTGGGTTAAAAGACAAATGCTATATTTCAGATGTCGCGTATACTCCGACCTACCCACGTCGTGCAGTTTAACCATGGACCCCAAGGACAGCTGTTGTAAGGTGCCACAATGCGGCGGTACGCTGGTCCCCATGGTGGGTGGGGGATCTCACACAGGAAACCCCACGCTGAGCCCGTCCGTGACAAACGTCATCCCAATCGGCACACACACCTCATTCTCGGGAACCGGACGACCAATGATAATACCCGGAATGACAGCTCAAGGTTCACGATGTAAGTATATAAGGCAAGTGGTTCCTCTGGGTACCCGGATATATTTAGCCGTTTTTATGCACCACCACGATATTGGAGTGGGCATTTAGTGGTACCGTTGTCTATTCGACCCGTCAGTCCGTCCTATCCGTCCGTCCGGGCTAATTGGGGGGGGGGGGGGGGGGGGGGGGGGGGGGGGTATGGGGGGGGGGGGGTTAGGGGCTAGGGGAGGGGGAGGAGTCTAAGACAATAGAATACAATATATTTATTCCGTTATCCCCTAAAACCAACCTTGTAACTCGTAAAAGCTTTAAACCATACTAGCTACAGACCTGGGGCCTGTTTCACTAAACTTTGTACGACTAAGAAGTTTGTATTAAAAAAGTTAAAATTTACAAATACTTCTTTATCCGCATCCGATACTGGTAAACAACTGATGTATTTACTCAAATGTAATGGACTAAGTACGTTGATGTAATATGGTAGAATTTGTGAATCACAGTGGTGTGTGAGCTAAATTTATGAAAATCGCCTTGTGACCATTTTTATCATACAAAGATTAGTGAAACGGGGCCCCTGAAACTTGGAATGTGGCTTCCTTATGATGAGTAGATGTTTATTTCGACTTTTGATTCAACCCCCGGGTCATGGATTATCTCCCCCTTTTCGACCTAGAAATTCCCAATTTTGCCTTGTAGCTCGTAAAATCTTAAGCGATACTAGCTACATACCTGAAACCTGGTATGTAGCTTCCTTATGATGAGTAGATGCGCAGACTTTATTTTGATTTTTCATTCGACCCCAGGGTCATGGATTTTCTTCCCCTTTTCGACTTTAGAATTTGGCAATTTTGGCTTGTAAGTCGTAAAAATTTTAAACCGTAATAGCTACAGACCTGACAATTGGTATGTATCTGCCTTATGATGAGTGGATGTGCAGAGTGTATTTGATTTTTTATTCGACCCCGGGTCATGGATTATCTCCCCCTTTTCGACTTAGAATTTGACAATTGTGCCTTGCAGCTAATAAAACTGTTAAACCGTAACAGCTACATACCTAAAACTTGGTATGTAGCTTCCTTATGATGAGTAGATGCGCAAAGTTTATTTTCATTTTGATTTGACAAGGGGTCATAGATTATCTCCCCCTTTTCGACTTAGAATGTGGAAATTATTCTAAAATGCTGCCAAACCATGTTTTTATTAAGAATGACGGAAAATATGAGTCCTTAGAATGCGTGAAGCGAAACTTGTTGTCTGCTGTTGTTTCATATTTTGTCTTTATTGTCAATAAAAACATGGTTTGGTAGTACTTCATTAGGATCCATACTGTAGCGGTGAATTTTACTGCAATTCACATCTGTAGCCTATTTCACCAACATTGCAAAGTATTCTTATCTAGCAAAGTATACGTTGAGGGAGAAATTTTCAATTTAAGGATAAATTTATTATTTTTTTATTATACTGAATTTATTACATTATCACAGCCATTTTGGCTGTGATAATGTAATAAATTCAGTATAATAATTCTGCATACTTTCAATCATCAAATATATGCAGTGGTTAGTTCTATATGAAATAATGCATTTTGGGAAAAATAAATGATTACTCCCTCAAAGTATACTTTGCTAGATTAGTATACTTTGCAATGTTGGTGAAATAGGCTACAGGTCCAAGGATTGGAAGTTGAGTGTTCTAAACCCTAGAGCACAACCCCTCCCTGAATGGACATAAAACCACAATGAATCAATCATATATTGGGTCCCAGCCTGACGGCATAGCTCGTGTTTCACCCACAGCTGTGTGTTACTACAAGGGGACGGTGCACCAGCAGGGGGAATCATGGGATGACGGCTGCGACTATACATGTAGCTGTACGAATGCCACCACCGGGCTATACCAGTGTACCTCCAAGTACGCATTGTTTCTGGAGTAGACGTAAAACACCAATCAATCGATTAATCATTCTGAAAGTGAACCTCTCCAAATTTGACACCCTGGAATATCCCAGGGTGTCCGTTTTTGAGAGGTTCCACAGAGTTTGCGACACCAAATCACCCTGATTTACTTCTGCAGTGAAATTTCTCCAAACCTAACACCTTGGGTGTCGTGTTTGGAAAGTTTCCACTATGACCAGAGTAACCCAAACTCAGTTTGATTATGTTTCTACAAATTAAGTATTAAGAAATATTACATGGAATTCAATTCTGCGTGTGCCTGTCAATATTTATGTACCTCAAGCAGAATTTCAGGGTACTAATACATGTAGTCAGTCGCCAACCTGTCTGTCTGTCTGTCTGTCTGTCAGTCTGGCTGTCCAAGATTTGCATTAACATTTTCGGCTAGCTCTGTTACCATACGTTGGATTGGCTTGAAACTTTATATACTTAATTGTCATCATCAATATTTTCATTCTATAGCCTACCCATGCAACCCCTGTGCCCAAGGTCAAATGACTTAGAAATTGGTGTTAAAGTTTTTGTGAGGTATATTCATTAGTGTTACTTATTTGTGTCTGTTTTGCGACCAGTGTATATCCAGATCAGCCTGTGCATCCGTCAGGATCTGCACTATTCGCCATTCCGTCAATGAAACATCTGTCATGTTTCTAACAGTTAATATAGATGGTTATCAGGCTACAGGAGTGTGCTATTTCATCGGGAGCCACACAGCTCACAAATCCCATAGGCCCATTTCTGCAGTCACAGTCACATTTCTTGTTTCAACTACTGACGTTGTTTTGCTGATATTGCTGATGTTCGATGTTCATTTTGAAACGTATGTGATCCAAGCGTAAGTTCTCGAACCCATGTCCATATGAGATACACCTGGGGCCCATTTCACTAAACTTTATACGACTAAAATGTTCGTAAGTGCAAATTTAGGATTGTGTGGAAATTTCAATTGATGGATTTACAGTTATTGAGCATAGGCTAAATCCAATGATTGTTTACAAGAAGACACTATTAATGTGCATAATTTTGCACTTGCGAACATGTTAGTCGTACACAGTTTAGTGATTTTGTACCCAAGAACATATGTGCATTTTTTTTCAGAAAATATATTTACAGAAACTGTGATATTTTATGTAATGACATCGAAAGATGACTAAATTTTCATATTCCGCATTTGCTATGATATGAAAATTTCGTCAACTTTCGACATCATTTATGGAAAAAATTGTAAAATTTTAAAACGTGTTTCATGAGATATCGCACATGTTTTTACATAGGTACAAAATCACATGGCGTGTCTCATGAGTTTGTGTGGTTACAGGTGCCCGAACTACCCGCCCATCCCGAGCTACTGTCAGATGAACAAGATGATCCCGGGCATGTGCTGCCCCACCCTGAGCTGCAGTATATCCGGGCTTGGCAACTACAACCCATCCCCACAGCTCAATCCCACCCCCGCCCCATCTCCAGGTAAAACCCCCGCCCCATCTCCATGTACAACCCTGTCCCTAGTGTTAACCTGAGACCCATTTCACTAAACTTCATATGACTAAAATGTTTGTAAGTACAAAGTTAAAAATTCTTCAACACTTACCTGACCGATATATATAGAGGATCTCATACGAGTGTCCATTTGATGAGATTTATGAAACGAATCACGCACAATTTATTGTTGACAAGTTTTATAAATTTGATATTAAAAGGAAACGAGTTTGAGATTCTGTTTATCACATGATTGTACACTCCAAAGAGCAGAAAGCTTGGAGATATCTGATATGCTTCAGTGAGAAGACGCCATTGACTACTTTTGCATCTAGTTGAAAATCTTCACAGAGAAAAATAGTTTTGATACTAGCAATACACATGTTATAAATGTTCCATATTATCGGTTCCCGTTCTTTTATAGCACGTCATGCATGTGTAGTACCAAACAGGAGCACCTTCTAACAATTGTAGCGAGTTTACTGAGCCACGGACATTTCAAATGGCATTTAAAACTTGATGACATCAACATCCAAACATCGTTGCTTTGTCGCGCCATTCGGGACATCATTTTGAACGTCTTAATTATGTTTGATTTGATTAACGTTAGCGTTATGTAATTATGGTGATGTGGCCAGCCAATAAAGTTTGCTGGAGGTTTTGTTGGGTTACAATATGTCATAACAAGGTGTTCATACGATAAGTTAATATTCTGACCGATCCAATTGTCACAAAATGATTTTCAGACTGCTCTGTTTATAAAAGGGTGTGTGTGGTTTCTCTTAACAAATATGAAAATTCCTTGCAAAAAGTGCAGATCCTGATGAGACGGCTCATTATGAGCCGGCTCATCTGGATCTACACTGTTTGCAAACACTACTATAGCGGTCTCTAGTGTTGAAAGAGTTAACGGTCCGAATATGCTGTTTTCAGGTACCGGCATTGGGACTGGTACAAGTACCGGCACCGGGACTGGTACAGGTACCGGCACTGGAACTGGTACCGGCCCTGGTTCCTACGTCATATTCCCGTCTGGTACACAACCTGTGATTGGTGGAACGGGAGCCTATCCCGGAGGAGGATATGCCTTACCATCGGGCGTCTCCTACGGTGGCATCACAAGTATGTAGTATTACCTAACTCCCTATGTAAGTGGAAATTACATACTAGGTTGGTGATATGATTTTGAAATTAGTAGCCAAAATGGACCGATAAAATGAAAAAGGACAATACTATTTTTCATTTGCTCCAATATTTGTACAGACATAGTTTTGACTAATTCCCTGTATTTTGACGCGCCTGGGAAATAGTTGCTTTGATGCCTGGGTAAGAGTTCCGTGTCATTATGGCATAGACAAAACTATTTTCACCCCAGTTACGACGTCATGATTTTTGTCGAAGATTACGTCGTAAAATTCAACGCAATTTATACAGGTGCGCCCCTCGTGAGATTCGCGTTCATTGTATCACATAAAATATATTACAGGTTGAGTAAAACAGTTATTTCATGGTCATTCGTGAACAGTCCAAAAATGTTCTCCCTCAGTGCTGTGGAAGACCCGATGCACTATTGCCCTCGCCTCGGGTCGTCCACAGCACCGAGGGGCAATAGTGTTAGACTGTTCCATGAATGACCATGAAATAACTATAGTATTCACTTGAACCCCTTAATAGAGCTATGGTTGGGGTCCATGCAAAGATGTGTTACAAATCAATCATGTTATATCCCTACTAAATGTAATGAACACATAGTATAACTGTGTATTCGGTATCCATGACATGATTGTGTTCTATGGAAAACCGTGTTATAATGAATAATGTTATAGTTGGGTTGAAGTGTATTTGGCTATGACTGGATAAATTTGCCTTATTGCCTTTGTGACCATAATATATTCATTTTGATCTTCTGTCTGTTCCACGTTTTTCTGCCGACAAACATTTGGCTATTAAACACATTAAATCTTAAAAAAATTTAAATGTATGTACTTTTGCATCAATAACCAAAAAAGTCACCCTTCCCAAACATTTTTGTTTGATGAAATTGTATAAAATATTGATTTTATAGCGAAAACAACAATTTTCCTATCGGAATTTAACATGGGGAGAAAAAGAGGCAGAATAGGAGGGGGAGGAGTCAAAAAACGAATATATACTTATATTTAAATAATTTTAAGATTTAATGTGTTTAATGGCCAAAAGATCGTCGGCAGTAGACCATGGAACAGACAGTAGATAGAACGATATATATTATGTATCGAAATGGCTATCAAAAGCTTCGGGTGAACGTCAATTTGGAAACCAATAATTTTATGATAAATGTGGCAAATTGCAAAATTGCAACACAGTTGCTTTACTATCGGGGTTACCATATAGCAGGATCAAATATTTGTATTAACTCTTACACCGCTATCTTAAGTTGTTGTCGTCTGCTTTTTATTTTCTATTTTCCATTTTTATCATCAAAATCATGCTCTGACAGCACTTTAGAATAATTTACAACATGCTTTGACGGCACTTCAGAATCATTTCCATTGGAAATGATTCTGAAGTGCTGTCAAAACATGTTTTTATTGAGAAATAAGGCAAACTATAAAATCAACAGCAGACGACAATTGTTGTGTGTAGCGGTCTAAGAGTTGAACATGGGCATGTCTGGTCAAGGAAAGGTAGCTTACATCATTGGCAACAATTGTAGATACTTACAAAATTCACACCATTGACGGCATTGCAGAGTCGGTGTGTAATTGTGTGTGTCTGTTTGTTAGATCAGTGCATCTACAAGGGCCGACTGTACAACCAGTATCTGTTTGTTAGATCAGTGCATCTACAAGGGCCGACTGTACAACCAGTATCTGTTTGTTAGATCAGTGCATCTACAAGGGCCGACTGTACAACCAGGGAGAGAATTGGCAGGACGGATGTGACTATCAGTGTGAATGCATGGACGCCACCAGTGGATACTACCAATGCAAGCCATTGTACGCACACCTTGTGTATATGTTCAAAGTAACTGTAAACAGATGTCTACTAATATCATGCCATTTCCTGCACAAAACATGAATTGTCTGAATGATTTACGAGTCAACAAGAAAATGTGGCCTGTAGGCACACGAGTGCCCCCCGTGTCAGATTGGGGAAACTCTGGCAAACTTCTTAATCTTCCAGACACACGGATAAACGGACGGACAAATAGTCCTAACACTATATGCCTCCGGCTCTATCGTGACAGGGGGCATAAAAATAACCTTTTTTGTAGAAAAAAAGTACATAATATTTAAAAAAATATATTATTTTATTATAGGAATGAATGGCCTATTTGTGGAATTTATAGGGGTATAAACTTGGAAAAGTCGCGGGAATATTTTCCGTTTTCTTAAGAATTATTTTAACTGCGCCTCACGGTTACGGAAAGTAGTTTGGCGTGGGAGTTTACTGGGATATAACTTTTGGACAGAGACTTGCTACGGGCCAATCAAATGTTAGGGAATTGTGTAAATATTGTTGTGCTGGAATTATTGCCATTTGAAAACAGCTGAATCTTTGTTGTGTATACCATTCAAAAACAACACACATTGTTTACTGTCGGCATTGGAAGACTTTATAATTAGACCTTGTCTTGCAGATTGTGATATTGATTGGTTGATTTGGAAACCAATATGAAAATTGACCAGTAGATAGGTAGCAGTAAATACGCAAAACTGGGGGATATAAACATTCATAATGTTATTAGCTGCATATACAAAGTCTTCATTTGACTCAAAATTAAGTATCATACTTCGAAGATTGTCTCATGGTTGATTTATGGGAAAATATATTCGCGGAGTTAATATGCAGAGTTGTGTACATACATGAAGCTACTTTAAGGCCATCTGCCAGTGTACGAAATTCTCCGAATTATCACTTATTGTGCCAATATTGATTTAATACAAGAAAACATCAAAATGTGCTTGTTGTTGTTTTATATTTTGTCTTCTTTAATAAAACTTGGTTTGAAAGCACATTAGAATCATTTCCTTTGGAAATGATTCTAAAGTGCTGTCAAAACATGTTTTTGATGAGAAAAATCATGAAAAAAAAACGACAGACGTGGCATATTCAGCATTGTAAGGGTAAATCCTCACCATTGGTCCCATGCAGATTGTGGATCAAACCATGTGAGACACGCCATATGATTTTGTACCTTTTACGGACATGTGCGGTTTTTAAAAAAATATATTTACAGAAACTGTGATATTTTCCATAAATTAAGTCGAAAGATGACAAAATATTTGTAGCAGATGCGGAATTGAATTCCGCTCAATTCCGTATTTGCTATGGACATTTCGTCAACTTTTGACGTCATTTAGGGAAAATATCTGAAAATTTGTAATCACCGTCATTTCTCATATGACATAATATGCCTTCTCAAGGTGTGTCTTTAATGCAATTGTAATTTGAAACGACACCTTTTTTTGATTGACATAAAAAAATCTTCCCTTAAAACTGATTCACGGACCAAAAACCTCCCACATACCGCTCCAAATCAGAGAAAAAACAAAGCATGGTTATCCCCTCAATCAATCTTCTGTGTATTTTCCACAGGTGTGCTACCTATGTCCTTCCCCAGGGCTGTTACCTCTCGAGTCCCGTTCAGTGCTGCGAATACCCCGTTTGCCAGTATTCCAACGGAAGCACGTTCAATCCCCTCACCCACCAGACCGCGTTGTACCCGGTTTACGGAAACTATGGCAACGGATTTGGTGGATTCAGACCTGGATATAATATGAATGGCTACTACGGGAATTTAGGATACGCAAGAAGTAAGGTCAACCTGTTTGATTATTGATTCAGGGGGTCGTTTCACTAAACTTGATACGACTAAAATATTTGTAAGTGCGAAATTAAGATAGTCCGTAAATTTCAGATTAGCAATGTTTTCTTGTAAACAATTATTGGATTTACATGTATTGAGCATAGGCTGCATATGCAGCCTATGCTCAATAAATGTAATTCCATCAATTGAAATTTGCACTTACGAACATCCTCTTCGTACAAAGTTGAGTGAAACAGGCCCTAGATGTTTAAATATTTTCAAACATTTTTTCTCCCAATTTTCTTTTTTCTTGATGAAGTATATGACCCGGTTCTGTCATTGCTGTCTTGAATGTATTGCCATTTTGCAATTTTGAGGAAATGCAATGTTTTCCAGAAATGACTTTGAACTGAAATTTGACACGAAATTCAATCCTATTATTTTCTGTTGTTGACTTTAAAAGTTGATGAAAGTTTCATAGCAATTGCTTTGAACATTTTGTCAACTTTCGATGCCATTTACATAAAATATTGTAAATTTTGTAAATCTTTATCACGAGATATTGCACATGCTCTTTCGTACAAAATTCATGCAGTGTCTCATTTGTGATGTGCACAACACCCGGATCAGCCGGTGTATTAGCCTACACCATTCTCATTGAGCCTTGTCCCTGTCTGACCATGTCGTTGAATGGACGTAACAGTCCATTTAATCATCAGTTACCATTGGCGATAGTTACATTGGTGTTGTAATCCGCACCAGCGTAAAATGTTTCGCGTTGGAATAGGCGCCGGATTCCTGGCAAATTCCCATTCAGCTACATGCAGAAGATACTGCATAAACACTGTTTTGTTTATTATTGAATGTATGCGCGCCATTCGAATACTCAAAATCATCCAGCTTGGTCGAGGCTGAGCAGCTGTTCTTGTGCGATAGCTTTGAGTGGCATCTTGTCATGAAACCGGTGCATTTTTCGACGCGACATATTTTACGTCGGTGCGGTGTGCAGCACGATGAGTTAAGAGTAAACAATTTGCAGATCAGTGTCTATACAAGGGCAGGATCTACACGCAGGACCAGAAGTGGGACGACGGCTGTGACTACACATGCGACTGTACGGACGCACAGAATGGCCAGTACACTTGTCGTCAGTTGTAAGTTGCCTTCTCTCATATGAGACACGCCATGTGAGTTTGTACATTCGGGCATCTGCGTAATTTCATACATACGTTTACAACATTTACAATATATTCCGTAAATGGCATCAAAAGTTGACAGAATTTTCAGAGTGCATGCGGAATTATATTATATATATCAAAATGTTGTCAATTTTTGATTCCATTTATGAAACATATTGTAAATTTTGTAAGCGTATTTAATGAAATTTCACAGATGTCCGAAGGTACAAAATCACATGGCGTGTCTCATATGTGGCTGTGACTGGAGATATTCAGTTTATGAAACCAGGTGAGCTGATTATCGTGAACTAATACACAAGTGATTGGGTGCTTATGCTAAACAAGCGAGTGAGCGTTTTTGTCTCGCCCGGGAAGCGGAAAGCGAGACTTAGGTTTGCTTTTCCGAAGTCGGCAGCATCGGCGGCGTCATCATTCAATGTTAAGTTTTCGTGTTACGGTAATTACTTCAACACCTTATCAGCTACAGTCATCAAAATTTATACATACCTTTACTATGATATGTACATGAATATAGGACTACATGTATTAAAAACAATTTGGCAGGTCCCAGAGTCTTCAGGGTCAAGGTCAAACTCTATTTGTTAATACTTTCAATGTTAAGTTTTCGTGTTATGATCATTACTTCAACACCTTATCAGCTATAGTCATCAAGCTGTATACTATGATATGTTGATGAATATAGGACTTAATTTATTTTTCTCGGGTCCCAGGGTCCCCAGGGTTACGGTCAAATTCTATTTTTTTGTAATACTTTCAATGTTACGTTTTCGTGTTACGATCATTACTTCCAACACCTTATCAGCGACAGTCATCAAACTTTATACGTCCCTTTACTATGATATGTAGATGAATATACGACTATAAAAAAAAATTCTCCGGCCCCAAGGTGAAGGTCTTGGCGGAACAAGGCGACACATTTGATTCCACGGAATTCTTGTTAATGGTAGGACTCAATCACGAGGGCATTATTTCAAGAAAATCAACTCACCTCTATAAATAAACATTTTCACACACGATGCTTTATGAAAACAAAGGGTATCAATCGTAAATATGGCCAAGAGTTGTGCAGATTAATTTCTGGAAGTAGTGAACGTAACTGTCTAACAATTCTCAGTGTGTCGGAGAACATGGTTTGATTGGTCGAAGGAACAAGTCATTGCGACGTTACTGACATTATTTATCCATATGGTATTAAAACAGGGAGAGTGGTGTAAACTTCTACTGCCGAATGCCGTAATTCACCGGTATATTTCTGTAAACTACTAGCTGAAATGTAAGAATTTGGGCGTATGCCATTTGCGACTAGTGTAGATCCAGATCAACATGTTAGTCACGAGGAACTATCAACCAGTGAAAGTAGTTACGTCACTACCAGTTTTTTTTCCCCGATAGGTGGCATGGTATGGCCAACTTTAATTCAGGATGGAATTTCCTTGACTTGCTGATTATGACATGGAAAACTGACAACTACTTGAGACAAGCTATGTGCTGTTGTACCTAAGAAAATGTGTGATTTTTCATGAAAAGTTTGTTCAGAAACTGACACTTTTTGTAAATGGCGTTGAAAGTTCACGTTGTTTTAATTGCAAATGCGGAATTCTATTGTACCTAAGAAGATGTGCGACATCTCATGAAACACGATATATTCCATAAATGACATCGAAACTTAACAAAATGTTCAGAGAAAATGTGGTATACATCGATAGTTGATGAAGTGCTCAGAAAAAATGTGGAATAGATCGATAGTTGATGAAGTGCTCAGAGAAAATGTGGAATAGATCGATAGTTGATGAAGTGCTCAGAGAAAATGTGGAATAGATCGATAGTTGATGAAGTGCTCAGAGAAAATGTGGAATAGATCGATAGTTGATGAAGTGCTCAGAGAAAATATGGAATAAATCAATAGTTGATGAAGTGCTCAGAGAAAATGTGGAATAGATCGATAGTTGATGAAGTGCTCAGAGAAAATGTGGAATAGATCGATAGTTGATGAAGTGTTCAGAGAAAATGTGGAATAGATCGCTAGTTGACGAAGTGCTCAGAGAAAATGTGGAATAGATCGATAGTTGATGAAGTGTTCAGAGAAAATGTGGAATAGATCGATAGTTGACGAAGTGCTCAGAGAAAATGTGGAATAGATCGATAGTTGACGAAGTGCTCAGAGAAAATGTGGAATAGATCGATAGTTGACGTAATGTTCGGGAAAATGCGGGATTTTATTCCACAATTTCTTTGAACATTATTCAACTTTCGATGTGTTTTATGGAAAATATCGTAAATTATGTATTCAAAGACCTATGCTAAAGACCACCTCCGAATAGCAATCACCTGGCTGTAAAGGCCACAGCTTTGTTGTCCCAATGACACAATTACTATATAAATGATCCTGGGAATAAAGACCATCTGTGAACAAAGGCCAGATTTTTCACTTCCCATGGCTGGCATTTATTCACAGGTTTGACTGTATATCGTAAATATATGTCATGTCTTGTCTTGTCTCGCCTGCAATTGTAGATGTGTCACGTACACCCAGCTGCCTCCATCTTGTTACATGGTCTCGGTGCCCGGTCAGTGCTGCCAGACCCCGCGGTGTGCCACGCCCATTCGCACCACAATTGCCACGCCCCAGTTTCACCACACCCAGTACCCTCCTTTAGTGGGCTGCGTCGATACCAACAATAACTGCGCCGCATATGGAAACCAGTCGTGTGTGGCGCCGTACGAGAAATGGGCGGAACAGAATTGCCGGGCGTTTTGTGGAAAATGCTGTAAGTGTCGAGGGGTATATAGGTATAGTACCGGTGTAACAGGGAAATCTCCCCCCCCCCCTGGAAATCTCCCCCCCACCCCCCCCCCCCCCCCCCCCCCCCCCCCCCCCCCCCCCCCCCCCCCCCCCCCCCCCCCCCCCCCCTGGGCGGAAGATTTCCAGGCTTAAGCCTAGGAAATATTCCCCCCGCCTGGACATTAGTATAATATCTATACAGACAATATAGTGGTGGTGTGGCGGTAGAGATTCTATTTACCGCCGCAGACACTTCTTGTCCGGAGCATGACTCGACCACCCTTTGGAATATTTTCATGAAACTTCACACATGCATAGACCACGACCCGAAGGTGTGTCGCGCACAAGAATGACAACTCTTGCATGGCTATTTTTTTAGTTATCTCCCTTTTTTGTTTTGCGCACTGATTGAGCATAACTCGACCACCCTTTGGAATATTTTCATCAAACTTCACACATGCATAGACCACGACCCGAAGGTGTGTCGCACACCAGAACGACAACTCTTGCATAGCTAATTTTTTAGTTATCTCCCTTTTTCGTTTCTCGCACTGATTTCGTGTCCGGAGCATAACTCCACCACCCTTTGGAATATTTTCATGAAACTTCACACATGCATAGACCACGACCCGAAGGTGTGTCGCGCACAAGAATGACAACTCTTGCATAGCACATTTTTTAGTTATCTCCATTTTTTGTTTCGCGCACTGATTGACCATAACTCGACCACCCTTTGGAATATTTTTATGAAACTTCACACATTCAATGAGACCACGAACCGAAGGTGTGTCGTGCACAAGAATGACAACTCTTGCATAGCTATTTTTTTAGTTATCTCCCTTTTTTGTTTTCGCGCACTGATTTCCTGTCCGGAGCATAACTCGACCACCCTTTGGAATATTTTCATGAAACTTCACACATGCATACACCACGACCCGAAGGTGTGTCGCGCACAAGAATGACAACTCTTGCATGGCTATTTTTTTAGTTATCTCCCTTTTTTGTTTTGCGCACTGATTGAGCATAACTCGACCACCCTTTGGTTTGGAATATTTTCATGAAACTTCACACATGCATTCACCACGACCCGGAGGTGTGTCGCGCACAAGAATGACAACTCTTGCGTAGCTAATTTGTGAGTTTTCTCCCTTTTTTGTTTTGCGCATTCTACAAACTGGACAATAATGCATGAAGACCCGTTTTCTCGTGTGATCTGTACACCTTACATGTAGAGAGAACAATAGCCTTCTCCGGTTGAACAATAGAGACTGGGAGAACCATTCACCTGTGCATGTGCTAGCATGTGCAAATGTCCAGTTTGACCACTATCTGACCACAGGTAATGTATACAGGTAAATTACTACATTGTATATTACCTTTCCGTAAACTGTGTTGAAAATATTGTGGCATTATGTGCACCTGTGCAGATATATGTAGATAAATATAGGACTATTAAAAAAAAATTCTGGGCTCCAGTAGCATGCATTATGGTATCCCCCGGACTCCGTCGGGGAATACTATGGATTTGACAGCGGGCCGCGTCCGCGTCCGCGTCCGCCGCAGACACTTCTTGTCCGGAGCATAACTCGAACACCCTTTGGAATATTTTCATGAAACTTCACACATGCATAGACCACGACCCGAAGGTGTGTCGCACACCAGAACGACAACTCTTGAATAGCTAATTTTTTAGTTATCTCCCTTTTTTGTTTCTCGCACTGATTTCGTGTCCGGAGCATAACTCCACCACCCTTTGGAATATTTTCATGAAACTTCACACATGCATAGACCACGACCCGAAGGTGTGTCGCGCACAAGAATGACAACTCTTGCGTAGCACATTTTTTAGTTATCTCCCTTTTTTGTTTCGCGCACTGATTGACCATAACTCGACCACCCTTTGGAATATTTTTATGAAACTTCACACATTCAATGAGACCACGAACCGAAGGTGTGTCGTGCACAAGAATGACAACTCTTGCATAGCTATTTTTTTAGTTATCTCCCTTTTTTGTTTTCGCGCACTGATTTCCTGTCCGGAGCATAACTCGACCACCCTTTGGAATATTTTCATGAAACTTCACACATGCATACACCACGACCCGAAGGTGTGTCGCGCACAAGAATGACAACTCTTGCATGGCTATTTTTTTAGTTATCTCCCTTTTTTGTTTTGCGCACTGATTGAGCATAACTCGACCACCCTTTGGAATATTTTCATGAAACTTCACACATGCATTCACCACGACCCGGAGGTGTGTCGCGCACAAGAATGACAACTCTTGCGTAGCTAATTTGTGAGTTTTCTCCCTTTTTTTTTTTGTTTTGCGCACTCTACAAACTGGACAATAATGCATGAAGACCCGTTTTCTCGTGTGATCTGTACACCTTACCTGTAGAGAAAACAATAGCCTTCTCCGGTTGAACAATAGAGACTGGGAGAACCATTCACCTGTGCATGTGCTAGCATGTGCAAATGTCCAGTTTGACCACTATCTGACCACAGGTAATGTATACAGGTAAATTACTACATTGTATATTACATTTCCGTAAACTGTCTTGAAAATATTGTGGCATTATGTGCACCTGTGCAGATATATGTAGATAAATATAGGACTATTAAAAAAAAATTCTGGGCTCCAGTAGCATGCATTATGGTATCCCCCGGACTCCGTTGGGGAATACTATGGATTTGACAGCGGGCCGCGTCCGCGTCCGCCGCAGACATTTCTTGTCCGGAGCATAACTCGAACACCCTTTGGAATATTTTCATGAAACTTCACACATGCATAGACCACGACCCGAAGGTGTGTCGCACACCAGAACGACAACTCTTGCATAGCTAATTTTTTAGTTATCTCCCTTTTTTGTTTCTCGCACTGATTTCGTGTCCGGAGCATAACTCCACCACCCTTTGGAATATTTTCATGAAACTTCACACATGCATAGACCACGACCCGAAGGTGTGTCACGCACAAGAATGACAACTCTTGCATAGCACATTTTTTAGTTATCTCCCTTTTTTGTTTCGCGCACTGATTGACCATAACTCGACCACCCTTTGGAATATTTTTATGAAACTTCACACATTCAATGAGACCACGAACTGAAGGTGTGTCGTGCACAAGAATGACAACTCTTGCAAAGCTATTTTTTAGTTATCTCCCTTTTTTGTTTTGCGCACTGATTGAGCATAACTCGACCACCCTTTGGAATATTTTCATCAAACTTCACACATGCATAGACCACGACCCGAAGGTGTGTCGCACACCAGAACGACAACTCTTGCATAGCTAATTTTTTAGTTATCTCCCTTTTTCGTTTCTCGCACTGATTTCGTGTCCGGAGCATAACTCCACCACCCTTTGGAATATTTTCATGAAACTTCACACATGCATAGACCACGACCCGAAGGTGTGTCGCGCACAAGAATGACAACTCTTGCATAGCACATTTTTTTATTAGTATCCCCTTTTTGTTTCACGCACTGATTGACCATAACTCGACCACCCTTTGGAATATTTTTATGAAACTTCACACATTCAATGAGACCACGAACCGAAGGTGTGTCGTGCACAAGAATGACAACTCTTGCATAGCTATTTTTTTTAGTTATCTCCCTTTTTTGTTTTCGCGCACTGATTTCCTGTCCGGAGCATAACTCGACCACCCTTTGGAATATTTTCATGAAACTTCACACATGCATACACCACGACCCGAAGGTGTGTCGCGCACAAGAATGACAACTCTTGCATGGCTATTTTTTTAGTTATCTCCCTTTTTTGTTTTGCGCACTGATTGAGCATAACTCGACCACCCTTTGGAATATTTTCATGAAACTTCACACATGCATTCACCACGACCCGGAGGTGTGTCGCGCACAAGAATGACAACTCTTGCGTAGCTAATTTGTGAGTTTTCTCCCTTTTTTGTTTTGCGCACTCTACAAACTGGACAATAATGCATGAAGACCCGTTTTCTCGTGTGATCTGTACACCTTACCTGTAGAGAGAACAATAGCCTTCTCCGGTTGAACAATAGAGACTGGGAGAACCATTCACCTGTGCATGTGCTAGCATGTGCAAATGTCCAGTTTGACCACTATCTGACCACAGGTAATGTATACAGGTAAATTACTACATTGTATATTACATTTCCGTAAACTGTGTTGAAAATATTGTGGCATTATGTGCACCTGTGCAGATATATGTAGATAAATATAGGACTATTAAAAAAAAATTCTGGGCTCCAGTAGCATGCATTATGGTATCCCCCGGACTCCGTCGGGGAATACTATGGATTTGACAGCGGGCCGCGTCCGCGTCCGCGTCCGCCGCAGACACTTCTTGTCCGGAGCATAACTCGAACACCCTTTGGAATATTTTCATGAAACTTCACACATGCATAGACCACGACCCGAAGGTGTGTCGCACACCAGAACGACAACTCTTTGTAGCTAATTTTTTAGTTATCTCCCTTTTTTTGTTTCTCGCACTGATTTCGTGTCCGGAGCATAACTCCACCACCCTTTGGAATATATAAACTTCACACATGCATAGACCACGACCCGAAGTGTCACGCACAAGAATGACAACTCTTGCTGCACATTTTTTAGTTATCTCCCTTTTTTGTTTCGCGCACTGATTGACCATAACTCGACCACCCTTTGGAATATTTTTATGAAACTTCACACATTCAATGAGACCACGAACTGAAGGTGTGTCGTGCACAAGAATGACAACTCTTGCAAAGCTATTTTTTAGTTATCTCCCTTTTTTGTTTTCGCGCACTGATTTCCTGTCCGGAGCATAACTCGACCACCCTTTGGAATATTTTCATGAAACTTCACACATGCATACACCACGACCCGGAGGTGTGTCGCGCACAAGAATGACAACTCTTGCGTAGCTAATTTTTTATTTATCTCCCTTATTTTGTTTACGCACTCTACAAACTGGACAATAATGCACGAAGACCCGTTTTCTCGTCTGCTCTGTACACCTTTTCTCTTGTGCTCTGTACACCTTACCTGTAGAGAGAACAATAGAGACTGGGAGAACCATTCACCTGTGCATGTGCTAGCATGTGCAAATGTCCAGTCTTGACCAGTCTTGACCAGTCTGACCACAGGTAATTTATACAGGTAAATTACTACATTGGATAAGATATATGTAGATAAATATAGGACTATTAAAAACAAATTCTGGGCTCCAGTAGCAAGCTTTAATATTTTTAATTTTTAAACTTTTTTTTCCATTTTTTTTTTCAAATTATTTTTTAAATTTTTGTCTAGTAGACATAAGGTCGTAAGTGCTATATACAGACGAGAAAACGGGTCTTCGTGCATTATTGTCCAGTTTGTAGAGTGCGTAAACAAAATAAGGGAGATAAATAAAAACTTAGCGAGGCATTTGATTCCGCAGAATTCTTGTTTACTTATCTCCCTTTGTTGGTTCTTGCTCTGATTTCGTATCCAGAGCATAACTGGAACACCATTTGGAATATTTGTATGCCTCACCACGATAGTGGAGGGGGCATTTAGTGTTACCCTTGTCCGTCCGTCCGTCCGCACACACGAATGGGTACTTGTTGTAAGCGTACGGGGATCTTATTGGGTAGGGTTAGGATAGTATTGGGTACTCTTGTTGGGTATTTTTATACAGTAAAAACCCAACAAGTATTCATTCGTAGGAACGTGCGTCCCGTCCTCCCGTCCGTCCGTCACAAAACTTTAACACTCGGGTAAATGTCTCATAATTTCTTCATCCTTCGACCGATCTGCTTCATATTTCATATACACATTGCTCTGATGGTTCACTACCGCCCTGTGCCTGCCCCCGCCAAGACCAGGGTCAAGGTTACATACTTGGTGCTTCAAAAACTTTAACGCTCGGGTAAATATCTTATAATTTCTGTTTTCTTTCACGGATCAGCTTCATATTTCATATACGCATTGCTCTAATGGTCCTCTACCGCCCTGTGCCAAATCCACGTTCGTCTTGCCCCCGCCAAGACCAGGGTTAAGGTCACATACTTAGTGCTTCAAAAACTTTAACGCTCGGGTTAATATCTTATAATTTCTGTTTTCTTTCACGGATCAGCTTCATATTTCATATACGCATTGCTCTAATGGTCCTCTACCGCCCTGTGCCAAATCCACGTTCGTCCTGCCCCGCCAAGCCCAGGGTCAAGGTTACATACTTGGTGCTTCAAAAACATTAACGCTCGGGTAAATATCTTATAATTTCTGTTTTCTTTCACGGATCAGCTTCATATTTCATATACGCATTGCTCTAATGGTCCTCTACCGCCCTGTGCCAAATCCACGTTGGTCTTGCCCCCGTCAAGCCCAGGGTCAAGGTCACATACTTGGTGCTTCAAAAACTTTAACGCTCAGGTAAATATCTTATAATTTTTCTTTCCATTCACGGATCAACTTCATATTTCATATACGCTTTGCTCTAATGGTCCTCTACCGCCCTGTGCCAAATCCACGTTCGTCCCGCCCCCGCCAAGCCCAGGGTTAACATCACATACTTAGTGCTTCAAAAACTTTAACGCTCAGGTAAATATCTTATAATTTCTGTTTTCTTTCACGGATCAGCTTCATATTTCATATATGCATTGCTCTAATGGTCCTCTACCGCCGTGCCAAATCCAAGTTCGTCCTGCCCACGCCAAGCCCAGGGTCAAGGTCACATACTTGGTGCTTCAAAACTTTTAACGCTCAGGTAAAAGAAAATTTTGACTTGGAATTTGGTCTCATTTATTATCAAAGCGATATGTGGGACATCCGTGTGCTATGAACACATTTTCTAGTTTATTAAACTTCACACATGCATAGAAGACGACCCAAAGGTGTGTCGCACGTAAGAATGACAACTCTTGCGTCGTTAATTTCTTAGTTATCTCCCTTTGTTGCACTGATTTCGTGTCCGGAGCATAACTCGAACACCCTTTGGAATATTTTCATGAAACTTCACACATGCATAGACCACGACGACCCTAAAGGTGTGTCACGCAAGAATGACAACTCTTGCATCACTAATTTTTTAGTTATCTCCCTTTGTTTTTCCGTCACTGATTTTGTCTCCGGAGCATAACTCGAACACCTTTTTAGCTCACCTGAGCGAAGCTCATGTGAGCTATTGTTACCGCAATGTGTCCGTCGTCCGTCGTCGTCGTCGTCGTCGTCGTCGTCGTCGTCGTCGTCGTCGTCGTCGTCGTCGTCGTCGTCGTCGTCGTCGTCGTGTCGTCGTCGTCGTCGTCGTCGTCGTCGTCGTCGTCGTCGTCGTCGTCGTCGTCGTCGTCGTCGTCGTCGTCCGTGAACATTTTCAAACGTCTTCTCCTCGGTAACCATTGGGCCTATGGTCACCAAACTTCATGGTCATAGTCCTTAGGTAGGGGAATTACAAAATTGTTAAAATGACGTCATTGCATAATCCAAGATGGCCGCCGTCTAAAAATAGTACAAATTCTTAAAAAATCTTCTTCTCAAGAACCGCCAACCGGATTTCGACAAAACTTGGTAGGAATGATCGATGTACATTGTTCTTTCAAAGTTGTTAAAATGGTGACCCTGGGGTTTAAAATGGGCGTAGCCTGTGGGGTCAAATTGGGGTCAAATTTTATTTTTGACTGAATATTGTCATTTCATATATCAAATTGAAGGTATCAATGAGGTGATCACTCTGGTGCATTTTTTGTCGAAATCAGATTGTTATGTCATCCAAGATGGCCGCCGAAAGGTCAAAAGGTCGTTCTTTTATTAGAGATTTCAAAATTCTTCTTCACATGAACCGCTTGGCCCATGGTAGCCAAACTTAAAAGTTATGGTCCATGGGTGAAGCCTTTTCAGATTTGTTAAAATAGAGGTCATCGCTAATCCAAGATGGCCGCCGTCTAAAAATAGCATAAATTCTTAAAAAATCTTCTTCTCACGAACCGCTTGCCGGATTTTGACGAAACTTAGTAAGAATGATCGATGTACATTGCTCTTTCAAAGTTGTTAAAACGGTGACCACGGGGTCAAAAATGGGCGTGGCCCGTGGGGTCAAATTGGGGTCAAATTTTATTTTTGACCGAATATGGTCATGTCATATATCAATTTGAAGGTATCAATGAGGCGATCACTCTGGTGCATTTTCTGTCGAACTCAGATTGTTATGTCATCCAAGATGGCCGCCGAAAGGTCAAAAGGTCGTTCTTTTATTAGAGATTTCAAAATTCTTCTTCACATGAACCGCTTGGCCCATGGTAGCCAAACTTAAAAGTTATGGTCCATGGGTGAAGCCTTTTCAGATTTGTTAAAATGGAGGTCATCGCTAATCCAAGATGGCCACCGTCTAAAAATAGCATAAATTCTTAAAAAATCTTCTTCTCATGAACCGCTAGCCGGATTTCGATGAAACTTGGTGGGAATGATCGATGTACATTGCTCTTTCAAAGTTATTAAAATGGTGACCCCGGGGTCAAAAATGGGCGTGGCCCGTGGGGTCAAATTGGGGTCAAATTTTATTTTTGACTGAATATGGTCATGTCATATATCAAATTGAAGGTATCAATGAGGCGATAACTCTGGTGCAATATTTGTCGGAATCGGATGATTATGTCATCCATGATGGCCACCAAAAGGTCCATTTATTCAAGATTGTTAAGGTCTTTTTCTCAGGAACCACATGGCCGATGCTGGGTGAAGCATTTTCAGATTTTGTAAAATGAGAGTCATTGCTTAATCCAAGATGACCGCCATCTAAAAATAGCACAATGTTTTTAAAACACATGAACTCAATGTCACATTCTCCTCTGGTGTTCATGGAGTCAGGTGAGCGAATTAGGGCCATCATGGCCCTCTTGTTTTTCAAACTACTTGTGTATCTGGGGAGGGGGATACACATGCGCTTGTCGACAAGCGTCCATTTCTAGTTCCCCATTACCGTACCATAACTATTATGTATGTTGGCTGGTAGAGAGTTCTCTAGGTGAAATCTATGCCATAGCTGCATATGATTGGTATAAATGTATAGCACATGGTGAGGGTGGTTCTAGAAAATAAAAACAGTATATCTGTGTAGAACAGCAAGCATGTGGCATGTATTGGTGGGGGGGGGGATTTTCCTAGGAAATATTCCCCCCGCCACCATCTACCATATTGCATAGTGGATATGGACGTCTCTTTGTAGACAAGAACAGCCCAGGATTGGAGGAGTATTTCTGATGAAATAATTTATGTTGGTGTAGAACAGATGTGGCATGTATCGGTGGGGCGGGAGGAGATTTTCCTAGGAAATATACTCCCCCCCCCCCCCCGCCACCATCTACCCTATGCATAGTGGATGTGATTGTCTCTTTGTAGACAAGAATAGCCCACGATTGGGGGAGTATTTCTGAAGAAACAAAATAATGTATGTTGGTGTAGAACAGACAGCATGTGCCATGTATTGGTGGGGGGGGGGGAGGGGAGATGTTCCTAGGAAATATCCCCCCACCATCTACCATATGCAAAGTGGATGTGAATGTCTCTTTGTAGAGAAGGAGAAGAATAGCATGTGATTGGGGGAGTATTTCTGATGAAATGAAATGAAAGTTGGTGAAGAGATAGCATGTGGCATGTATTGGTGGGGGGGGGAGATTTTCCTAGGAAATATCCCCCCCGCCACCATCTACCATATGCATAGTGGATATGGACGTCTCTTTGTATACAAGAATAGCCCACGATTGGGGGAGTATTTCTGATGTATGTTGGTGTAGAACAGATAGCATTTGGCATGTATTGAGGGAGGGGGAGAGAGATTTTCCTAGGAAATATCCGCCCCCAACTAGCATATGCATAGCGGATGTGGATGTCTCTTTGTAGACAAGAATAACCCACGAATGTATGTTGGTGTAGAACAGATAGCATTTGGCACATATTGAGGGAGGGGGAGGAGATTTTCCTAGGAAATATCCCCCCCACCCCAACCATCTATACCATATGCATAGCGGATGTGAATGTCTCTGTGTAGACAAGAACATCACATCCGCTATGCATATGGTAGATGGTTGGGGGGGAATTTCCTAGGAAAATCCCCCCCACCTCTCTCCCCCCGCCAATATGCGTCACATGCTAATTGTTCTACACAAACATTTTCACTTGATCAGAAATCTTCCCCCAATCTTGTGATAGTCTTGTCTATCTAGGGACTTACACTATGCATATGGTAGATTGAGGTGGGGTGTGAGGGAGGTGATTTTTTATGTTCCCCTTTCTTATACTACCAAATGACATACATTGTGCCTATGTGCACATGTTTGGTGGGAAATAATTCTGCTTTGTAGCATTCAAACACAAACTTTTTGGGTTGGGGGGGGGGGATGGGGGGAAGAATTTTCAGGGTGGGGGGGGGGAGAAATATTTTTTCCAGGCTCGACCCTGGAAATCTTCCCCCGCGGGGGGGAGATTTTCAGGGGGGAGAATTTTCTGTGACACCGATATTTCCGTTTCATCCATCCGTCCATTAGATTTGCATTACTTTCGTTTGTCGGTCCAGGCCGCGGCCAGGCGTATCCATGAGGCTCTGCTAACTTGCTCTAATTGTTTTATTATTAAATGTATGTGCGCCATTCTCATGTTCAAAATCATTCATTGATTGGTCGAGGCTGCAAACAAACTGCATGATTTTTAAGTTAAACACCAATCAATGAAGCATATATAAAAATCTAGATCCCTGTCACTCTTGAATAACTGGCATAGTGTGGTTCATGTTAAATGTTGGACTAGTTCATTAATCATATGCGAATATTGTTTTAAAAAATAGGAAAAATACTGACAAATACTGTAGATCCTGATGAGACGGCTCGTTACGAGCCGTCTCATCAGGACCTACAGTGTTTGCAAATTGTGGTTTTATGGTTCGCAGTGTTGAAAGTGTTAATAAATTGTTTTCTGCAACCTAACGTTGATTGGCCAATATTTCAGCTACGGGTGTCACACCGATTTCGGTCGGGTGTGTGGACAAGCTGACCAACTGTGCCGCCTATGGCCAAGCAGGCTGTACGGGCATATATCAGTCTTGGGCTATCGATAACTGCAGAAAGACGTGCAATCTTTGCAGTAAGTCTTCATTATCAGAAGCTCGGATCGTGTCTCCAAAGTCGGGGCAGTCATTAATTAATCACTGACTGGAGAAATTGGACTTATGGGTTTTATGACCAGCGTAGCTCCTGATCAAAGAGCACATTCCATTAGCCTGTTAGCAGTATATATTGTTTGTTAGAAGCATAACAATCATTATCAGGCTACAGGAATGCTATTTGATCAGTAGCTACTTTAGCTCCATTTCAGTATTCAGCCCCATATGCCCTTAGCTCTTGTTGTGTTTGATGGGGTTTAACGGTCTATCAACAGCTACGGTCATTTAAGGCCGGATCAATGGGTTTAGTACTAAATCCCATATATTACCTGTACAAGTACATGTACATGTTCAAGTACATGTACAAATGGGGGGAAAATCCCAAAATCAGAATATTTACAAAATCCCAAAAACTGAATATTTACAATAAAAAACTATATATTGATGCCAGCTCCTCGCCATACAAGAATCACTTGGTCCCCTCCCAAAAGCAGTATTAAAATATGTACAATGGAATATCCTATTTATTACACTTCCACGGCGGATATATATGCACATTTAGTCTATTTTTTAATTGTGATGTCCGCATAAATAGTTATAAAATGACGTGTTTTCGCGCGTTTTGACGTTACGTTGTGTGACGTCAAATGTGACATCATGTAAACTTTTTGAAATCCAAATTACTCAACTGTTTCTATGAGCCAGATATATTTGAGTGCATGTTTGGAATGTGTTCAATCACATTAACATTCTAGATTAGTCAAAACCCTTTCCAAGTTTTCAAATAACTTTATTTTGACTAATAAAAAGTAAACATTTTGCATGGTTGTTTGTGGTTTCCAAGAAAACAGGCGCGCAATTACGGGTGATCTCTTCACGGTGTATTATTGTAAGGAATTGATTACGGGTTTTCTCTCACATGGAAACCCGTGCAAATAATTTGCAAGAGTGTAATAAATGGTTTCCCCACATCCATGAGCGTGCCAATATTTAGGATTAGTATGGCAGTACTGATTTAATCACACCAACTATGTATTTGGATACAATATGTTTTGGGAAACCTCTATCTATCTATAGGGGTTTCCCAAAGCAAATTGTGTCCAAATATTCAGGGTCATTACAGTAAACCGTTTCAATTTCAGCCTCGACGTCGTCGCCGTTTGTGACCACTGCCCCACCCAGTAATCTGTGTGTGGACCAACTGACCAACTGTCTCGACTACGGCCATGTCGCATGTGTCTCACCATATGAGGCCTGGGCAATGGACAATTGTCAAAAAACGTGCGGTCTTTGCAGTGAGTACTTACTGTCTGTTTTTTTTATTTAATGTATGTAATAGCCAAAAAATGTGTCGGCAGAAAAATGTGGAACAGACAGTAGTTATGTGTTTACATCTGCCTTCATTTGTGGCTGTGACTGGAGAAATAAGTCTTATTGGTTTTGCAACCAGTTTAGATGCAGATCAGCCTGTGCATCTAATCTGATCAGGATCTGCACTGTTCACCATTCCATCAGTAAAACACCGTCTTGCTTCAAGCAAGCACTATAGATCATTATCAATCTACAGGAGTGAGTTACTGTTATTTCATCAAGAGCTACACTAGTCACAAATCCCATAAGCCCCATTTCTCCAGTCACTTTTATAGAGTAATTAATTATTTAATACGGATTTCATTTTATTTTGGGAATTTCTCAGGATAATTGATCTTGCACCATTGAAACAGTTTTCCACCAGTGATAGCCAGACTATATTTTAGAAATTCATCTTATATTGTGTTTATCTTTTTAAAATAACAAATGTTTGCCAATCATGCATTTGACTTGTCGTTTAAAAAGTCTGAATGTTATTTGTACATGCCAGTAAATTAGGGCATAACCATGCCTTGTTTTTTTATTTGGAGCGGTATGTGTTTGCGTTGCCGTAAAACTGATTTTCAGACCATAAAAACTCACACATATCGCTCTAAATCGAAAAACAAAGCATGTTTATCCCCATTATAATGCATTATAGTATGCTCTATGCTTTCTGAAACGTCGGAGCATACCACGAACAATTATATTTGTTCAATACGTCAGCTGGTTGTTGTCGTCATCAAACACCAAACATGCCAAATAAATTTGAAGAAATGTAACTCCGCCGAAGAATATTCGCATTTCAGATTGAGATTGACAGGACTTTATAAGACATGCATGTACTCAAGTGTATTTTGACAATGTTATTGATTTCTACACTGTATGTATAATTGCAACAGTTAATTTTTGCTATTCATTTAAAAAAACATGCTAACATTTCTGTGTGATTTGGAATGTCAACAAGTGTCAACAGAATTTCCCAGGATTTACGCCCAATTCAGGTGATTACCCATCTGCAATGCAGTTTATTATGCATAGTCATGTATGTACACATTTGAAGTCAATATTTTAGGCTGATACTGGCATATTGAGTTTGCATTTGAGAATTTGAGTTCATCACTAGATTTTTCTGTATTTTGGGCCACCCACCCAAAATACAGAAAAATCTAGTGATGAACTCAAATGCTCAAATGCAAACTGTACTGTTTTATAGGTACTGTACTGTAATATTTTGTGGGACTTTGTTGAAGGGCCACCCTCAAGTCATGTTGATCAGTCGCTGGTCGATTCTCTTTATCAGCTTTTGGTTGTACAGGGGCCTATTTCATCAACATTGCAAAGTTTACTTTACTAGCAAAGTATACTTTGAGGGAGTCATCATTTATTTTTCCTGAAATGCATCAGTTCATATAGAAAGAACAAATGCATATATTTCATGATTAAAAGTATGCAGAATTATTATACTGAATTTATTACATTATCACAGCCAAATTGGCTGTGATAATGTAATAAATTCAGTATAATAAAAATTAATAAATTTATCATAAAATTGAAAATTTCTCCCTCAAAGTATACTTTGCTACTAAAGTATACTTTGCAATGTTGATGAAATAGGCTACTGGTTAACATGGCAGAATGGATAACTGAAAACATGCCGAAAATGATTTGGATTCCCCACCGCTGGCCATTGTTTACAAAAGCGTGTAGGGTTATATATATAAATATGTTGAGTTGTAAAACACATACAGGTAAAACGGAGATTTTATATGCTTTGATTTATCATATTTTATAGGCTGTAATTACAATTAACCAATCAGTTGCGTGCTTTCTATTTTCGGTGCATTAGAATGCTGTTTTCACTATCATTCGCATCACTAGCATTTTTTCTTGAGCCACAAATGTAGGTAACGTGGGCTGAATTTTACTGTGCAATATTTTAATAGCAGTGATACAGTAACACGACCCACTAGGATGTAACATGTTGAATGATGATTGATTGATTGTTGCCAAGCGAAACAAAATAAAAAGGAATGAAAAACGACGTGAAATTGATTGTTTTGCACATATCGTTTGTTTTGTTTTGTACGCGAAAATGATAGTTTTGTTTTAATATCTAGTTACATGTAGTCATTTCTTTCAACACATCGTTTTAACATCATTTGCATTGTTTTTTAATTAAAAAATGATGTTTTCCTTGGTTTAAACATGACATGACATGTTTAAGCCAACAAAAACAGATGTCAAAACGATGTGTCACGGTAAATGATAGACAATCGTTCATTTGTAGAAGGAGGAACAAATCCGGGCTGTATATACTTGTGCACTGGACAGAATTTATTTATTTCTTTCCTTTTCTCTCCCCAATTAAGTATTATGGCCAAAAGTGCATTATTCTTATCCCATTTTATGCTGAGGATAATGCCATTTTGTATGTGGACATTATTTTCACTGTATGTGCTCAGAAGTATATGTCGCGACCACCATTTGAACCGTCTCGTCGAGACGGTTCAAATGAGTGGTCACAACATATACTTTCATTGAGAAATAACGAAAAATAAAAATTAAAAAATTTGATACCCATATACATGTAGGTGTACAGTCTACACTCGTTACCTCAAACTCTCTTATGTCAAACTACTGATAACTGAACGTCAAAGTCATGTTTTCCTATATAATCACTGTCGTTAACTCGAGTTTTCCTTAACTCAAGTATTTTGCTCAATAACCCTGGACTTTGAGTAAACGAGTGTAGACGGTATTACGAATGTAATGGGTTATGTGTCTGAATTGTAGATGGCGTTGTATACACCCGACCCCCACCAGTGGCCGTCATCAATACCAGTAAGTAATCCATGTTACAACCCCACCCCACTATTTCTTTCTTTTTCTACATGTCTAAAAAAAGTATAATACACTATCCTATCAACATGCCGATCACCTGCGACATAACCTCCTGTGTTAATCTTTCCCAGGTAAGCAACATTTCTAAACATCTAGTGGCAACTGCCAACTTGCAATCAAGTAGCACAGCTCAGGCTCAGACAACCCAATTGCTTGAGTTCATGCACAAGCATTTTGAAATAAAGAAATTGACCAAAATATTGGCAAGATTAGCTTGGGCGCTATGGAAGGTAATATCCGCCATAATTCTATGTGACTTGATGCTTGCGTGTGATGCCATTACAACTTATATTCATGTTATTTCATTCGTCATTTGTATTTATTACATTTGAAATCTGCTTGTTGTAATTGTATTTGTCTTTCTTATATGTCCATTCTGCTGATTACTTTGTTCATTCGTCTTATTTACATTACAATTATTGATACGTCCTTATTCGTGTCCCTGTTTTATTGCACTAAGCATTTGCAATAGAAAGTAAGAACAAGCACTTAGCACGTTGAATAAGGCCGAAAGCAGTAAGGACAATGCCACAGGAAGTAAGCATCAAGCCACAGTCCGAAAGCGGAAACCCGCCAAGCAGAAAGCATCAAGCCACAAGCAGAATGATGCAAGCAATATATTGGTTAGTAGTGTCTCATTATGACGCCAGATGGCACTGCTGTCAATGTTAGGAATCCTCCGACTAATAAATAATAGTACGAGATGTGATTGGCTGTTTGAGGCACACCTCCAACGCCGGTGTTGATGTAAGATTTCACCTACAAATGATCACAGTATAGGTTAGAAGACACCAAATAGTTTTACTATACACTTTAACCGAATCCCATCTAATAAGGTCAGCCTCTCCTACTTTCACTATTCGTATGGATGTTGTGGGACCTACTTGTACATGACCTGCAGCCGGTCTGTACTGGTTCTGCATGACTTAAACAATAGCTTCTAAGACAGAAAAATCCAACCTCGTCATGTCCCCCAATATTGTTTACATTTTTTTGTTTGGCCACGGAAACTCTGTTTACATCACATGACCATCATGTTCCTCAAGTGAAACTGGGTAGTAATGGATCAAGATTTGCAAGCAAACTGTGTCAGTGACCTCAAAACACCCGCACGATTTTGTTCATATCGGACTACTTTTACCGTCTTGACGATTTCGAACCATTTGTTATTCTCTAACTATATTAACTAAATTGCATATGTATGTATGGTGTTTGACTTACTACTAATGTGTTTTATATAATACATGTATCCTCATAATTAAATTGCATATGTACGTAATTGAAAATAATCACATTTTTATAGTAAGTTACACATATGGTAACTTACACAGGTTCACTGTCAAACTGGCCCGTTACCGATGCAAACCAATAACCGTCCGGGATCAGACTAAGGTGGGCCACCACCATTTATTTTCCCTAAAAAACTAGCCTGTTACCACTCATTTTGCTATTCTCTGCTACTTTCATTTTTCTTATGGATGTTGTGGGACCTAATTTCCAATAACCTGCACCCATTCTGCTCTGGATATTGACTAATTAAAATATACATTTAATTATTGTTGAAGCTGGGGTCCCATCTAGTAGGTACAAACTTTTCTTTATGGAACTTAAATAAGTGTATAATTGCAACTAGTCCACCACTTTTAAAAATTACGAGTGCCAGCTACACAGATAAAATTATTTAGTAATATTTAATGTACTCATAGAGACTCGCGGTGGTATCAAGCTAGTTCCATATGCAAGTGGTGCAGTATTTTTAAATTATTTATATCAACTAAATGATGAATAAATATTTTTATTGACATATGAGCCGCTTCGCGAGAAAACCTGTCTTCGGGAAATTCTTGGTAAAATTAACATTTTGTTACTATGACAATGGTATTTGTATGATGAATTGAATGCTTTTTATTTGATCTTGATATCAGCAAATATTCATGAAGATATTATAGTTAATACAACGCCACTATGCAGGTCGTTTGAGCAAATGAGATGTCACGTAAAAGCCACGTCAACGACGTTACAGATATATATAGTAAATACATTGGTTAGTGCCGTCGAATATAAAATATATTCGGTTGAGCCTTAGACAGCTTTATTGGGGCGAGCTTTAGCGAGCCCCTATAAAGTTGTCGGGGCGAAACCGAATATATTTTATATTCTACGGCACTAATCATGTATTTAATTTATACCGCATACTAAACGTAATTGCTTGAACGTGCGTGGCGTCATGTTTTGACGTCATTCCCTCGCTATGCGTCACAAATCCAGTGACGTGATTCAAAGCAAAATGGCGGCGTCCACGCTAGGTAGATTCGGTATTGTATCTGATTAAATCTCTGATTTATTTACGATGCGCTTCAATATTGGCTCGAGTTAGACTACACAGTTGTCATAACAAGCATTACAATCATAATGGACATGTCCGTGTCGTTGGTTACGTCGCATATATACTGTAAACATGGACACAATTCAGCTGCACCGACAGCGACTTCGATTTTAAAATTCGCCGCCATCTTGAATGTGCTGTTGAGACTAATATTAGGCTACTTCAGGTATGACATATTAGGTTACTTCAGATATAAACAGCATGTATTCAATCCCCTTTATTATGCTTTTCAAATAGTCATGGTTGTGAAAATAAGTGTAGTGTGTCTTATTTTCATGTTAATTTCAACTAAAAATAGTGTCTTCCATTAATCATGTTGATATTCGATCAGACGTTTTGTTATCCGTATCCGAATCCGGATCCTGTAATGCTGGACGATATTATTCATACAAAAACGTGATCCAACTTATTTATCACATCCTCATGCACATACCTTGCACACGACCTGTGTTAATACAGAAACAACACCAGGAAGTGTGTCAAAGATGTGGTAACCCGAGTTAATTCAAAGAAAGTTTCAACAAAACCGTGTAGACACAGGTGAGCCAACTCATAACGAGCCGTGTCATCAGAATCTGCTCTATTTGTAAATATGTTTTAGATTTCATAATAAATACTCGTAATTTTCTTTCCGTGTGTGGGTGGAGGGGGGGGGGGTTGCATGATCACTGCCTCCTCGTTTTTAGCTCGACTATTCGAAGAATAAGTAGAGCTTATGTTGTCACCCCGGCGTCGGCGTCGGCGTCGGCATCGGCGTCACCGTCACGCCTTGGTTAAGGTTTTTAGTCAACCTTGTATATGGAATACTACTGGCCCTACACCCACCATACTTGGACAACTTCATCTCCTAGTGATGTTCATCAATAACCCCTGATCTATATTTGACATTGACCTACATTTCCTCTTGAATTACTTAGTTAATTCCCCTTGGTTAAGGTTTTTAGTCAAGCTTGTACATGGAATACTATTGTGCATACAGACACCATACTTGGACAACATTTTCTCATAGGGATGTACATCAATAACCTCTGATCTATATTTGACCTTGACCTACATTTCCTCTTGAATTACTTAGTTAATTCCCCTTGGTTAAGGTTTTTAGTCAAGCTTGTATATGGAATACTCCTGGCCCTACACCCACCATACTTGGACAACTTTATCTCCTAGTGATGTACATCAACAACCCCTGACCTATATTTGAATTTGACCTACATTTAACCTTGAATTACTGAGTTAATTCCCCTTGGTTAAGGTTTTTAGTCAACCTTGGTTAAGGTTTTTGGTCAAGCTTTCTACATGGAATACTAGTGTGCATACAGACACCATACTTGGACAACCTTTTCTCATAGCGATGTACATCAATAACCTCTGATCTATATTTGACCTTGACCTACATTTCCTCTTGAATTACTTAGTTAATTCCCCTTGGTTAAGGTTTTTAGTCAAGCTTGTATATGGAATACTACTGGCCGTACACCCACCATACTTGGACAACTTCATCTCCTAGTAATTTACATCAACAACCCTGATATATATTTCACCTTGACCTATAGTTCCTCTTCAATTACTTACTTAAGTCACCTTGGTTAAGGTTTTTAGTCAACCTTGGTTAAGGTTTTTAGTCAAGCTTGTATATGGAATACTATTATGCATACAGACACCATCCTTGGTTAAGGTTTTTAGTCAAGCTTTAATATGGAATACTCCTGGGCCTACAGCAACCATACTTGGAAAACTTCATCTCCTAGTGATGTACATCAATAACCCCTGACCTATATATGTCATTGACCTACATTTAACCTTGAATTACTTACTTAATTTCCCTTGGTTAAGTTTTTTAGTCAACCTTGGTTAAGGTTTTTATGCAGGCCGCAGCCACCTTGTTTGTCAAGCTATGTGTACATCGACAACCCTCGTAGTCGAGCTATGCTGTTCTCCTACAGCTCTTGTTATATGTGATATCAGTAGCAAAAGTAATACAAGAAAATTACTCTTACGCCATTATTGTTAATAAAAACATAATATGATGTGCCCGTTTCGAATAAAAATGGGGTGGATTTCGATCGTACGACCGTTGTTAGTACGGCAGTCTAACGTTCATCCAATACATTCTCAGACAGGATCCATGACATATCGAAGACTGTTTCGTTTTTTTTCACACACATACGCCCGATTATAGATATATTCTGTTCGTGAGATAACTTTAACACAACGGAACAAACCTAACATGGCGATCTGACAAACTTCGATAATTGGAAATCTCGGCTGAAATTACGTCAGCTAAGTTCACGACGTCATATCTTGTGACGTCGTCAGACTCCTGAAGACAGGTTTTCTCGCGACGCGGCTCATATCATAAAGTATGATATTGCACATCAAATAATAAATAAATGGAATAAATAGTTGTTGCTTCCGTTATCATTTTAAGGAACCACGGTTATCGCCCCCGATATCAAACTGGCATTTCGCGTTTGATATAACAAGTATAATAATGTCAATTAGTACGTCTGGTAATGGTAATCATTTTGCCAGAAAAATGTCAGATTGAAAGAATAAATAAAAACATGTCTCCCTATAGTATAACCTGGCATGTACACTCTAGGTTTAAGGTTAGAAAAGGGGTGTTTTTAACACCAGTTTTCAGCATATTTGAAACATTTAAAAGAAAACACTGAGCCTGTTTGTCACATGATGTAAACAGAGTTTCCTTGGTCCGGCCAAATAATGTAAACAATATTGGGGGACATGACACGAGGTTGGTCCCACAACATCATACGAATAGTGAAAGTAGGAAAGACTGGCTGGGATTCGGTTAAATTATACAGTAAAACCATTTGGTGTCTTTTAACCTAAACATGGCGCAACAGAAAAGGCGGAATCCATCTACATCAACACCGTTAGGGACATGGAACCAATTTAGAGAGCAACGCATTGTAGGACGGGTACCAGCTATACAATCATTTTAGGGAGAACTATTTTAAGTTTTAGCAGCGCACCTGGCGTCATAATGGTTGTTTCCAAAATTCCTGTTGCAATTGTTGTTGTCAAGGGGCGTGGCTTATCGCTGTAACAAAAACGCACGGCAAAGAAGCGATGCAATAATCAATAATGGAACTCCGGATGTCACTTAGAATGTAATCGACACAAACGCATTGAAACAGTGCGAATGGATAAAGCATCAAGCCAAATGCACATGCAATTTAGACTACAACCAAGAAGATTTCAAATGTCACAAACACGAATGACGAATAAAATAACATGAACGTAAGTTGTAATGGCACCAGTCAGCAAGCATCAAGCCACATAGAATTGTAATAAGACGGATAGAACTTAGAATGTCATCAGCAAGCAAGCATCAGGCCTAATATAATTATGGCGGATATTACCTTCCATAGGGCGCTAGTGTATTGTTCGACTATGTTTCAGCGCATGTCTGTATATACAACAACAAGGTCTACAATCAAGGTGATGTTTGGCAAGATGGCTGCCAGTACAATTGTACCTGCGAAAATGGAAACACGGGATTCTACAGATGCATGGACCTGTAAGTCATATGTGTAATACCCCTGTCACCTCCAAATAGCATTTAAACATTTGTCATTATCACCACTACCCATTTATCAACACTATATTTCATAATTTATTTACAGAGCTCGAGATAATGTCCATATTGGCGTATTTTACGCATTTATTTTAGCAGAATGTGCATTGATTATCAAAAGTGGGATTACACAATACTCGTAGCAATGTGAAAATATGCATTGATTTTCAAATTGAGTAGTGAAGATACTGTAGTAAAGTTGAAATTTACTTAGTTGAGCTGCAAAAAGCAAACAGTGTAGTGTTTGCTTTTTTTGCACCTCAAATAAGTGAATTTTTTAATTTGTTTTATTTATTTATTTTTTCCCTATTTGGAGTCTGAATTTAAATGCTGTAAAACACAGGAAAGTGCATTTCTGGACATCTAGATTTCAAAATTTGTCCAGGGGGGCATGCCCCAGGACCCCTCTAGCATACTCGAAAATAGGACAACCCCCACCCCCACCACCCCGCCCCAAATGCTGGATCCGCCCCTGCAACTGCATTGATATTGATCAGTAGAATACACATATGTATTGAAAGGGGTGTGTTGCACCAAGTTCAAGGTCACTGGCTCTAAAAATAGATTGTATCTGCAGTTGTTTCCGCACGACAACTTGACTACTATAACAAGGTTCATGATCACGTAGTTATAACAACAACAACAACAGTGGCTGAAAGTGTTGAAATCCTGAAAGTATTATTTTATATTTTCCTTAATATGAAACATATTTTGATGAAATATGGCGCAGCAAACACATCTTCATGAGCTGCATTTTGGTGGTCCAATGAGTTTGGCAGAGACTTATGTCGTTTTTTGCGAAGAATCGATTTCCGTGTCAGAGACACGGAAATCGATTCTTCGCAAAAACGACATAAGTTTGGGCGAAAATACAGAGACCACCAAATGCAGCTTAACAAGACGCGTTTGATGCGCCATATTTCATAAGAATCCGTTACATAATAAGGGTACTATAAAAGAATACGTACTTTGAATCAGATGGATTCTGGAAATTTCAATACTTGTTGTTGTTGTTAGTACCCAGGCGCGGATACAGGGGGGGGTGGGGGGGGGGTTCCAGGGTTCAGACCCCCCCCCCCCTGCTCACGGCCAAAAAAAAAAAAGACGAAAATCTACAATACTTGAATAGTTGGATGACTTTTTTCGTGGCCTAGGTGTCAGGAAATCGCATCTGCGGCGATCTGGCATCTAAAAATTTCCTGGGGGAGGACCCCCCAACTTTACGATTTCGCGCTCGCAGAGGTCGGCTATGCCGACTTGTAATTACAGACCCCCCCCCCCCCCCCCCGGGCAATTATTTCTGTATCCGCGCCTGGTACCACGTGATCATACACCTTGTATAAGTCCAAGCTCAACAGTACTTCTTGTTTGTAATGATATATATATTGTGGAAATTTACCTATTGAAAATGGAGTGCGTTAACCCAAGTTCAAGCTTACTGGGGCTAAAAGATACTATAGACATTCAGCTGGGGCATGTCATTCATTTTTACTCTTCCATTATTAGAAAATGGTATTGTTCATTTAATAAATCGGAATTATACTGGCAAAGACTGCAGATCCTGATTATACCCTCACCGATAGGGATGTAGCATTAGTCCATGTATGTACATGGTATGTACATGTACGTACGTGCGTGCGTACGTTTGTAACACCTTTCATTTTTCAATAACTCATGAACAGCTTCACCAATTTTGATATTATTTGGCGTCCGATCGCCCAAGGTCAAGGTCACTGAGGACTTATGTTCACCTTGTTTGTAAAGGCAAAAGTTGTCGGTTTTTTTTATTATCAAGGCTGCCAGCGAGGGATTTAGCTTAGTGATAACGATGTCCTTGTTTGAACGATAGAAGCATTATGAACCTGTTGTTTCAGGTGTCGTACATGGCCGGTCCTACCCCAGGGTTGTATTCTGGAGAAACCCCCGGGTGAATGCTGCTCCAAGGTCATGTGTAATGGTATCCCCTATAACCCCAACTGTAAGTATGGGATATTGTTGCTTGTCACTTTAGTAAGACATTTAATTTTAATTATTGGGTTAGTCGCCTTCAGAGGTTGTAGATCTTATGATTTAATTATATTTTTTATAAACTGCTTATGTTTTCCCTTGATTTTCTTTATAATGGGGATAATAATTTCAGGTTAGTGATACATGATCATTTGGGCCTCTTGTTTATGACATAGTCTTGTCTCTAAAAACACTGCCCATTTGCATTGAAAGAAACATCCAAAACGGGTTTTCCTGAAACGTTGAACATGAGCAGTAATACACAAAAACGTTTACATGTTTCTGATGAAGACGCTGCGCATATGCAATGATGAGAAAATGGGGAATAGTAGGTTAGTGCTGTGAATGGCGAGGCTCTGCCGAGCCCATCCCGTTTCCGTGCCGCGCCAGATATGTTTTCCCATTCACGGCATTAACCTACTATTCTATTTATCCCGTCAACATTGTCAAACAACATTTAAATCAACTTAATTTAGTTAATTTAGACTTCAAACAAGAGATAAGTTATAACCGAATTGCATCAACCATTCCTTTGCGCTCACAACATAGTTTGATACTTTATGGTTGTAATATTCCCTTAATGAACAGCCATGACAGTAAATTGATCAATACTTGTTTTAGCATTATGTACTTGACTCATCGACATGTTTACAGAATAATCATGTTACAACGATTTTGTTACTATTCATGTCATCGTTCATGAATGATGGAAGCAAAACAAACAAGATGGCGGCTTTGCAAATTAATCCTATTTAGAATGGTGACCAGCTGAATCAATGCGTCCAGAATTAACAATTACACTATGGGATTTCAGGCGGGTTTAACAAATGAATTTTCTGTTGGTACATTATATTTTGTCACCGACAATGTGAAATTACAGCTTATTTTCAACGAAATATATTATCAAAATACACCAGACCCATCCGTTTTCATTCGGAGCAGGTTCTGCAATGATTGCGAGCTGCCCAGAATAATAATCAACACGACCAACAACTATTTTATTTGTTTATTTCCTTACCTGACTGGAATCACTGGGCGCAGCCATTTTTATGTTAAATGACGTAGTAGACTTACTGACGTACTTATAATTATGACGTCAGTCATGTCTGAATGACGCACGGAATGGGGAAGAGAGGGAACAATTGGAAATGGAGGGTCGTAATGGTAATCGCTTTGGCATCCAGAAAATGGCATGAACTTAATTTTAACAATTTTATTTTCCGGCGATAACGTTTTTATTTGCGAAATTTAACCCGCACCGCACGTGAACAGTCCAATTTTCACCAGTCTGATCAATCAGGCACTGGTCAACACTGTGGTTTGGACATTTCTGTGTAACCGCGTATGAATTGTGATTAGGTCGTATTGACAGGATATCAAATAGGTTTCACGACACATAGGCACTGCGTTGACGGGATAAATGGGGAAACAGCACAGAAACCAGAAACACTGATTTTTGTCGTGCCTGCTTTTTCCGTCGGTATCGTCTGAAATGTCAAAATGTTTGCACAAGCTTCGTCATCATGTTATAATTTTAATATTACTTGACAGATTGCTTCAATATTTGGACACTTCATACATGTGAGCATTTAGAACACACTCATACCACTGTTAACACTCATACCACTGTTTCATCAACCTTGTCCTTTTTCGTGTTTTTGTGATGCTTACTTTAGCACATGCCAATGATCATGTTACGGTCAAATGCCTCGGCATCAACGACACCGCTTCCGTGGCGGAATTCTTGTCTGTTAAACATAGCAGAAGCGTGGGTCCAACCAAAATACTACTGTATAATATATATATGTGTGAAACATTATTCCGTCATTTATTAATACAAAGAAATTACAAAAAAATAAATTACCCCACATAGGCGGCGGAAGCCGAACATTATTGGTGGGGCCCAATGTTGAGGGCCCGAAGGGCCCGATAGCGCTAGGGGGGTCCGGGGGCATGCCCCCCACCCCCCCCCCCGATTTTTTTGGAAATCCAAGTGGTGTGAAACGCCATTTCCTGCATTCTCAGCAAAGTTCTCAGCAAAGTTCCCAGTACTCCTGATTACACAAATATATTGGACTAAAAAATCCAAAATTTACAGAATTATTGGGGGGGGGGTGGCTAGGCTAGGCTAGGCTAGGCTACCCCCCCCCCCCAACAAAATTATTGTGGGGGCATAGGCCGCAGACCCCCCCCCCCCCCCACCGTTCCGCCGCCGCCCCGCCTACACTACTAATGTATTTCAAGACGTTACCCTAAACATACAGTATATTTTCCTCAGACATCATGGACATAACTGGATGAACACTTGATTGTTTTGCAGTGAACACATGCTACTATGGCGGCAAGTATTACCAACAAGGGCAAACATGGAAGGACGGCTGCAAGTACCAGTGCTCGTGCATAGACGGCAAGACAGGATTCTACCAGTGTAACACGCTGTAAGTTCACTAGCACAGCTCGGGTTCAGCAGATGAAGTGGGCCTTAGACAGAGTACTACATGTGTAACAATAGTATGCATATTCACTGAGTAGGATTAAGTCGTTTTTATGAAAGCTTCAATGCAACTTCCTGACGGAATTGCGAAAATCTTACTGACGGAATTGCGAACATCTTGGCCCTGATCGGACTGCGCGGATGTTACGGTGGTTGCAAACGTTTTATCATACCTCTTCCCAGCTGTGGCATAGGTACATTTGTTTAGTATGAGGTGTTCGCATACCAGTCTTTCGCTGATAATGTTTCCGAAGAAACAAACATTCAAAAAGTGATATTGGAAGTTGAAGATTTCAGAGCACAAGCAGAAGTCCGTTTCTACTATTATCTGTGAGTGTCAGGGTTTTTATGTACTTTGATATTAGAATTGACGCTCTTGACTGGCAATACCACTGTTTCACGAATTACAACACATTGACATATAAGAAGATGAGCACACGAACATCATCGCACATCTTCTTAGGTACAAAATCACATGGCCTGTCACATGTATGGCTTCATTTACACCCAGCCATATATGTGACAAGCCATGTGATTTTGTAAGTTAGAAGATGTGTGATGACGTCCGTGTCTTGTGTGCGTGCGTGTCCGTTGGTCCGGTTAAGAAGTTGTCGGATTTTCTCCAATCTGCCATCAGGGGAGGGGGGAGGGCATTTGTGTGCCGACTGGCCACATTTTCTTGTTAATTGTAATGTCAGTGCTAACCATGGATTCTGCTGGCGATCGCCACTTTCGCAATTGGCGATAAAAAGAAACGATAAAAATAAACAATTGGCGATAAAAAATTACAATTTTCGAGAAAAAAAATCCCAAACAAAAAAACAAATTTTCGAAAATAGTAATTTTGTATCGCCAATTGTTTTATCTTTTTTGAAGTGGCGATTTTTATATTTTCCCCAGCGGAATCCCTGACCATGGGGTACTCTCCCCACCCCACCCCCTCATACAGGTACATTCAAATTTGTACATGACCTTGCTGTTTAACGGAAATACCACCCAATCAATCAGTCAATAAATTTATTCTTTAATTACCTTCCTAACAGGTGCTTGGTATGGGGGACATTGCCGTCCGTCTGTCACATGGACAGCCCAGCAGCCGGGAAATGTTGCGAGCAGCCAAACTGCCCATCGTACGTTCACATCACGTACCCAGCTAACTACACAATTATGTGAAAACAATAGCGCGTCATAAACACAACAGTATCAGCATATCCAATGAGATTATTTGTCTTTTATATGTATACCAGTAGCCTATTTCACCAACATTGCAAAGTATACTTTTCTAGCAAAGTATACTTTGAGGGACAAATTGTGTCCCAATACAAACGTCTATTACAGTAAACAAAGAGTGATTAATTGATAGACTGAACACTGTCGTACATCTATTCAACCTGTAGCCGATTTCACCAACATTGCACTTTTCTAGCAAAGTATATTTTGAGGGAGTAATTATTTATTTTTCCGGAAATGCATTATTTCATATAGAACTAACGACTGCACATATTTGATTAAAAGTATGCAGAATTATTATACTGAATTTATTGCATTATCACAGCCAAAATGGCTGTGATAATGTAATAAATTCAGTATAATAAAAATTAATAAATTTGTCCTAAAATTGAAAATGTCTCCCTCAAAGTATACTTTGCTAGAAAAGTATACTTTGCAATGTTGGTGAAATAGGATACAGAGGTATCACACCGGTTTAGTGGAAGGATACCTACGGCCATTATGGCGAACGTCAGGTCATATAAAGTTAATGTATTCATCATGTTCATCATCTGAATTTTGGGGGAAAATAGGGCAAAGTTGATGAGTTTGTGTTGTGGCTGTAAGTCGCCCTGCGTTACAGACAGAAAGTTTTGGTTACTATTATGAGTACACTACATAACTCGAATTTCACTACATAATGGTTATGATGCAGTAGCATTTCCAAATTTGCGTTCGAAGCGTTCTTTCTGCTTTCTGGAAAAATGCCATAGACATTTGCTAATACACAATTTATTAGGTGAGTTATATCTCATAGTCCTGCATTTAGGTAAGAAAACACCAAAAAATGGTGGGAAATAACAAAGGGGTTATGCAAAAGTAGTATGGTATAGTTGATGCCACAGACACAGTTTGATTGCAAATCCTGACCCATTAGTACCCAATTCCACTTGAGAAACATAAGAACCCCGATGTCGACAATTTCTGACAAATATAGGAAAAGGTTTACTAATGTTGTCCTTAAATTTACAATTTTCGTCCTTAAAAGTCATTAATTTTTAAAGTCGCATAATAATATGTTGACATCTGTTTCTTTGGTTGAGAAAGTAGTGGAACTAATAGATTGTAATCTGAAAATGGACAGTTCCTGAGAAAAGGTGCTTATGAAATCTGCACCAGCCTTGCTCATAAACGATGGGAAATGTCATTATGTGGTTATGTAGTTTCAGAACTTCTTAACCCTTTCAACACTACAGACCTCTTTGGTCGTGTTTGCAAACAGTGTACATCCAGGTGGGTGGACAAGTATCAATGTTGGGCAGGTATTGATGAATTTTGGTAATGATCGGATTAACCATTTCAACACCACATGCCTGTATAGTGGTATTGGCAAAAAGTGTAGATCCAGATGAGCCGGCTCGTGACGAGCCGTCTCATCAGGATCTGCACTTTTTGCAAGTAATTTCTTTATTTTTTTTAAACAAACTCTAATATACACACGTTTGAAAAAAACGGAACAATATTGTGTATTCATAGCTTGTCTGCACAGTAAACTAGATTTCTACTTGACAGATCGTAGCCAAATTCAGTAGACATGTTTATCATGGCAAGACGAAGAAGCATTCTGATAACGTATTTCCCTTTGGTGGCCATTTTAATACGTTCTCACTCTGTATCCTTCCTTGTCCATGCAATAACTCAAGTTCAACTTGACAGATCACAACCAAATTCGGTATACATGTTTACCATGGAAATGTATGAATGAGCACTTGACGTATGATGGTGTGATACATATACGATTTGAATGCCTGTGCTCACTATTTTCTTTTTCAGCAAATACTAACAACAAAAGTGACAACTTGATTCAGAATATTCCTGAACGTTGCTAGAATATATTTCGGGCCAACATTTGTGACATGCAGGCTACATGATCATGCTAATGTCGGTTTTGCATTTTTAACAGACCTACTTTACCTATTATGGTTCAACATAGAATCTCCGCGACCTTTGCCCTTGCCACTTTATCTTAAATCAACAGTATCCATCCACTGTCATTCAGGTGACATTCACCTTGGTGACTTTAACCTTTGTGTCAATAATTGTGTACTTTCGTTAAAATGTTGAATACCTCCTGATCCGTTAGTCGAATCCTTTACCAAACTTCATCAATAGCTTCCTCTGACCTTCATTCCAAATTATTCCAAGCCCAATTATCTCCCCTGATTATCACAGTTTCTGACAGCATATAGTTGAATATAACGCATGCTTTTAGGAATGTAATGAAATATAATGGTGCTATTGATTTATATATGTTGTTTACCGTGCATGAAACGAAAACCCACATATTGGATATCTGCGGCACAGTTACTTTAAGGACTGAATATGACCGTGTGTTTCAAATGTAGTGGCATCATATATGTGACTGAATATCTATATAAAGTATATCTGACCCTGTTCTTCTAAGAGTATATGATACAGAACATTGAGTTGCCATCTCCGCCATTTTAGTGTGTACATGTTATAGGACAGTTTCACCATTTGGATGGTTTGACACCTACAGCAAATAATATGGCAGACAATCTAATAAAATTTGATGCAATACGTCCCACATATATAGAATGACGACGTCCTATAAGCATTATTCCAGCACACTACACAAAACGCTAGATATCTGAGCATTTCTACCATCACTCACAAAATATACAATGGACACGTTTTCAAAGTGTACAATGTCAAACTGATGCACTGTCTATTATTAGAAGTGCATCTGCCACAGGTAAAACCCGTATTTACTCGAATAGCAGGCAAGTAGACAGTAGTGACAATACACTCAGATAACTGATTACAATTCAATGGAATCGATACAGTATTTATGGTAATACAGGTATATGTCTACAGCACTGTGTATTGTTCTTACTGTTACAGTCTTTACTGAATTCTCAAACATTTTAACAAGGGGTCAACAAACCCTTCAGATATTAGACTTTGTATATAAAGTTGATGAAAACAAGGCATAGCTTGCTATAGTCAGATGTCTCCCCCATCATATGCCCCGTGCAGGCACCGGGGCGGGATCAACTGATCCTGAGAATAGTGCTGCAGTAGCCATTGCTTGTCGTAAAAGGCGACTAAACTGGCTTAACGATTGGGTTCATACTTTCCGGAACCCACTATACCGGATTTGGCCCTCATGTGCATGTTTGGCTTTCTTGTATGTGAGAGTTGAGTCGGGCTATGCCCCATATATAAAAGTAAGATTAGCGCTAATCCTATTACTTTTAGGGGATAGGATAAATGATGCTGGTGTGGCGAGGGCCTGGCACCAGATCAGGTTGTTCTAATTTCAGGACTGAATATATATTTTGATTGTAAATATTGAGTTCTGAAGTTGGGATTTACCCCCCTTGGACAGGTGGATACGGGACTCGACCCCGTTGACCCGTCTGCGTGTAGACTCCCTGAGGCTTGTACCTCTATGTCAGAAAAGCGGACGTTAAACCCTATTCACTCACTCACTCCCCCATCATGTTGCACCAAATTGTATTCATGTGTTTGTCATATCATTAGTGGTTTGTGTCAAACGCAATAAGAGGTAAGACTGGCTGATAGCTTGTTCACGCTAAGATGGCCGACATGGAAACTCCAGGCACTGTGTAGGATATAGTAGGAAGAGAATGTTCACATGTGTTATGCTTATATCCCATCAAATACGAAGCAATTATGCATGGATCATTATATGATCAGGGGCCCCACGGGTCCTTAATGAACCGTGTTAGTTCCGGCGATCAAACTGGTGTTTTTTCCAAATTCGTTCTTGAAATCACGCAGTGTCATTGGCTGACTACAGGTACATATGTATCAAACATCCTGATATCGAGCAACAGAACAGAGCTGGTTGTTCAGAACATGTTTTAAGCATGGCCGAAGTGTCAAACAGCTATGTATACAACCACAGGTGTTATTTTAAACAATATTTATTTCAAATAAATACATTTATATATGCATCACAATACATATAAAGTAACGGTGAATAAGGATTAGAAAACAAGCTCAAAGAGCTTATGTGAATTATTCTCATAGAGTAAAGCATCAGTAAATGGGAATGTGGCAAGAATGCATATAATGTATACATATGTAAGTTTTATTAAATAATTGAAGGGAATAAAAAGTTATCCCAAACATGCGCTCTGAACCATTGGCATTGTTTTGAAGAGTCATAACGATACACGACTAGCATTTTTCCTGCTATTGGTAGTTTGCAAGATAATCATTACAAACCGTTCAGTCTCCCGTCATGCAGTGAAATGTTTAGAGGCAATGATGAACTGTTGAACCATTTGGAATACAAGGCTGTTTTCATTGTCGTTTAAAACTTCGCTGCCCGTAAATTATGTTATTAAGGATCGGTGGACAAGGAAGAGATGACAAATATCGTTGTCTTTGATTTGTATAAAGGGGGCATGAGGTAATGTAGTGATTAGCATTTTCGATTGCGCCACAGGCACATGTAGCTCTGTCAACTATTGATTTCCGGAATAAGTCGTAGTTAAACGTGCTACACCCTAGCCGGATACGAGTCAGGAGAATTTGGCCTTGTCGAGTAATAGCTGTGTAGTAGTAGGTTGATGGTTTACGCAAGTTAACAGTTAGTGCATTCTTAAACGAGTTCAAGATTGGAATTCCATTATTTTATGGTAGATGGAATAATTGAATCTTAAAAGTGTGTGTAATGGAAGTTCTAAGTCGTTTTTTAGCCTGTATCGAGTTTGTTCCGGGATTAAATTACTCAGATAAGTTGGTTTCATCATATTTGTGTTTCATTTTGCAGAATAAAATTAATTTGTGTTTCTTCTTCGCTGTGCTGTGTTTTTCTATACTGCATAGTTTAGTGGCCCCAGTAACAATTTGTGCGGCCTCAATTTGTATGGATTCTAGTTCAGTTTTTGGTTCTATTGAACAATTATCCCAAGTACTATTGCTATATTCGAGCAAGGGGCGTATGATGGAGAAGTATGCTTTTTCTAGAGACTTTCTATTTAATGTAAATTTTAAACAACGAAGCAATCCAATGCGTTGCCAGACGCGGCTCATGACGGATGAAATAAGAGACCGCCATTAGCCAGTATCGGAAAATACGATACCTAGGTGTTTGTGAGTTTCAACTTCTTTTATTACGGTATTATTCATAAGAAGGGGAGGATCAAGTCATCTATTTTGTTTTCTGTATATCAACATAGCCTGTTTTATTTGGGTTAAAGTCTACAAGACCAGTTATTTTTTTTGGTTCCTCAACTATAAAATAAAGAATTGTGTCGTCAGCGAATAATTACTTATGTCATTAATCATGTTAATATAGATGAGAACTAAGAGTGACCCTAAGATTGAACAGTGTGGTACACCAGCATTGATGTTTTTTTCCACTCAGAATGTGTGTTATGTATTACTACACGCTGTTGTCGTGTGAAAAGATAGGAAGAGAACCATTTATGAAGGGTGCCGATAATACCAATTGATGAGAATTTCGCTAGTAATCTCCGATGCCAAACTCGGTCGAATGCCTTTGATATGTCGCAGAAAACTACCCAAATGTCTTTACCTTTATCTAAAGCTTGGCAAATGTCGCTGTATATTTAAGCAAGTTTATTAGTTGTAGAATCACCACGTCTAAAGCCCGAATGATACTTGGTTAGTATGTTGTTGGCAATTAAGTAATTATATAAGTGTGTGTGGATACATCACTCCATGATTTTACCAATACAACTAGGTAGTGATATTGGTCGGTAGTCGTTGGATCTGCCGGATTGGATTTCTTAGATATCGGAGTAACATTGGCCAGATACCTTCGAGGCGTCCATTTGCAAAATTACATCTTTGACTTCCTGATTTGATATAACTATATTTGGTAGTGAGTTATCAGTATGTGTTGCTAAATGCGGTGGGTTTTCGTTTTTATCATCTACGTTTGATTGTTTAAAAAAATGTTCATTCAACAAGTTTGCTTTATCTACAGACGTAGTGGTGTCGTTCTGAATTAGTGTCGGAATCTGATTACTCGAATTAGCACTGGTTATTAAGAGTTTAGTCATTTTAAACAAGTTTTTAGCTGTTATCAAGTTATATTGTCTTTATTAATTTCATCTATTATCGATTTTGTATAGTCGTGTTTGGCTTTTCGTATATATTTTGTTACTTCATTTCTCTTGTTTCTGAAAGTGTGCCAAGCTTGTTCAGTGTTGAGGGTTTTCGCTTTTTTGTGAAGTTGTCTTCGTTGTCTGATTAGTTTTCTTACATTGCTCATCGTCCATGCTATATCGTTAGGGCGTATGGTTGCTATTTTGTTAGCTATATACTGTTTTGCTGTGTTTAGCAGAACTAATGTTACTGACAGACGTGTCTATGTCATGTATTGTTATTTTGCTTTCCCAGTTTGTATTATGCAGTTGCTGTCTATATTTATCAAATTCACCTTCATCATATTTCCAAATGTGACGTTTGAATGAGGTGGGCTTAGGTTTAGGGAATGTGAGAACTATTCTCAACAAAACTAGAAACGTCCCTGTTTTATAGCCGGTGTAGCTCTGTCTATGTATGTACCACATGTTCAAAGTACATGTATTTTAAACCGTGGCGATGTTCAGAATACGATCGTGTAGAGTTTAGCCGATACACACGGTATACATAGCGGCCATTGACCGGAACGTTGATTTCCACTTTTTGCACGTGCACGCTATACTTGTCATCGATAAGGTGATTCAGTTCATGTCGTACCATTCATGCGATAGGGGCTATTCGGAAAATTAAAAAACTTTTTTTTTAATGTTTCACTGTTTTCGATATGCCACGGCTTTCCGAAAACGAGCGAAATCAGGCAATTGGGATGCTTGCGGGTGGGATGGCCGCCAGGGCGGTCGCGCCTCGGTTTGGTTGCTGTCGGAAGACGATTGATCGTCTTGCAGCCCGGTACCAGCAGACTGGGGCTGTTCACGACCGGCAGCGACCTGGTAGGCCTCGTGTAACGACGGCTAGAGCCGATCGTTACATTACGTTGACGCACTTACGTCAACGTCGATTGGCAGCCACAGTCACTGCTAGGCGATACGGTGTCTCACGGCAGACCATTCGCAACCGGTTACGTCGTAACGCCCAACCAATCCGGGCACGCCGCCCGTACACTGGTCAGATAATGACCCAACGTCACCGTGCTGCCAGACTGTTATGGGCGCGACATCATCTGAACTGGAGAAGGGCTGACTGGAACCGAGTTTTGTTCACCGATGAATCTCGGTTCACAGTTAGTCATGCTGACGGAAGATTACGGGTATACAGGCGTAAAAATGAAAGATTCACCGATTTTTGCATTGTTGAGAAGAACAGGTTTGGGGGAGGGAGCGTAATGGTCTGGGTGGGATCATGGGAAACCGGAAGACAGATTTGGTTGTTGTACAGGGCAACATCAATGCACAACGTTATGTTGCAGATGTGCTAAATGCACATGCCTTACCATTTATCCGTCAGCATGGTCCTGGTGTGACATTGATGCACGACAATGCCCGCCCTCACGTAGCCAGGGTCACCACTCAATACTTACAGCAAAACAACGTCGACGTCATGCCATGGCCCGCGGTCTCCCCGGATCTCAATCCCATTGAGCACATATGGGATGAGCTGGGCCGCAAAGCACGAGCTAACCATCAGATTGACAATGTTCGCGATCTTACACGGGCGTTACAACGGGAATGGAGGAATTTGCCCAACGCACTGGTATTGCGTTACGTCACGTCGATGCGGCGTAGGATCATTGCATGCATTCATGCAAATGGTGGCCACACTCGGTACTAACGAGATTTACTGAATTTGCCACATTACTTATTGAAATTCCATCTCTAAACATTAAGTAACACATTTCTGAGTTTTTGTGATTTTTGATTTTGACCCCTACCGCCCTTGGCCGGTTATCTCTCGAATATTTAACAAGATATCCAAATGCAATTTATTGGCTTTGATACAGAAATGAATGAACTTGTTTTTCCATTTTGATTTTTAAAAGTAACCCTTTTGGTTTTTGATGAATCTTTCCTTAAACATGGAGGGACGTTTCTAGTTTTGCTCAGTATACTACTATAGGCGAGTGGTGCCATATACGATCCGGGACTAACGGATCCGTTACAAAACTCGTGAGAGCGGTGCGTGGATTCTTTACGATGACGAGGTCTATTAGTGTTCGGTGAAATGTGTTGGTTCGGATACTAGTTGAGTAAAGTTTTACGAAGCAATAAGATTGTCTATCTTAGATGCCGATTGATTTAGAGTATTTAAATTAAAATCGCCAGTGATGATGATGTTGTTAATTGATGTGTTATACCCTCTGTCAAAACTCTCTTCCAAGAGTATTGTTAGAGTTTGGTGGGCGATAAAATCCAGCTATGAGAATATTTTGCTGTTTATAGTTTGTTTCGACCCACAGGGCTTCGAGACCTGGAAAGAATAAGTCGTGCCTGATTAATCCGTGCATATTTTTTCTCAAATATATTGCAACCCACCCCCCCCCCCCCCCGCCCACTCTGCCTGATCTGTTTCGACTATCACATCTAATGTCTATCTTAGATGCCGATTGATTTAGAGTATTTAAATTAAAATCGCCAGTGATGATGATGTTGTTAATTGATGTGTTATACCCTCTGTCAAAACTCTCTTCCAAGAGTATTGTTAGAGTTTGGTGGGCGATAAAATCCAGCTATGAGAATATTTTGCTGGTTATAGTTTGTTTCGACCCACAGGGCTTCGAGACCTGGAAATAATAGTCGTGCCTGTTTAATCCGTGCATATTTTTTCTCAAATATATTGCAACCCACCCCCGCCCCCCCCCCCCGCCCACTCTGCCTGATCTGTTTCGACTATCACATCTAAAAGGGCGTCCAAAGTTGGGTATACGTATGTTATTGTCAGATATGTCTTGTGCCACGTTTCAGTAAATACTACGACATCATAACATTGTGATTCTACTTCTAGTAAGTCGAGCTTGAGTCTTAAGCTTTGTATGTTTAAATGAATTGCACTTAGCCTACTATTTAGTAAGTTTAAAGAATGGTCTGAGTATGATGAATCTAATGAGTTTAGCGTGTTTAGCGAGTCATTTTAGGGGCCCGGATTTGGATGAATATCTCCCCATAATAACAATATTGAAACAGCAAGGTATCGAAATAGGTCACACAATGTTAGAGATGCCTCTTGTCGTACAGGGTTCGTCCGCCTTAGCGATTCAAGTCATTTTATGTAACATATGTAGTGACGGCCCTGTACGCCAACGTACTACGCTGCATGACGGAAGGAAGCCTGCTGATTGGTGGGGAACAAAGTTATGGTAGCAAGGGTTCGTAGTGCATGTTGGGGTTAGGATTATACATACTGTACTTGTTAATACAAGCGCATTGATGTAAAAAAAACAATAATGCATGTACATGTACAAGATCGATAGTCATCTGATTGAACTATTAAATTGTTATCTAGTTATGTTAAACCATCCGATTTTGTCGAGCCGTTTTGCGTATCAAATTAAGGTTGTGTCAAATTAATATGCCCTGTAAGGTTGCTATACCCTGTGCATTGAACCAAGTTGCAGGTTATTGACAGTACAAGTACTGGTATGTGTTGTGTTATTTTGACAAAAAGTGTGTTAATCTTGCGTCCAGATGTCAACGTTTCTGAAAATCTATTAGCAATCTCAACTCGCAATCTAGCAGTTTGATTGGCAGAGCCTGAGCTCTAGCCAGAATCTAGCCGCTTTATTTCAAACACAAACATTCAAGTATTTTAAAATAAAACAAAATTGACAAATAGTGAAAAAATTAGCGCAGGTAGTGGTGTATGTCAATTACTGAATCGTGTTAGTTCCGGGTGATCAAACTGGTGTTTCCATGACACGGTTATCCACGGACTGTGTACACAGCTCGGCTGGAGAGGCAGTACCATCCTCACGAAATCCAGGCATTTGGATACAAACCGAGTGCTTATTCAGCAGTATGTGTGTCTGTATCATATTTTGCACACGGGAACTTGGTGCGGAGTCTGTAACTTCTGTATACTCCCAGTTTGGCACATGCACACTATGGTCAGCGGAATCAGAAGGACCGGTCTGGTTGTTATGATTATGATCTGCAGCTTCTTGTATCGATTGTGTTGAATTTATTCTCCGAACCTCCCCAATTTGAGCATGGTCACAAGATTGTTGCGAACGGTAACTCTTGCAATTTACTCCCGTACCGTCCGCAGCCAGCGGATGGTACGGAAGTAGATTGCAAGAGTTACCGTTCGCAATTAAGTCATGAGATTGAATGTCATCTAAATGTTTATGTGTATGGGTATCATTAATGTCCACAGCTGGCTTCAATGCGGGAGGTTGAATCTCATCTAAGTGTTCGTTTATGTCAATTATTTTAACATTTGTAGCTTTAGGCTGACTATCATCCAAATGTGTGTGCGTATAGACGTCCTTGATGTTCACAACTGCCTCTATATATGGAAGTTGAACTTCATCCAATTGTGTGTTTATATGGATTCCAGGAACATCCAAAACTGGTAAAATAATCTGATGTTGAGTATCATCCAGATTTGTGCTTACATTAACATCACCAACTTCCGCGACTTGTTCTGTATTTTGAGTATTATCCTGAGGTTGAGCATGATCCGAATGTTTGTTTATATAGTGACAGGAGCCATCTGTGACGGGCGTCGTGTTGCCTTCCGTTACCCGTGATACGCCAGACAGCTCTTCCTGAACCTCAGACAGCCACATGTCATTCGGCTGTAGTGTCATTAACATTCCAGCCTTGTGTTTGCCAGATGATCTGTTGCTGTGGACAAAGAGAAGCTCTTAAGTGGCAGTGACTGGAAAAATGGGGTTTGTGACATTTGCTACCAAGATCAGACTGTGCAACCTTAACCCTTACAATGCTGAATTAAAATGTGTCGTCTGCTGTTTAATTGTTATTTCAAATTATCATCAAAACCATATTTCGATAACACTTTAGAATAATTTCCAATGGAAATGATTCTAAAGTGTTCTCAAACCATGTTTTCATTGAGAAAAAAATACAAAACAAAAATCGACAGCAGACGACAATTTACGTTTCCCATGTTTCCCAGGTTAACCTTACCGTGTGTTTGCCAGATGACATGGTGCTGTGGACAAAGACGAGCTATGTGACTGCGACTGAAGGAATAGGTTTTATGGCATTATGTGCCCGTACGCGGCGACCAAAGAAGATGGTCAGAATCATGCGAATCAGTTTGGGGTTGGAAATACAGTAAACATTCGTTTACTCAAAGTCCAGTGGACTGAGGAAATTTGAGTTAACAAGAGTTATTATATATGGGAAATCATGTACTTGGGACCAAGCATTTGAATGAGTTATCAGTAATTTGGCATAACAGTGTTTCATGTAATGAGTTTAGACTGTATTGATCTGTGACAGAAGAAATTGGACTAATTGCATTTGTGACCAGTGTATATCCAGATCAGACTGTGCCGCACAGTCCGATCATATCTGCACTGTTCGCCATTCTATCAATGAAACAAAACACCCATCATGCTTCTAACAAGCAATACAGATCACTATACGTCTACAGGAGTGGGCTATTTGATCAATAGAGTATATGTAGCCTATTTCATCAACATTGCAAAGTATACTTTTCTAGCAAAGTATACTTTGAGGGAGTAATCATTTATTTTTCCCAAAATTCATTATTTCATATAGAACTAACGACTGCATAATTTGTTGATTAAAAGTATGCAGAATTTGTATAATGATTTTATTACATTATCACAGCCAAAATGGCTGGGATAATGTAATAACTTCAGTATAATAAAAATTAATAAATTTATCCTTAAATTGAAAATTTCTCCCTCAAAGTATACTTTGCTAGAAAAGTATACTTTGCAATGTTGGTGAAATAGGCTACTGATCACAAATCCCATAATCTCCATGCAAAGACACGTATGTGGTAGTGATACAACGGTCATACAATGGTATTATGAAGTAACATTGATAAAAAAATACATTTTTTGCGTAGTGTATTAACCCATTTCATGCTGAGGATATGCCATTTTGTTTGTGGAAAATTCTGAATATTTCTTTGCATGTGCTTAGAAGTATATGTCGTGACCACCATTTGAACCTTCTCGTCGAGACGGTTCAAATGAGTGGTCACAACATATACTTTCACTGAGAAATAAGGAAAATAAAAATAAAATATTTACAATATTTCATACCCGTACAGGTGTATTCCGAATGTAATAGGTTAAATTCATGACTAGTCTAATACATATGCAAATGAGACAGCTATGCAACATAATGATTTTATGCTAAAGTAGGTGATCGACTCCACATATGAAAGCAAAATATCCCATACATGTAATAATGTCTTCTAGTATAATTACTATTATATTATATAACTTTATCATCATGTGAGTTCTTGTGTATGCTACCTATGATTGACACATTACATACCGGTATTCAATATTTGGTACCGAGTCATGTAAATACCTGCGCGACTCCTGTTCCTTGCTGGATTGGGTATCATCAGACACTGTTTTTATGGTGCTATCTTTGGACTCCTGATCTTTGGAGTGAAGGTGCTTTATCATTGCCAGATGTTTAGCGGCTTTTTGCAGGCGTATCCTCACGTTGTCATCGCCACTGAAATATTTACGGGTGTATGGCTGTATATGTGTTCCTATGTCCAATAATTATATGTATTGTTTGCCCTAGTTTCTCGACCAATGGAAGCAGAGCATTTCGTCTCAATTAGTCGCATATTGCAACGCTTTCGCCAATGTCTATTAAAGTAATCATTAAATCTTGCAATAACTCAGTTATATTTAGAACCACAGATCCCGCCTTGTTGACACAATTTCTTGTGACGCGCACCATGTGTACGATCGGTTCACTGTCACACCGCCAATCACGTAATAGTATCGTTGTTGAAAACACGCTTATGGGCAGCGCTCCATTCTAATAGGCAGGTGCCCGTGATGGGGCTGGGCAACCAATATAGTTCACATATTGAATTTTTAATAAACAAATTTATTAAAAATTCAATCTGTGAACTATAATTATTACATATATTATTAAGTTATGTTCAAGAAATGTTTATACATGTATTACATGCTACCCGGTGATGTACCGTGATTCTGTTAGGATATATTTCGTTGAAGGAAACATTTCCTCCTAGACGTTCGCGAGACGTAACTGATGTCACGTTTTGACGTCATTTCCGGTCATTCATACGCTAACGTCAAAATTGTCAATTTTGAATATATAAGCTGGTTTAAGAGCAAATTTCACATTTTTTGAAAAGTATGTAATATACAAATTATTCCACTACCATTTTGAAATACCGGATTTATTTCCCTTGACATCTGTAAATCACTCCGCACACACATAATCACACACACACACATAATTGCGGCTGTGACTGGAGAAATGGGGCTTATGGGTTACGCAACCAGTGTAGATCCAGATCAGCCTTTGCATCCGAACAGTTTGATCAGGATCTACACTGTTCGTCATTCCATGAATGAAACATGTCATGGTTGTAACAAGCAATATAGATCATAATCAGGATACAGGAGTGTGCTATTTGATCAGAAGCTACTCTGGTCACAAATCCATTAAGCTCCATTTCTCCAATCACATATACAATGTAGATATATATATATGAGTTAGTTATCTACTAATAATTCCAGCACAAAATTATTTACACAATTCCCTAACATTTGATTGGTCCGTAGCAAGTCTCTGTCCAAAATGTATATCCCAGTAAACTCCAATGCCGAACTACTTTCCGTAACCGTGAGGCGCAGTTAAAATAATTCTTAAGAAAACTGAAAATAAACACATTTTCCTGATGAATTTATTTCAAATGCTGGAATTATAAGGAATGAATGGCCTTTTTGTGGAATTTATCGGGGATATAAACTTGGAAAAGTCGCGGGAATACTGGACGAGGTCTTCCGGCCTTCGTCCAGTATTCCCGCGACTTTTCCAAGTTTATACCCCGATAAGTTCCACAAAAAAGGCCATTCATTCTTATATCAACAAAATTAGTACACTACCGCTTGTGCTAATCTTACAAATATGTGTCCACTTCCTTAGTTCGATATATATAGAACAGTAGGTTAGTGCCGTGAATGGGGAAATAGCTGACAAGGCTTAGGAAACGGGATGAGCGAGGCCCTGCCGAGCACATCCCGTGTCGCATGATACGTGCATTCTTGTACATTCCGGATTTCCGTATAATTGTATATTTGTGATGTGTGGTACTGCGTTGTATTGTTGTGCGTACTATTGATTTCACATACCTATGATTCCACATACCTGTGACTTCACACACCTGTGATTTTTACACACCTGTGATTTAGCATGTACATTTCCCATGTACAATGTGCGTGTAATAACGGGGCTTATGTTGTATTGGTGGAAATACGTTTATGCGTGTCATTTTTGCGGATTTAAATATACGTCTACTTTATGAGCAATGTTTTACTGACGTCACGCCATATTTGCCACAGACTATGCATGTGTGTGGTAGAGAACTCGTTGACTGCGTGTGCTGGTTTCGCTAGGGAGAAGACCTTTAAGTATTACGGATGTCCACTGTCCGTGCCAGCCGAGTTTGTCCGCGTGTCAGTTGTTCACCATATAAGGGACCTTCTGTAGGTGAAGCCAGTATATAGCGCAGACCATACCATGGTCTGCCCTGTTATGTATGCTACGGGTTAGTGTTTCAGCATAGCCTGGTACTGGCCAACACGGATATATCAGATCCCATACTGGTGATGCTTTGTGTCGTGATATTTCCGTAAATGACCATGATATTTGAGTTTAGTATGTGCTACACTCTCATTTGAGTGTACAGCCGTAGGACCGATATGGAGGGGTTTGGCGGGGCCAAGAAGCGACCTTCACATTGTCGAGACCAGTCGAGTAGATTTCGGATTATGAGATCTGGGTCTATAGTGTGCAGATTTATGGTAGTGTGGGGTATACCATGTTGGATGGTATTTATTCCACGAGGGCTGTACACTGGTTTGATTGAATTTAAGGCGTGGGAACATATATTTATGCCAAATATAACCCACGGGTGACATGGCAAAAGCCATGGTTTTGTAGTATTTATGTGAGATGTCGTACGAGGGGTAGGCATATTCATTATTCCGTGCATGGTTTCACTGGTGCGTATATAAGCGATGTCTCGCTATGTGTTGGCGGGACACATATTTTCTGGTTACAGAAGACTAGTACTGTATTCACCAGTGACACGGAGGATTTTGGTATGTACCTACAACATTTTATTTCAGCTGTGATTTGCCGTTGTTCGATTCCCGTTTTAGTCTGTTGTGCATCCTGTCTGTCTGTCTGTGCGTATTCGTCCAGTAATTGGAGATTCATTTCATTTTTGTAGCCTCTTGAGAACGTTCCAGCGAGCCACATTGGACGTTTTGGTCCACTCGTTTGAGGGCAGACCCCAGTCAGTGCAGAGTATCGGGTCGTCCGAGTGTCCGTACGTCTGTCTGGCGCAGTGTGTGTAGCAGCTCCGGGTACAGGCCTGTATAGAGCAGTGTGTGATAGCTACATCGCGTTCAGCAGACAGTCACAGCCATAGTTTAGTGAAGTGAAACGCCATACACACATATCATATCATTATACTACCACCGAGTTGAATGTCACCTAAGTGAAACTTTTCCCGGCGTCTTAGCCAACGTGATAATCGCCATTTGTATTATATCGGAACTTTACATCCGGTCTACTACTTCCGGTATTACAACCCATTGATTCACCATGGATACTTTACATCCGGTCCACCACATCCGGGTTGCTACAGTCGAGTGATACCATAGGAACTTTACATCTGGTCCACCATTTCCGGAAATAATACTACCTTTGGAACTTTACTTCCGGTACCAGCTTCCGGAACATTATCGTTATTGACTATCATGTGATGTAACCACATCCGGCTTTGACTTTGACATTCATACTTTGGAAATATATTGCATAGGCAATACATATGTATACTTTGATAGTGTATGGTAATACTCCTATCATGACATATCATGGCTAAACGATTGTAGTAAGACTACATATATTGTTTATGGATTAATCCACTTGAAGTTGGATTATAGCCATATTGTTAACTAGACCTCATATTGCGGGTGAGGCAGACCTTGAGACCTTGATACTCAGAGGTTACACTATCTATTGAGATACGCCAGCACTGGGGTAGCTCAGATGATTGTCATTTGTCCTCCAATGTTCGTTATGCCATGTTATACTTGTATGTTATTTCACTTTGATTAGCGATCATCAAAGTACTTGTGCATTCATATTATTGTCCACTACGGGACCATTGAGATACCACATACTGAGTTTATTCGTCTATAGCTTTTAAGTTGCGTTAAGTATAACAGTCGATTGGTCTACAACCTTGTTGTAATTGAATAGTATCATGCACAGTACAGTGATGTTCGCATATCAATGTGTCATGTATTCCTGTGTGTTACCCATATAATACTGTGTACATTATAAGTGATTAAGTGATTACGTGTACTTATCTACTCTAGCCTATCCCTTACACTTCAACTGCATTGTTACCACTTTTCGTTCATCTGATCAGACTATATTGGCCATAACGTCATAACAATTGAAGTATACTTGGTTCATATGATAATAGGGGAGACAATTTGTCTCGATCATTCCTGACCTTGGTAATGACCTTCACATCCCGTTTCCGTGCCGGGCCAGATATTTTTTCCATTCACGGCACTAACCTACTATTCTATTTATCCCGTCAACACCTATAAATGGCTTTAAAATGCAAAAGGATAACCGCAGCCACCGCACATATTCATACGCAGTGATTAGGTCGTATTGACAGGATATCAAAAATGTTTCACGGCTGAGGAGCCTGGGCTCAGGCTCAGACAATGAAATTGCTTGATGTTTGAGGGAGTAGCTAGTGTTAATTCAGGTTATCCCAAATAATAATAGTATCTTCACAGTATTTACCGGAACTGTATTATTTGCCAGATTCATATGTTGACACTTATCAAATTGTATTACAAACATTGTAAACTCAGTCTGATCTGAATCTGCCCTGTTCGCAGTCTTAATTTCTGCACTATTCAGTAAGAAATAAAAGTAAAGCATAGGATCAGATTTCTATAGATTTTAGACATAACTAATATCGAAATATCGAAAGATAACTTCGTCACAACCAGTGGTCTAGAGGCCTGTTTCATTAAATTGTGTACGATACAACAGTTCGCACGAAGATTTCTAGCAAACTTTTTCTCACATTAGCATGTCTCCCAAATACTACCATGTTCTTCTCCCTAACTGTACACATGAATAAATGTGAACGTATCAATGAAAGATTTGTCAGCATTGCCTGTTAGATCAAATGATATTGTAACGTTGAATTGTGCACATACAATTTTTATTTTTTAATTTCTTTTTCTACTCGTACGAAATTATGTGGAACGGGCCCCAGATCTTTGTGGCCCCAGATCTTTGTTAGCGTGCGTGACCCATTCAGCTTACACTGTTAGTCTGGATTTTTCATTAAAATCGTCAATCCCTGGGCAGTGAGCCCATATTATTTTAACAAAGTAATTCATGGCAGCATACAAAAGCAAAGTAAAACTAGCAGGTGCTCGGTCACAGAATCTCTATCACACATTGTGAATCTATTTTCGCTGACTACCTGTGCGCTCATAACATTGTTATGAACAGCATAGACCGGGCATCGCTGTTGGCTACATTATAAACTACATTGACCCATTAAAATACATTGACCCATTTCGGCCACGATGGCCAGCCTCAATATTAGCCCTACTATGGCAAGCCAAATGCACAATAATTCCCTAAACCATGGTTTAGGGAATTATTGTGCATTTGGCTTGCCATACCCTACCTGCTGCTGTGTGTGTCATGTGTCCAACCATGGTTTAAGCTACACACCATGTGGAATTATTGTGCATTTGGCTTGCCATACCCTACCTGCTGTTGTGTATGTCAGTGGGTGTAACTTCGCGGTTGAGTTTCTCAGAAAACTGCTTCTCTATCCATGGGTACTGGTCTACGGACGACTGATTTGTCTGATATGCGGAATCCTTAGACACACTTGAATTCTTCATCCGAAGCTGGCCAACAGTTCTTTCTTGTTTCTTGTCACGAAACAAATGTGTCGACCCTTCTGTGCCCGCATGCTCTTCTTTCAAAGCAACATGACATGCTATATCGTTCTTATATTCCGAAACGGGTGAATTCTGTTTACTGGACTCTATGGAGGAGGCATGCGTGTTATAGGATGTATTATTGTTAATGTGCATGTTATTTGGTTCAATCCAGTTCATAGGGTAGTCATTTTGATCAAATGTGTTCTTTTCCTCCTGTTTTCTACTTTTAAGTCTTGGTGATCTTCGAAAGTTAGTTCTGGTTGTATCGGAAAGGAATGCATTTATCATTTGTGTTTTGTAGCCATCAACTGAGGCAAGTTCATAACGTGTTGATGGTGTTGACCTGTATTTGGGGACGTGGTGCCTGTGGCGTGTTTGGTCCCTGACACGACACTCAAATGTCTCACTATCACTACTGCAAATGTGGTATTTGTGACAGTTCTCCATACAATACTCATCTGGATGTGTGTGGTGTTTTAATACAGTATGAGGCAATCGCCAGTGGTGCCGTTTGTGCAGATTCACTGGATTAACGTGCCGCGACGAGCGCTTGTGTTTTGGGTATTTGATCATAGGATTCCATTGACGTGGAAATTTATGATTTTGATATCTACATGTATGATCTCTAGTGTGACTTCTGCCATGGTTCGTACTTAAACTCGACAGATATGAAAATGCATCGTACGAACAGACACTTGAATCAAACGAGCATCTATTATTTTCTACATAGAGGTATTTCTGTGGATTTTCGTCGCGTTCAACAACATTTTTATGTCGAGTTAAATCCATCTCTGAAATCGTGCTATTGTTAATATCGTAAAACGGTGAGTCTTTCATCTTCGAACCAAATCTCCGTCTTCTTTCAGTGACATCGGTACTGGGCGGTCTGGTGGCGGTCATACAACTTGTAGTATGTGAAGATTTTGTCGTTGATGGGTAGCCGCTGTCTATCGGCTCGGTATATAAGGTGTTTGGAGTTTGAATACTGGCGTCAATATCACATTCACTTTGTGTACTAGTGGCCGCTGCCGCCACTACGCTATCACCGTCAATGTTTGTATTTGCTTTATACATTTCATCGTTCAGAATTTGTATTTTGGGATAACAGTGTATTTGTGTCTCAGTATCATCTTTGTGTAGCGTAAAGGATGAATTAGCCCCTGCTGTTAATGAACGTGGTAACTGAGGGGTTTGGTTTAATTTTAGAAACGCTGGCTGTTTCAGGTCAGTAGGTGAGCTAATTGTATGCGATCTGGTCAGACCGTTTAACTTTGCTTCGGATTCAGTTTCAAACAGAAGGAATGATCCTCCCAACAGTCCAGTTCTTAGTGTGCTAGCATGAATATTTGACAAGAATCGCCCGTTGTGGTCCGTGTGTGGTATGATAGAAGGTATTACGGAATCACCACTGTATGCCTTGAAGAATTGAAATGTTGAGTCTTTGCGTCGGCCGTTGTCAATTGGCTTCATTGTCGTTGGTACGTGTATGTCTTCATCCATCATCTGCAATGATACAACATAATAATACTACCATCCTAATATATATAACCCTTTCAACACCACATGCCTGTATAGTGGTATTGTATAGAGATATTGGCAAACAGTGTATATCCAGATGAGCCGGCTCGTGACGAGCCGTCTCATCAGGATCTGCACTTTTTTCAAGCAATTTTCATATTTTTTTAAGAACAAAAACACCTACTTTTCATAAATGGACTAGTCTGAAAATCATGTTGTGACGGTTGGATTGGTTGAAAAATTAACATATCAAAATCCATTCCAATTACTTAGGGGTGAAAGGGTTAATAAATATAGTATGTGTATGCCGTACAGATTTCTTCACTTTGTTGACAATCAGGGCTCCAGAATTAGTAAATGAGTCTTGTCACTCCATCATTTCTGAAATAATTGGGTATTTCAAAATTTTAATTGGGAAAATAAAATCACACAACTGTTTACACATCAACAGACAGCAAGTATTGAATAGTTTGCTTCGAAATGAAAACATGTCATTAGAATGGTCTCCTGTGAGATAATTCTAATGAAAGATCAAGATGTGTTTTCATGGAAAATAAGAAAAATATGCTATATTTGTGGTCTGTTTATTGTTTTCTGAGGGCATGATAAAGGTACCACAAAATTGTTATTGCTTTTTGATACTCGCTACTTCTGATTTCAATTGGGTTTTTGTCAATTTTAATTGGGTACTTAAGCAAATACGCAGCTTATCTGGAGCTCTGTTGACAATACTAGTAATCATATTGTCTACTGTCTGTTCCACGTTTTTCTGCCGACGAACTTCCGGCTATTACACACGTTAAATCTAAAGAATATTCAAATCTAAATACTTTTTCATCAATAACTACAAAGTTACCCTCCTCTATTTTTTTCATGAAATTATATTAAATATTGATTTTATAGTGCAAAAACGATTTTCCTACGGGAATTTAACACAGGCCAAAAAGGAGGCGGATCGTGAAGTAGAAAAACGAAAATTTGGGAAATTCATTCCAAAACCTAGCTAGATACATGTAGCTTTCAAATGATGTGACTAAGAAAATAAAGTTAGAATTTGAAAATCGGTCCATAAATTCCAAAATTATTTATTTTTAGACCCCATGTTAAACTGGCTACTAGCGCTCGTTCGAAATTAATTTCTTTTCAATTCAATATGTGTACTATAACTATTACATACAGTCACATTAATACATAGGAGGAATATTTATATAACCGATAAACACTGTATCTGCACCATGTAACATAATGGGTGTAACATAACACGTTTTTGCTGTGAACTGACTTAAATGTTGGCTGTGGGGACACAGTTGGCCAAGGCCTGCCTACTATATGGCCCAGACTGTACACTGAATTACATTAAAAGCATGTGCACATAAAATATATAAATGCATGTAAAATATTAGAATATGATGTACATAACAACGAATTAACTAACAATAACAACGGTGCAAACTACAACTGACCAGTATTGAATTGTATAAATATTGAATTTGTTTTTGACATTTTAACCCTTAAACCGCTATGATCTAACATTTTGTTGTCTGCTCTTTATCATCGAAAACATGTTTTGACAGCACTTTAGAATAATTTACAGCATGGTTTGACAGCACTTCAGAATCATTTCCAATGGAAATGATTCTGAAGTGCTGTCAAACCATGTTTTTATTGAGAATTAAGGCAAGATATAAAAGCAACTGCAGACGACAATTGTTGTGTGTAGCGGTGGAAGGGTTAAAGTAAGAATCATCAACTAGTATTTTCCTATGTTTTGGAAGTACAAGGCTCACCTCACATGCTGACCTGAGATCATGATTTGAATAAGCGCTATTTAAGAAGCCTGATACGTAACTTGCGGTCATCCCATTAATAGCACTGTATGTCATTACTTCATTATTGTATATCCGCCGATCCGAGAAAGTCAACCAATATTTGGGAACAATTCAATTGAAGGCGTGAGAAGATCAGCTTGAAGTACTACATGGGCTGCTCGTCTTTGAAGCTTCGAACTATGTGTTATAGTATTGGCATTGGTACTGCCCCGGGGATGGAGCCATAGTCGAGTAACGGCACAATATAACCACTGACCGTGGCACTGAGACGAAGATGAATGTATGGTCCCTGGTTGGCACATACTTTTATTATAACTGATGCAAAAGAGAATTTCTGGATCAAATAGTTCTGCTTGGAGATTATTATGAATGATCGCTACATGTAGCCGATTTCACCTACATTGCAAAGTATACTTAGCTAGCAAAGAATACTTTGAGGGAGTAATCATTTATTTTCCTGAAATGCATTGTTTCATATACAACTAACGAGTCCATATATTTGATGATTACAAGTATGCAGAATTGTTATTATGCTGAATTTATTACATTATCACAGCCATAAATGGCTGTGATAATGTAATAGATTCAGTACAATGACAATTAATAAATGTATCCTTAAATTGAAAATTTCTCCTTCAAAGTATACTTTTCTAGATGAGTATACTTTGCAATGTTGGTGAAATGGGCTACGGATGTACGAATTATTGCGTCATCAGCAAAAATTCCAGTCGAAGCCTTTCATCCCTTAGTAACAGGAATGTATTTCGACTTAATTTTGCAACCAATTCAATTGTCACAAAATGATTTTCAGACTAGTCCATTTTGGAAACCACATGATTGTATACCCTGGTACCTGTAATGAGGTGTTGTCACTGTGTGTGAAAATATCTGACGATATCGGTGGATCTACGTCGGAGGGCATTTCTAGATGAAATGAGTATTTTCCCGATCGTCGATACAGCGTTTGCTCCTTGTTACCTTGATCTGCAATATGTGAAAGAAAGAAGTGTCTTTTTTATTTAGCTTATGTTTAACTGTTACTATGCTGAATTAAATTTGTCGTCTGCTCTGTATTTTTTTATTTTCCATTTTTCTCATCAAAAACATGATTTGACAGCACTTTAGAATCATTTCCAATGGAAATGATTTTAAAGTTCTGTCAAACAATGTTTTTATTGAGAAAGAAGATCAGTTATAAAACAACAGCAGACGACAGTTTTTGTTTCCCGCATTCTAAGGGCTAAGGATGGGAATTGACTCTAAACGTCCCATACCTGGCGTATGAATGTAATAACACGTTGGTCCTTTATGGTCTATTGAGAGAAAAGTGGTCATACACTACCGCTAAAGCCAACTTGTATGTCTTCTGGTTAACATTATCGCCTGCACTAATCTAGCCAATGTTTGTAAAATTCTTTATTTCGAAACTCTTCTATCTATATATCTATATATCGGTACTGTTCTCGCTCCATACGCAGACTTATGTCAGGTGTGGTGGCAAATTGCTTTGATCAAGCGCACGGAAAAAATAAAAAAAGATGTATTAATGACACAATCAATATATCTACTGTGGAAGACAAATATCAAAGACAGACTTTGCCAAATTAAAACTATTTGCAAGAAGTGAGAGTCTGCTACCTTATAGAACGCAGCAGACTAGTATCATTTTAGATCTGGGATTTTAACCCAGGCACTGAGGAAGTACCGACAGGCAGACAGTTCCATAAAGGTATAATCATTGGAAAAAGAAGATAACTTGAAGTTATCGGAATAAGCCAAGTGTCTACTGTACTGGAAGGGGTGAATGAAGTAAGACCGAGTGGACCTGGGATTTGAAATACGGTGAAGATATGTCGGCTTGTCGATAACAACCAGGTCATTGTGGATCTTGAAGAAGAAGACAAGGCTACACTTTTTTCTCTTCGTTGAGCTACATAGGGCCGAGAAAGGTCTTCCATCATCTCACCAACATGGCTACGGTTCCGCCACCTTCGACAACACCACCTAGCTGCAGTTCTCTGTACCTTTTCGACTGTATTGATGTCTGCTTCTGTATAATGGCTCCAAATGCAAGAGGCAAATTCCAACTGAGGCCTAACCAAGGTTTTGTAGGCAACATCTCTGGTGCTTTTGGGAGCAAAGGCCAAGTCTCTCCTCAGGAACCCAAGCGTCACGTTGGCCTTGTTGGTTACATTATGTATGTGTGTACCCCCAAGACAGATTGTCAGTAAAGGTCAAGCCTAAATACTTGGCAGAAGACACACTCTCCAATACTTGGTCACGAAGGGTGTAGTCATGGATCAGACGGGTGTGTGGTTGGTGACTGGTGACTCTGAGTGTGTGACATTTGGAAGCATTGAATTTCATAAGCCATGTTTTCTCCCACTTGGCAATAGTGTGCTTGAAAGCAACCAACTTGATTTGCTGAGCCCGAGCTGTGCTACATCTCGGTCTCAGTCAATCACATTGCTTGCTTGTGAGTTGGCATTGCCAATATATGTTCAGAAACGTTGTTATCCGACTGGTCAGATTAACGTAGGTGGTTGTGTAAATATTTTAATTATTTTTCATTGCTCTCAATGTATTTGAAAGGGTTATTGGGGAAAATGGGGATAACTCGATCACGGAGTTAGCCCCCTTCTTTCACTGATCACTTCAATACGGGATTACGTATTTCCTGGGCTCTCACAGTTTAATAACAGTGGAATAAAACCAATAATACACTAGTGTACTAAATATACAAATAAGCCAGCTATTGAAACCATGTTGTAATAAATACAGCTTAAAATTATGATGATTTGCTTATGCAATAAATATAATCTAACATTTGTGTTGATTACATATTATATTCATTAAACACGTTGAATGATTTCATAAGTTATGAAATTATTAAACTCGTTCTCATGTAAAATGCGCTTTTATTTTAGTTGGGACTCTCGATTTTCACTCATAAACCAATAGCATTGTTTTTGCCAACCGATCTCCTATTCATATGTATACGCCCGGCGGGTATACAGATATCGTCCGTAAGTCTGTTTGTCTGTCCAAAAAATTATTTTTCGGGTGTATCCGTGAGCATCTGCTCACTCACTAGGTTGGAAATTTAACGATTAAGATATTGGGTTTTGACATAAAACATAATAATGTTCATGTTACTGAACTTGTACAAAAGTATACTCCAGAGCTCTAGATAAGTTTTGTATCTAAAGATTTTGTACACCCAGATTTCAAATTCAATGCGTAGTTTACTTTTACAAATGTATTATTGAGTGTCTTCCTTATTAAATAGGGAACAAATGACAAAAATAAAACAAATTTAAAAATTCAATTATTTGAGCTGCTTTTTGCAGCTCAACTAAGTAAACTTTCAACTTTATTACAGTATTTTAACTACTCAATTGGCAAATCAATGCGTATTTTCACATTGCTGTGAGTATTTTGTACTCCCACTTTTGATAATCAATGCGAAAATAAGTGCGTAAAATACGCCAATACGCACCTTATCTGGAGCTCTGATATTACATTGGCGCGTTTAGTCCCAGCACCAAATGATATATATATATATATATTCTATATTTCCCCCATGATTGGAGATTTGTGACATGGAATTGCATTTAACAATTATTGTAACAGTTTGGTGGTCCAGGGAGTTCGGCACAGACTTATGTCGCTTTTGCGAAGAATCGATTTCCGTGTCGGTAGACACGGAAATCGGTCCTTCGCAAAAACTATAGAAGTTTGGGCGCAAACACCACCAAAATGCAGCTTAACAAGACGCGTTTGATGCGCAATATTTCATCAAAATCCGTTACATAATAAGGACAATATAAAAGAATACGTACTTTGAATCAGATGGATTCTGGAAGTTGCAGTACTTGTTGTTGTTGTTGTTAGTACCACGTGATCATACACCTTGATTGATATCGATCAGGGGAAGACGCATATTGAAAGTGTGTTTGTTACACCAAGTTCAAGGTCACATGTGCTAAACATAGAATGTTCTCACACACTGCTCATTCCCGCACGATAACTTGAACCGAGTTCGACACATCACATGTCAACTGATTTGTGGGGAGACACCTATTTCAAAAAGTTGCAGTGTGTGAACAGAGAAGTAGAAATACTACATGTAATATGCACTCAGTGGGGGCATCCCCTCACAAGACATAGTTTTCATCGAGAATGGTTTTGTTGTGCCATCATGCCACTGCATATTATTATTTTATTTTAGCTGTTCTAATTAATTACGTGGAGATGGTATATTTTTGTTTTATCTCGTCAACACAGTGCGTATGTGCCGTGAAACACGGTGCCATGAAACATTTTTGATATCCTGTCAATACGACCTAAGCACTGCGTATGAATATGTGCGGTTGTCATACTGGTCGATTCTCCGTTTTTGAGGATGCGGCTGGGGTTATTGTTTTGCATTTTAAAGCTATTTGTAGTTGTTGACGGGATAGTAGGTTAGTGCCATGGATGGGGAAAATATATGGCGGGGCACGGAAACGGGATGTGCTCGGCAGAGCCTCGCCCATCCGGTTTCCTAAGCCTTGCCAGATATTGTTTCCCATTCACGGTACTAACCAACTATTCTCTATATTCACACCACAGGTGACAGGAAGCAATTCCATGGCAGAGTGAATCAGCCAATCGGAAAGTGACTCGTATTTCTTGAGGCCGTCGATTTCGACGACTTTCTGTGGGTAGGACCAAATCTACTGTCTGTTCAACGTTTTGCTGCCGACGAACATCTGGCCATTAAACACATTACATCTAAAAACATATTTAAAAGTAAGTACTTTTTCATCAATAACAAAAAAGTCACACTCCCCCAAAAAAATATTGATTTTATTGCGAAAAAACGATTTTCCTATGGGAATTTAACGTGGGGAGTCAATTTCCAAAATTTTTCGTTTGTTGATCCTGGCGAGATAGCTTGAAAATTAAGTAATTAAGAAAACAAAAGTTAGATTTTGAAAATCGGTCCACAAATAAAAAAATATTTTTAAAAAATCTATTTTTAGCCCCCATGTTAAATTCCCATAGGAAAATCGTTTTTTCACAATACAATCTATCAAATAAATTGTTTCGGGGAGGGTGACTTTTTTGTTATTGATGAAAATGTACTTACTTTTAAATATTTTTTAGATTTAATGTGTTTAATAGCCAAAAGTTCGTCGGCAGCAAAACGTAGAACAGACAGTAGTTCATCACCTATCATGGGGGACACGGCTCTTGAATCCAGTACAAAAATCAGTTACACTGCCGCCTGCGCTAATCTTGACAATAGTTTACTTTTTTATTTAAAAATACTCAAGTATTGTGTTTTTAATCAAGCAGCTTGATTGGCTGAGCCTGAGCTGTTCTACAGTGTATACTTTGCTAGATAAGAATACTTTGCAATGTCTACATACCCTGGTGTTCTATATTAGACAAACCATGCGAATGTGAGATATCTCATGAACAATATTTACTTTTGTTTATATTTTCCTGAAATGACATCGGATTTGATGAAACTTTCAAAGCAAATGCGGAAAAATGAAAATATCGTCACCTTCCGATGTCATTTACGGAAATATCGCAGTTTCTGTAATTTCTTTTCATGAGTAATTGCACATCTTCTTAGGTGCAACATGTCTCATGTTTACTGTACCATGAACCGATAAGCTAGTGCTGGTCATCCAGGCGGGCATGAGTTTAACCAGTGAATGACCACACTTGCGCCGGACGACGTAGGACACGCTGAACAGTATGACGAGCGTGAAGACGACGATCATGCCGATCCAGATTGGCTCTTTCAGTAGTTTCTGACCAATCGTCAGATTCACAGTGGGTGCGGGGGTCGCGATCTCACATCTCACACCTAAATATGTAGACAAGTCATGTGGTTTCTTACTACTACAAAAGTGTTCGTACGAAGATTGCTATACATGAAATGTGATTTTTCATGAAAGACATTTACAGAAAATATGATAATTTGTGTAACAGGCGTCGAAAGTTTAAGAAATTTTTATAACAAATGTGGAATTTAAAAATAAACATATGAAGCTTCAAGTCAATGTGACTTAGGACTGCAGAGATATAAGGTATTAACAAACTTTAATGCATATTTCGGACGGACGGACGGACGGACGGACACCCGGACGTCATTGTGATTACTATGTCTCGCTTTCCGCAAGCGGGCTAGAATTGTTAATTCGTAGGAACAAATTGTTATATCGTGGGAATGAATTGTTAATTCGAGGGAACGAATCCCCCCTGCCCCGCCGACGAAGCCTTGGTAGGAATATAGTATTCGCGTTTTCCCTCCGTCCGTCCGTCCGCGTATGCGTCCGTCTGTCCATCCGTTCACTATGGAGCCATATTTACGAACCGGTAGTATGCGGTATATTTTCTAATAACTATACACACTTGCTTTTCATCATCAGCGGACGATGTCAAGGTCACACTTACATGTAGAGGTTAAATGTCAAAAATTGGAACAAACTGTCCATCTGGTCCATATATCCAAAACCGTTTAGTGGACTTTCGAGTAAGTCAACACAAATGTTCGTCATCATCATAGGACAAACCACGCTTACGACCCCAGTTCCTAGATCCAAGGTCAAGGTCACACTTAGAGGTGAAAGGTTAGGAACAGACTCAGATAATCAACTTGCTTGATTGCGAGTCAGCATTGTCAATATATGTTCAGAAACGCAGGCGGTTGTGTAGCGACGAATGGCGTAATAGCGAACCATAGTTACCATTCCATCCGGTGCGGCATTGGCACGTGATGTTGTTGCTATTGACATCCCCGCGCTGACAATCGCCGTTTCCGGAGCAGTATATGAAGCGGCACATCAAGCGGTCATACTCGCACCTCGCGCCCCAGTAACCAAAGTGACAATTGCACGTGTACCCCGTCGTGACGTATACGCAGGTACCATGGTTACAAGGGTTCAGCTGACACTTTGGAGTCTGACAGAACAATCCTGGAAACGAAAATGATATGACATACATGTGTTATTATTTTTTTATTAATTACTTCTATTCAAATCGGTATAATGAGTAAAGTTAAGGTACATGCCCACCCAGTAGACACAATATGTTCTTTACTAGAATTAAATAAGTGTATAATTGTGTCACCATTCCACCAGTTCTAAAAATTACAAGTGCCCGCTATGCAAATATAATCATAATAGTTATTTTACTGATAGTGACGCGCGGTGGTATCAGGCTATTTTCATATGCAAATGAGGCATGCTTTTTTTAATTATTTATTCTAATTAAATGCGTCACCTGAAAGTATGAGCATTGCACATCAACAAAATAAATACAGAGAATAAATAGTAATGTCCGTTAACATTTTAAGGAAACACGGTTATCGCCCCCGATATCAGTGTGGAAATTTACGTCAGATATACAATGCATAATAATGCCAATCAATACGTGGGGTAATGGTGAATGAATGGTTATTTGCCGGAAAATGTCTCAGATGGTGTCTCTGATATAAAGAATAGTTTGTGCCTACTGAGTGGGCATGTACCTTTCAATAATGCACTGATTGAGTATAATCTGTTGAAATCATGTCTTTTCAATAAACCTATTAAATTGGTAAATATTGCGAAATAGTTTCATATATTTGGCTGTGAGTGGAGAAATTGGGATTGTGGCTGTGACTGCGGAAATGGGTCACATGAGTTTTGCGACCAGTGTAGATCCACCATATCACGCCGCATAGTCTTGTCAGGATCTGCACATTTCGCCATTCCATCATGTTCCATCAATAAAACACCCGTTATGATTCTAGCAAGCAATGCAGATCGTTATCAGGCTACAGGAGTGTGCTGTTTGATCAGGATATACACTGGTCACAGATCCCATAATCCTTATTGCTCCAGTCACATGCATGTATATATAGGATACTCCCTAAGCCGTAGACAATATTAATTTCCACATGCACAAACCTGATTTCTCATCTCGTATATTTACCCCTTTGAACCCGAAATCCTGCTGTATCGGTTTAATATGCAAAAAGTGCAGATCCAGATGAGCCGGCTCGTAACGAGCCGTCTCATCAGGATCTGCACTGTTTGAAACTAATTTTCTTATTTTTTAGAACAACAAATACCCCCTTTTTATAAATGGAATAGTCTGAAAATCATTTTGTGATGTTTGGATTGGTTGCAAAATTAACATATCGCAGCCCATTCAGTTACTTAGGGGTGAACGGGTTAAATACGTGTGTGAGAATTTCCCCGTATCACGATGAGTTTTTCCGAACTTGATTTTGTAAATTATTTATATGTGTAACCCGTCAATGAAAATAGAACCGTAGGTGGTGGCCTGATATTAATACTGAAATCGAAGAAATGTTTTATGTGGATAAAATAAAAAATATATATTATTTTTACATTTTCTATAAGTATATTATAAATAGATTTATTTGGTAAAAAGGTTAAGTAGATATCTTGATTATAGCAATATACATATGCATAGTCGATGTACTCGTATGGTTATGGCATTTTGATCACCCATATTCAATACGCACATCGCATGCCTTACCAAATTTCACAAATTATCGCATTTTTTACCCACCTGGTATCTTTTCCCTGGTTACATTTACATCGCCAGTGCACTTTCCATGTTAAGACCCTATCACGTCAATGGCCTTTAAGTTTCGATGCATACAACATGTACAATAGCGCGATATTGTGGATCGGTTAATGTTTAAGGACTCGTTCTATACATGCTCATCGTTTGATTCAAAGGTAATCGTAAATGTGATAGAATATATGTATAACATATATATGAATACTGCCTCGTTACTGTATCCTATACGGAAAATGGAGTGGCCAAGTCGGCCATCTTTGTGTGTTCCAGCCATCAGCCATCAGTTTCACCTGTTCTGCCGTTTGACAAAGAACTTAAAATGTGAGGCAGAACTTATGATATACATGTAATGTAGCTAATGGCATGTAGAAAAGGCGGGAGAACGGACTACTATCCATTATATTACACCAAACTGTAAAATTTGTCTGTTTTCTGGACAGGTTTGTGCCTGTGTTTTTAGCAACATGAACCACCATTATAGATATCCTCATACACAGAAAATCGCACCGTGTATCACTCTTACCTGGTTAACCACACAACACATACCATATATACCCACTACTGTACTCTGTTATTAGCTACCAAATCCAGTGACATGTAAGCAGTTTCCTGAGTGTATTGTCCCTGGTGTCTGCTCAGCTACTATGCCAATATTTATATATGTTATATTCATATATCACATCACTCTTATTAAGCAAGTATCATTGAAGCTGAGTGTATCTATCTATGACCAGCTACCTTAATCTCATTGACGCGCTATGTAACGCACCCTCACCCCCTATATAGAGAATAGTAGGTTAGTGCCGTGAATGGGAAACAATATCTGGCAAGGCTCAGGAAACGGGATGGGCGAGGCTCTGCCGAGCACATCCCGTTTCCGTGCCGCGCCAGATATGTTTTCCCATTCACGGCACTAACCTACTATTCTATTTATCCCGTCAACACCTAAACATGGCTATAAAATGCAAAAATAGTATTGACTGGATATCAAAAATGTTTCACGGCACCGTGTTTCACGGCACATACGCACTGTGTTGACAGGATAAATACATTCCTGCGTACGGGCATGGGGGCCGTTTCACTAAACTTCGTACGACTAAAATGTTCGTAAAATGCAAACTTATGATAGTCTGTAAATTTCACATTAACAATGTTTTCTTGCAAAACAATTATTGTATTTACATGTATTGAGCATAGGCTGCTCAATAAATGTAAATCCATCAATTGAAATTTCCAGACGATCCTAAATTTGCACTTACGAATATTTTAGTCGTACGAAGATTAGTGAAACGGACCCCTGGTGTAGAACCAACCCAACTTGCACATCTGCGCTGTGACTAAGGTATTCGCGGTTCTATCACCGTGCTTATTAAACTTTCTTTTTCCAAATTCGACATTTTGATTTGCCGAGACTGAGCACAACTCGGCATCAATCAAACGCTTTTTCTGATTTTGAGCATAATTTTGAACGGGGTACGTACTCGGAACGTTTATTCAGCACAGGTCGTAGTTGTATATCATGAAAACCATTATCATTATTGGCAGGTGGCAATATGTCAATTCTGGTCGTGATTTACATTGGCCAGTAATGCACACAGTGGATCATATATTATATCATTCCAGGAACTGTAATTGGCAGTTTCACAACACTAGTAACATAACACCATGAAACTTCGTATTCTGGGTATCGCGAAAATCTAGGACAAGCCCAGTCAAGTGTTACTGGCGTGGCAGATTAAGTGTACGCATACTTAAATCGATTATTCAGTATTAGGTTACTTTCATTTTTATAACTATTTCCACGGGATGTTAAAATCGATACAAGCAGTGAGGTAATGACAGTTAGCACATGCGATATGAACAATATACAGGCCACCTGATGCTCGTGCAGGATTGATTTGTTTCAGAATGAACTCTCTGCAGCACAGACCACACCTTATGAAATAAAACTAATGGGTGACATCAACATCGACTACCATTGTTGTTTAAATAATAACAAATTGCTCCAGGTTATGCAGTCATTTGATATGCATTAACTAGTAACAGTTCATACGCGAGTTACCTGAGTCACGTCGTCAACCATTGGTCATATTTACACAACCAATGAACATTATGTGTCGGAATGCTTTGTGTCTTCATATGCATTACGTGACCATTTTCCAGTTTCTTGGACAACACAAACTAGCTCAAATGTACGGAAGCCCATTAGGGCCACTTAACTTTTTTTTAATTTCCATTTATTCAAGATGTTTTCTTGAATTTTCACGTTCTTTTCTTGAATTTTCAAGATCTTTTCGAAAACATCTAGAAAATTCAAGAAAAGATCTCGAAAATTCAAGAAAGTATCATGAATATGCAAGAAAAGTTCTCGAAAATTCAAGAAAAGATGAAGTGAAGTGGCCCTAATGGGCTTCCGTACAAATGTGATCAAGAAGGAGCATACAACAATAACTTACATAATAATTATGCTTTAAACATTTTAAAGAGGACAACTTTATATCTGATCTTTTGTCGGGGGCTGATATTCGAACTTAATGGTTTTAAAGACATAAATTCTGATCTGCATGCATTTTTACATAATCTGAACATGCATGCACCACTTAGAACTAAGCGAATTAAGCGTACTAATACTCCAGCCTGGACGAATCGAGATATACTACAATGTCAACAGTCTAGAGATTATATTAAAGATTGGGAGAAATATGGTACAAACCCAGCTAACGCGCAAAACACATGTCCTAGCAAATTTACTGTCAATGACAAAAAAATAACTGAACTGTCGATTGTTATGCAACAGCTAAGTACAAAAATGTACGTACTTTCATACATTGCCTACGAGTATCAGTCGTGATGGACGACATAGATATACCAACTTCAGTTCATTAGTAACATTTGTACATTCAAAAGTACCTGCCGACAGGTTCCCTCAATTTAATAACTCGTTCCCTCGAATTTACAATTCGTTCCCACGATATAACAATTCGTTCCCTAGAATTAACAATTCATTCCCACGAAATGACAATTCGTTCCCTGAATTTAACAATTCGTTCCCTCGAATTAACAATTCGTTCCCACGATATAACAATTCGTTCCCACGAATTAACAATTTCGTTCCCGTGGGAACGAATTGTTATTTCGTAGGAACGAATTGTTAATTTGAAGGAACTAAACCCATGTCCCCTGCGGGGCTCCGTAGATTAGGTACTGAGTCGTCGTCCCTTGAACTGAAAGTCCGATCCCAAATCAGAACTGAATACACCCCTCTAAACCGGACACCGGGGAAAGTTAGTTGAGCTTAATTTAGATATGTTACTTACCATTTACCTCCGATGATAATGCCTGTTCATGATCGCTAAACAGCCACGCGTGTCTTGAAGTATTCATCTGTCTGTTATTAGGGTGTCCGGTTTAGCGGGGTTTCACTGTATTTACATGACTATATTTATAATATATTCAGCCCTTAAACTAGAATAAACTGACCTGGTGCCAGGTCATTACCACTTAGCCCTACTCAATAAAAGTAATAGGATTAGTCTTAACCTTACTACTTTTGTAATGGCTATAACCTGATTCAACTCTCACGTACCAGAAAGCTAAATTATCACTGAGACGAAAGCCAGAGATATCGGGATTCTGGTAATGATGAACTCCACAGGTACATGTAAATTACCCTTCACCAATAACGGGAGACCGACCTGTGAAATGTGGATGGCAGACACATGTGAACCTGTTAGCGGCGGCCTGACACGCCCCTTCATTCAGACAGGTCGTGTTCCCGCACTCCACCAGGCTACCGGTCGTCGCCGCCGTCTTGTTCAAATAGCTCGAATCTATAATTGAAGTTACACGAACTTTATTTGTGCTGCCGCTGTGGAAATAGACAATTACACAACCGCCTCCGCTAATATTGCCAATATTATCAACGTTTCTGAACATCTATTGGCATTGTCAACTCGCAGTCAAGCAATTTGACTGTCTGAGCCTGAGTTGTAGTACAGCTCAGGCTCAGGCTCAGGTAATCAAACTACTTGATTTCAAGCAGGCTATTCAAGTATGTTTAAGGACCCGTTCTATGCCTGTAGTCCAGGAAATATATGAAATGACCCAAAACAAATTGCAACATTTACTATTCGTGTTTTTCTGAGCTCCTAGCATAGGTCACAATGACATACTAAAAATCTAGGAAAATCTAAGGAGTGGACAAGTGTCTAATTTGCATAAATCCAAGAAGGCTGCCAAAATCTACTTTTTACCATATCTATGGTCACGAGTCATTTTTCAGTGATTTAAATGGTCATATATGTGTTCAAAATGACAAGGATTGAGTTGCCATAAGTTTTAGTTCCGTTTTATATGCCACTCATTTGCATAAATCCAAGATGGCTGCCAAAAAACTACTTTTTGCCATATTTCAAGGCTCATATTCATACTCGAGTGATTGAAACTATCAGAAATGGGTTTAAAATGACACAGAATATTTTCCGATATTTATCGGATTCATAGTGTATGCCAGTCATTTGCTTAAGTCCAAGATGGCTACACAAAAGCAATGTTCTGCCACAAGATGATATGGCTATTGGCAAATATTCTGGTCTAGATGTGATTTTGATGCGGTTTCAACATCCAAATAGTTATTTTGATGCATGATGACTCAGATGCACACAATGCCGTAGTACTGCAGTGTAAAGAGGGCATGTATCTATTAAAAATAGCCGCCAATTTTAAGCATTTGCATTGATTTATGTTTGTGGTGACCCGAAAAGTAAGCGCGGGGAGTCCTGGAAAAACAACAACAACAACAACAAGTAAAGTTTTGTTGTGACAACCGTTTGAAGATGGCCAATGCTGATGTGACGTTTACAAGCCAACCAACGTTTACGATGTATACAATAAGTTAAATCATTTATGTCATCAGGATACTGTTGTTCTTCTTACCCAACGCCCTTGAATAACCCAGATGCGACACCTCCCATTTCACTCGTCCAGTGACCCAAATCCGTGTGATACCCATTTCCGTGCACAAACTTTACCTGGCCTGGGTTGGGATACAATTGTTGCAGAGAGAAAACCCCTTGCAGAGGGACCCCCCCCCCCCCCCCCTGGCCAAATTTTCTTTGGTGTGGACTTAGCCATTTTTGGGCCCATATTTTTACCCAGATCCGTGAGATATCTATTTCTGTGCACAAACTTTACTTGTGCTGGATTGGGATACAATTGTTGACGAGAGAAACTAATTTTGCTTTGTTGGCGAACCCCTGTACATGTATATTATTGTCCATTGATTTCAACGTCCAAACATCGGTTTCTAACAGCATATAATTCGTTCCAATAATGTGTGATATCATTGAATCTGTCAAATAAGTTGCATAAAACCAATCTAACAACACAGATATATAATTTTCAGGCCGTCACCAACACTGTGAGTGGTCAGTTGTGTTACATTCGGACAACAAATGACCTCGGTATTAAATGGATGTAGAATCAATTTACTAAACACCATTAGTTAACTGTCTTTCCTATTTCAGAGTCACATCGTCTAGTTGTGATGGACAAGTGCGTTTTCTGTGATGGACCGCTGTCCAGTGAACTATCGACCACCATATTAGGGTCAAAGGGATGTGAAGGCATCGCAAAGGCTAACGAATAGCGAGACAGTAACATCATTACAGTGCCTGGACAAAGTGTACATACAAATTGTAGAAAAGTTTTGTAATCACCATTGTATAGTCGCTGCCAATAGGAAACGAACTTATGATTATGTTGAATCCAGTGATACACCGTGTGCTCGTCGCTCAACCAACCCCACATTTCTGTTCAATGAAAACTGCATATTTTGTGGAAAACCTGACAAATACAATGGAAAGAAACGTGCTCATAAACTTGTTAAAGTAACATTGATAGAACTGAAAAGCACACTAATTCAGATATGCGACAAACGCAATGACCAGTGGGCACACACGGTTAGAGGAAGAGTTGTGCATGCCCAGGATCTGCCCGCTATAGACGCTGTATATCATCATGTGTGCAGTACAAACTTTAGAACGGGGAAACGAATTCCACAGATATTTGCGGAAGATGAACATTGTCAGCTACGGTTTGGCAGACCGCCAGAAATAGTACGTGCTGAAGCTTTCGACAGAGAAGCAAAATATATTGAGGAGAATGACGACGAGCAGACTACTATAAATGATCTGATTTCAAAAATGGAAACATTCCTGGAAGGCACCGGCTGTGAACCTTATGTATTTCCATACATGCAAATTCAGTTGCAAAATCACTTTTGTGAATCTATTACAATAACTGAGATCAATGGAAAGGACAATGTGGTTACATTTCGCCATAGAGAGTCTGCAATACTTCAGGACTTCTTTGACAAATGCAAAAATAATGATTTTGAAGAAGAGAAAATGAGAATAATCGAAACCGCCGGAAAATTGATAAAAGCTGATGTAAAATTAGTCGAACAGACAAAAGACATATATCCAGTCCTATCTGAAATGGCATCTACTAAGAAAGCATTATTATTCATACCAGGTTCGCTGAAATTCCTCCTTCAGACACTTATTGTTGGAATTAACGTTGATAGGAAAGTGGCGTCTTTGTGCCAAGCCATCATGCAATGCATTCGTCCTAGAGTTCTAATCGCACCACTACAGATAGGTGTAGGTGTACAAGTGCACCGTCACACTGGTGCCAGGTTTCTCATAGACACGCTTCATGCCCATGGCTTCTGTAGCTCATATGCCGAGGTACAGAAATTTGAACGCAGCGCGGCTGTCACCCAGGGGACAGAGATCACAAGCCCTAGCCCCGATCATTTCATCCAATATATGGCGGATAACGTGGATCATAACATTAGGACAATTGATGGTCTGGGCACGTTTCATGGCATGGGGATCATTGCCACAGTCACACCTAGCACGGAGATCAGAAGTATAATACCACGCAAACCTGTGACAATGGCAGATGTTGCAGCAGTTGGGCATATCAACATCAAACACTTGGCAACTGCTTGTAGTGGATTAGACTCATTAAAGTATGAAATACTGACCGACTTACAGGAACAGGACAAAACGTCAGCTATTGATCAACTGTGGAAAGTTTCATTAACTATACGATCCCCACGCCCAGCATGGTCAGGTATGATGCAGGCAGCACACACAGGAACACACCTAGGCCAGTCATCTGTGATGTTCCTACCAATGATCAATATGAACCCGAGTGATATGTCATGCATCTACTCCACATTAGTATTTGTATGCGACCACGCAGCCCGTTACAATGCAACGCCAATCATCACATTCGACCAACCACTCTGGTGGAAAGCTATGTCAATCACCCAAAGTGAACCAGAAGGCAGTGCTTTGCGCGGACTTGTATTGCCACTAGGTGGCTTCCACACGCTCATGAGTTATTTAGGAGCCATTGGACATGTCATGGCAGGATTTGGTGTTCGCCAGTAATACAGTGACTCACATGTTGTCTGGCAAGGCATACGCTAGGGCCTTCCCCGGACATCTTCTGGTTGATGCAGCACTGAACACTATGCTAGCTGCACATGCATTCGGCGTTCCTGTGCCTACCACGCCATGTGATCGTGATATTGCTGTAACGGCTGATGAACATGTGAATACCGGAGATGATGAAGCTGAAGGCGCGGACATGGATCAGAGTCATGATATGCACATGAGCAGCATAGATGAAAAACTAGTATCAACTAGCGCACCATTGGAAGAAGTAGAACTATGTTCTGATGACGTTGATATCACAACGGTTGACCTCCATGAACTTGAGTGTGTGTATGATGAGTTGATGAGTGGCGAGTTAGATATAGAAGGTGCCTGTTCAACTGATGTATTAAGAAATGTAAATATTGTCATAAAGAAAGAAAAGGACAATATGAAACAACTGCACAACTGTGGCTGACTTTCATGGAAATGGTAGATATAATGAGAAGCTTCATCAAATCAGAACGTACTGGTAACTGGAACTTATAACTTCAAGTATTGCGTGACATGCTGCCTTATCTGGCCGCCACTGGTCATAGTCTGTACACGAAATCCATCCACTTCTATCTCCAACAACTCACCGAGTTATCGACACAACATCCTGAAGTTCAACAGCACTTCGAGAATGGCCTCCATGTTGTGCGACGTTCCGATCGTTACTGGGCGGGTTTGTCGACCGACTTGGTTATTGAACAGGTTCTCATGAGAAGCATGAAGACTACAGGTAATCATGACATAATCTCCACTTATTTTCTGACTGACTGATGCTTATGTTTTATGGCCACGGTGGCTCGAAGACCTCGTACACCTTTACACTTATTGTAAATTTCATGTGCTCCATGTGCTCGACAATAATTATTATAAAATATAAATGAATGTTTTAAATACTGTATCAATTTTATATAAATCAATACCATACAAAATCAATAGTTCGCTATGGTATTAGAATATGGTTAATTTTATCTGGCTATTTGGTCTTCTCTGTTTTCATCTCTCCCTATTTTGATTGCACAACTTTTAAAAAAGGAATTTTTGTTTCTTTACTTATCCTATTTGAATAACTTAAATTGCATAATTCTTCTGATTGAATCGTTTTATGAATATGGAAGGTTTTAAATATAAATGTTATTAAAATTTTACAGGAGGACTGACCAGAGGGATAGGTATGGAGGAATCACAGCGAGTGACATGGCTACTATCCAGTCCAGTGTGTGCCGAGGTGAACAATGCTCTGCAAGACTACACGTCAGTCCAATACGTCACCAGCGAGCAGCATAAGGACCTCACTACAGCACGTAAAGAGAGAGACACTAATGACACTTACACGCTGATACACTTTCTAACATCGAAGAGTCCATTTGCTCGTGATGATTCAAGCCTGCACATTATTGACACTGGCGTTACTGCAGGGGACCGTGTTAATGCTGACACTGTCATCAATGTTGGACAGAAGATACTAACCGGAATGCTAGACCACAAGGTGATGGAGTATGTATTCAAGAAGAAAGACCAAGAAGTGACATTAGATACTAATTCGTCCATTCACATAGGAACTGAGTCTGTACTCATCGATCCTCAACTACTCTTTCAGCGTCTAGTTACAGCCGGCATGCGCTGTGGTGATCTGCAAGACGTTTTCGCGTATGAACTTTGTAGTTATCCGCCGGCACTCTTCGAAACTACAAATGTGTTTATTACTGCGAACAAATCAAGTCTAGCAGATGCCTTGTGGACGAAATTGCCTGCTGACGGTTCTGACACCCCTTACACATCGACTGATGTACAATACGTCATAGATGGCGGTGCCCTTCTACACCGAATCCCGTGGAATTATGGCGAGACGTACGACATAATTTGTAGCCACTATACGCGCTATGTCTCAGAGAAATACAAGCGACATGCCATCATCGTGTTTGATGGCTATGAGGGCGGACAGTCCATAAAAGATGTCGCACATGGCAAACGGGCCAAATCAAGCACTACTGTTCCAGTGCATTTCACTAAAGACATGATCTGTTCTATGAAAAAAGATGAGCTTCTGTCAAGCACGGCCAATAAGCAGCGATTTATAAACTTGCTAAGTGCCAATTTCGAACAGAAAGGCTATACAATATTACATGCAGACGCTGATGCGGATCTGTTGGTGATGCATACAGCTATTAAATCTGGCAACACAAGGACCACCGTACTTGTGGGTGACGATACCGACTTACTCGTGCTCCTCCTCAATCAGGCGTGCCAGCCTAAATGTGACATCTTCTTCAGGCCTGAACCAAAGTTGAATTCAAAGAAAACACCAAGATGTTGGAACATTAAATCGGTTCAACGAACTCTTGGCAAGAAAGTATGTGACAATCTCCCCTTTGCTCATGCCATACTGGGTTGCGATACAACTTCCAGAGCGTTCGGCATTGGCAAACCAGTCGCCCTGAAGAAGCTTGTGTCCAGTGGATATTTTAGACAACAGGCTGCGGTCTATAGTAACACGGGGTCCACTAAAAATGATGTTGAAGCGGCTGAAGAAAATGCACTGGTCTGTTTGTACAACGGCAAACAAGGCGAGAGACTTGATGTACAACGGCATCAACGGTTCTGTCAGAAGGTGTCATCGAGCACAAGTGTTATACATCCGCGCAGATTACCACCCACCTCATCAGCAGCTAAGTACCACAGCCACCATGTTTACCACCAAGTCCAACAGTGGAATGGAACTGACTTGAATGCTGAGGAATGGGGATGGAAGATCAACAATGATAGGATGTGTCCTGTTCTCACTGACATGAAACCTGCACCAGCTGCTCTACTAGAGGCTGTCAACTGCAGTTGCAAGAGCGATTGCAGTACACGGAGATGCAGCTGCAGAAAATATGGACTAGACTGTTCTGCAGCATGTGGGGAATGTAAGGGCCTACACTGTACCAATGTTACACTGTTAGATCGGGATATTGACGCTGATGATGATATTGTTCCAACAATGATAACTGACTGCAAAACACACGATTAACACATTTTTAATCTGACTAACCAACACCACACGTCACATACTACAAGGCATTACGGCCACTCGTGTAGATGTATCTGATTCTCATCACATGTGTAATACTTGTATCATTCTATGTGTTAGCAAATACTATTACTACTAATACTAACATGTTCAATATGTTTTCAATACCATTAAGTGTTGTATAAGCTATGATTTGTATCATTTGATGTATGACTCAACATGTACATGTCTTGAAAGAATGACTTAACAATTTAAATTATTAGCATACTCAATAAGTGAACAGACATCTGTTCACTTATTGAGTATGCTAGTGCTCTAAATTGTTCTCAAGTTATTTTACAAGACATGCACATGTTATGTATTAGTGGTCATCTGGACTTACACATCGCACATATCATGTATTGATTAAAGAAGTACATCAACAGAACATTAGACAAATGTTATGGGGCAGATCTCCAACTTTGTTTCACAATAAATATGTTAATGTGTTAATATCTTTTATTTATTTTTATAATTTGGCGGCCATATTGGATTTATACTGGTGATATATTAGGTCAAGCAAAATATATATTATTGAAAATCATTCCATCATTTATTAAACTGATATTTGGAAGATTAAACCCCTCTTACATGATATTTGGGACGGCATATAGCAAAACCGATTATATTTGGCGGCCATCTTGGATTTATGCAAATTCAACCCTTGTCCACTACATAGATTTTCCTAGATTTTTAATATGTGATCATACACTGGCTTAGGAGTTTGAAAAATATTGAATACTAAATGTTGCAATTTGTTTTGGGTTTGGCCCTAATATGGCCTAGATTTCCTGGACTACTGATCATCCTTTGATTCAAAGATAATTGCTTCGTAAATGTGATGGAATATATGTATAACATATTTGTGAAAAGCTGCCTCATTACTGTATCCTATACAGCACATGGAGTGGCGAACTCATCCATCTTTGTGTGCTCCAGCCAGTTTCACCTCTTCTGTCGTTTGATAAAGGACCCAAAATGCTAAGTAGAGCATATTACATAAAGTAGCTAATCACATGTAGAAAAGCCCGGGCAACGGACTCTTATCAATTATGTTACACCAAAATGTAAAATATGTCCGTTTTCTGGACAGGCTTGTACCTGTGTTTTTAACAACATGAATCATCATTGTAAATAGCCTCATACAACAACAAATCGCACAGTTTTTTAATTGTAACTGGCCAACCACCCAACAAATACAAAATATACCCACGACTGTACTCAATAATTGGTTATCAAATAATGTGAGATGTATGCAGTTACCTGAGTGAGTGTATTGTCACTGGTGTCTACTCGCCAACTATGCGAGCAAATATGGCTTTACCTATGGGTAACGTGTACACTAACAATAGGCGGTGCATCAGATTTAAAAGTTAACAAGTTGCAATTTATTTTGAAAATGATGGGAGATATCTGATATCTCGTATTTTGTATATTTTGCTGGGATAATAATTATAGAACTCTGATATATTGCACCAACTTTTATTACGTTTACTGTCATAGTATTTGCTGTATGTGTCAAACGTTCGAAGTGGTGAAACAAAGATGGCGTAGATGGAAATTCAATGTACCATATACACGTAGTCTACAATAACAAGACAATATCCACATACTTATCTTATATTCATATATCACATCACTCTTATGAAGCAATCATTGAAGCCACGTCTATCTTTATAATTCCTTAAATAAGGAAATTGGCAAATATTGGCAAGAGAATCACATGCGGTGGTCTAGGTGAGTATCAGCGTAGGCTTTTGATTTGCTATTGGATTTCGGTAGAGGATTGCTACGGGGCCCCGCAGGGGTTGATAATTCTTTTTTTTATTAATTCGTTCCCACGAAATAACAATTCGAACAATTCGTTCCCTAATTCAACAATTCGTTCCCACGAATTAACAATTCGCTCTCTCGATACAATTCGTTCCCACGGGAACGAATTGTTATTTCGTGGGAACGAATTGTTAAATTGAGGGAACGAATTGTTATTTCATGGAACGAATGAATAAAAAAAAAAAATTCTACGTCCCCTGCGGAACTCCACAAACATGTGTCACATGACAAGATTCACAGATGTTGTATGGCATTATTTTACATGTTGTGTTACTTGGAATTATTATCATAAGATATTAGTATTGAAGGGTTCCGAGTGTAAAAATTGTACGTGAGTAAGAAAATGAAAATATATGTCCGATTCAATATGTTGAGTGTGCACTTCATTCTTCAAACATTTCCCTGTCTACTAGTGGTCATATAACATGTTACTGTGGTCATGAAAGATTCCCATGAATATAAAATATGTATATGTTGATAAAAACAATCACTGCAGACTATTGTATATTAGTTAAGCCATGCATTAAACGTACTAACATGACAACATACTATTCAGCATATATATATTTTAAAAAAATATTCAGCATATTAAACATGCTATGTTGTCATGTGAGTAGATTTATGGTTTAACTAAACTAGTTAAATACATATTATTGTGTTCACATAACAGACTTATCCATCTATGTTCACATAGCCATATTTTTCGAAAGATAGTCATATGTTTTGTTTCCATGTCGCCGAAACAGTTTTCTCTCACCTTCTCTCATCGGTTCCATGGCCACATTCACATTTATTTTTATTCGGACTCTTGATACTTTATTATACTTGTATATGTTTAACAGGTACCATGATCATGATAGTGATGCTTTATTGCTGCATGAAACTTTTTATTGCATATTTGTTTCACTTTGAAAAAATTGTATTATTAGTTCGCAAAAGTATTTCGCAAAAATGACACATTCACAAGAGCACATACTATATGCATCTTGGTATGATATCATATCGATGGTCTAGTAACATAAGGTCGTAACTGCTATGCTAAAGCATAGCACTTACGATCTTATGTTACTAGACCATCGATATGAGAAGACAGCACATTCATTGCTAAAAGAAAAAGTATAGACTTCTTTCACTGTTTTAATACATATGAATATCCATATTGTGACACACTACATTCCTAAATTAGACATACAATTGTGTCATGTTCTGAGTTGTATCAACAAAACAATACATGTCGATGGTCTAGTAACATAAGGTCGTAAGTGCTATGCTTTAGCATAGCAGTTACGACCTTATGTTACTAGACCATCGATATATGACAATAATGTTCATTACTTTTTTTAGATAGTCTTATGACCACAAACTTATGCTGATGTGTAATGTATACAATATTATTTACAAGAAGTCTGTTTTCAATAACTGATGGTTGGTTTTAACTTGTAATAATATGCAATCAATGATTTACCCGTTATTCACCCGTTATTACCAGCTGGGACAGATTAAACATATACTTTTCTAACTGACAGTTTACCTTTTCTTCTGCAGTGGTTTATTATGCTATTTATCACATTGCTATTGTTTGCTATGCAAATATAATTACTGCATCTTTCATCTATAAACTATAACATTATTTTTTATTATTTTACAACTCATTGTACTTGTTTATGCATTACTATTTATTTTATTTTGAAGTATATTACTCCATAATGTGCCTCTATGTGTATTTTAAAATTGATTTCATATAATAATTAAGCGTTTATGAGAGCTATATTCATATTTAGCTAGTTTATGGCATTTTTGCCTCGCCCGCGAAGCGGAAAGCGAGACATAGGTTTTCATCATTCAATGTTAAGTTTTCGTGTTACGGTCATTACTTCAACACCTTGTCAGCTACAGTCATCAAACTTTATACATACGTTTACTATCATATGTACATGAATATAGGACTATTAAAAAAAAATTGGCGGGCCCCAGGGTCTTCAGGTCTAGGTCAAACTCTATTTCTTAATACATTCAATGTTAAGTTTTCGTGTTACGTTTCGTGTTAACACCTTGTCAGCTACAGTCATCAAATTCTATTTTTGTAATACTTTCAATGTTAAGTTTTCGTGTTACGATCATTACTTCCCACACCTTATCAGCTACAGTCATCAAACTGTATACATCCCTTTACTATGATATGTAGATGAATATACGATTATTAAAAAAAAAAATTCCGGCCCTAGGGTGAAGGTCAAGGCAGAACAAGGCGAGATATTTGATTCCGCGGAATTCTTGTTATTTCTTATTTTTAAGCACAATTTCCCACTTGAGGGACTATACATATTTGTTGCAAAAATATATGTTTTGCTTTAACCTTTAGAATGACACTCATAGTTTAGGTATGTTATCAGACTTTTTTCATTATTTTTAAACATAATGTCTTCATTGAAGGGCCATAACATTTAGTTTAAACTAATAAAAAAAAACGTTTTTTCGTTGCTTCAATATTGTATTGAAAAATCCATGAAATCTAATTCAATGGAATTAATTTTCTTATAAATAATTGATATGTTAGCAGTTTTAAGCACTTTTCATTATTTTCCAACATAATTTCCCCATTTGAGGGCCCCAAATTTCGCCAACCCACTATAACCCGTTCAACCCTAAAGACCATAGCCAATATGTGCAAAAACACTGACAAACACCGTGTACAATCTAAAATATTCGCCAACATTCGACAATATTTGCAAAACAAACATTGCAAATCATTTGCAGACCAATCTCTTCGACATACCATTCGGCATTTTCTCAATCCAGTATACACGTTGCACATAAACACATACAGCAAACTGTGAGTTTGACAAACACCGATACTATGGCAGTTGGATATGTTAATGATTGGTACATACCTTTGACAGAAATAGCGACTGCCTGAAAACGAAGTGATGTCATCTCCTTGCCATGGTTACGGCTGTGTAATCGAATGTTCATTGCATTCAGCGCTGTTTGTACCTCAGCTGTAAATTTCAACGACGTACTGTTGTGACAGCTATGTGTCACCAGAATGTCATCGTTGGAAATCGACAACGAAGTATCGCTTATGTTTAATTCATCAAGCTGACACTCGACACCATATGTGGCCGTTGTATTAATACGCAGTGCCACTTGATACCCAATGTCTGTGCGGATGTTTATTTCTTGCAGGAAGGCGTTAGGAAACCCAGCCGTGTTCATTACACTTGTGATCCGTCGTCTTTGATTGGTTGACAGTCGTAACACGTCACTTACGAACCCAGTTGTTATCGGAACTGAAAAAATATACAATTTACGCTATGTGATTTTGTACCTACGAAAATGAGCGATTTTTCATGAAAACTATTTATAAAATGAACTATGTTTTCCGTAAATGACGTCATACAGAAACTAAACTATCACAGTTTCTGTAAATATTTTGATTGAAATATCGCACATCTTCTTAGGTACAACATCATGGCGTCTCTCGTATAAATCGGACATCCTGTGAGGTCGCCAGGGTCAAGGTGTATGATCACGTGGATATATATATATTATGAGGCGCCAGCGATATAATCTATATTGTATCGTTCTCAGACCGTGAGCTGAGAAGTTTAAATAAACAAAAGTACAAAACTACTATATAGTTTGGTATTTTTGTACTTTTATATGAAAATCTTACAATATAATCTCAATTGTAAACTTCTCAGCCCTTGAGACTAGGAATTTATCAAAACAATGCTTGTTGTACAAGACTATATAGGTGTTTTGTACGAAAACTATAATTTTAAGCCAAATATGTACAATGAACCACGAAACCGCTATATCACAATCCTCCTAAGTCTGACAGACTCTTAAGCAGTCAAACATGAAAATTATAAAACTGCACTAGTCACTGGTAGTATTGCAGTTGGGTTGGGGCTGCTATTATTTTACTTTCGAGACAAAATATAATCCTTAGCGGCCATATAAAGAAGCCAAGCAACTGTAATAATCAAAACCCATAAATTATTGGCTAGCCATCCAACAGCCTTTCCTGCTGCATTCAACACCCAAGCTACTATAGAACCGATTATCCCTGGTAATGCATCCACTGCCTTCCCTGCTAGCATACCCAGTAATGAACTCAGATGTTTTAATTGTTTCTTTATCCATTCTTTAGCTCCACCTTTTCCTGGTGGTTTGGGGGCGGCTGCACTACCACTTACACCTCCAGTAATACTTAAAATTAAAGTAGAGATTATAAACCCTATAGCTGTCAAAACTGAAACAATAGTTACCCCCTGTTCTTTGAAGAGGGTTTTGAGTCTTTCTCTTAAAGTAGTATCTTTGTGTAATATTCTATCGAGTGTCTCTTTTATTCTGGATACTTGAGTTCTTAAGGCTTCCCTATCAACTGAAATCGCCTCAAGACGTGCTTCACGCTCAGATACAATAGCAGCAATTTCTCTTTCGATACGGTCTGCATCTGGGTTATCTGAATCAAATGTAGTTGCAGCTGCCAGCTTTAACACTGCAGCATCTTTATTTTTATCCAATTCATTTAACTTGGCAAGGTTGTTGGTTAGTGAGCCTCTTGATTGTTGCAGTGCTTTGTTTAAGGCTTTAAGTTCTCTTAATGGTAAAGTTTCAAAATCATGTGTAATTGTAGTTGATGTTTCTTTTGATAGTGTATCAATGAGTTCTTTTACATGTGTTTCTGTTTCATCAACTGTACTTGGTAATTCAGTCATTTCTATGTTTTCAACATTTGGTAATTCGTTTTCTATAGTTTGTATTTTATTAACAGCTTCTGGAGCCAAGTGGACCTCTTGTAGATTCAATAACCGTTTTAATTCAGCTGTTCCTTTACCCTGAAAAGTTCTTATTAAGGCATTAGGGTTACCCTTTCTACTAATGCGGTGATCCCCCCAGAACAGTGTTTTGTTTTCTGTGTGTAGGTCTGGAATTAATAACTGAAACTCCTGATCTGTTACTTTAAACTCCTTTTGGAATAGAGTTTTAAAAAGCTCTAAAGTTTTTACTCGTAGAGGACGATCCTTCTCTGGAGTTAGTTTTTCCATTTGAAAATCAGGGATTACCTGTGGAACATCAGGGACTATCAGGGGCGTTTGCTCATCACCATCAGGTGTATACGATTCATTATCATAATGCATAAAATCTCCTTCTCCACCTTCAGCCATTATTTATTATTTATTTTAAAGTATGTAATTTATAAATAAAATTAAAAAGAATAATGGCAACATACGGAAGAAAGCTTAACCCCTACAGACATTTAAGAGAGCCTCTCGGTGTGTAAAAGGAATTAGACAATCAGTTACAATAACAATAATCCATCTACAATTGATCAAAACCAACAGCTTTTAGTGCGATTCCCAAATTTAGGTCCAAATGATTTAATCGTACCTGGAACAGTTCGTTTAGCTTTTACAATTGCATTAACCTCCACTGATGACAATCGCCGAGTGGTTCAAAATCTTGGTCGTGCAATCGTCAAGAAAACAACTATTAAAATATCTGGTAATGAAATTTTATCAATCGATGATTCAGATGTGTATTATATCTATCGTGACCTATGGAAAACACCTCCAGAGCGAAATAATATGGTTTATCAAGGTATAGATACTAGTACAGGTTCAAATGTAACAAAATTAAGAACTGGAGCAGCAGATGCTAGTTCTGGAAATGCTGAAGATAAAGCTATCGCAGATACATTTGGTAATCGATTTTATATACCATTAGATTTTGAACTTCTTGAAGCCCATATGCCTTATTATCAATCTGGTTTGGGTGATAGGCTCGAATATGAACTTACATTTAATGATTATTCAAGGGTAATAATAGCCACAGGTGATTTAGCTGCTAATTATGAAATTAATAATATAAGTTTAGAATTTGATATGGTCACAGAGCCTAATTTAGCAACAATGGTAAAAAATCAATATATGGGACAAATGTCAATTTTGTATGATAGAATTCTTCGTCACCGAAAGATAACTAAAAATAAAAGTGATTCTATATGGAATATAAATTTGAATACCCCTGCTAGGTCCATGAAGGGAATTTTAATGGTATTTGAAGAACAATCATCACCTTTTGCAAGAGAAAGTGAAACATTCTATAATCCAAAAATAAATAATGTTGAAGTAACAATTGAGGGTGTGCCTAATCAACTATACAGTCAAGGGATGAAAGCATATAATATGTGGGATGAAATACGCAAACACTTTGCCGGTGGAGATATTAATGATCCGATAGTGAACGCTGTCAGTAAAGAATTTAATGTGTCCAGTGTGACAATTGGCAAATATCTTACAAAACAATATGCACTCTGGCTTGACTTAAGAACAACAGATGATAATAGTTTACATGGGAATGGACGGAGACTAGAAAATGCGAGTGAAGGTATTACAATTCAGATTACTAAAGAAGCTGAAGCTGCAAGTGCAATAAATATATATTTATTTATAATTCAAGATGCCCAACTAAATATAGAAAATGGAAGATTTGTATCGGTGTTATATTGATTTACCAAAGTATGCACATAGTGCAATTGTTTGTGGTCAAACAGGATGTGGGAAAACAGAATTTGTTTTAGGCTTATTAGAGCTTTCACAACAACAAGGAGGTTATAAAGGTTTTTTCAATAATATAATTATACTTTGCCCAACTATAACATGGAACAAGGCTTATAAAAACAGAAGTTGGATAAAGGATGTACGCAGCCCAATCGATAAAAAAATAACGATTGTTAATCCAGTTGGTAATAATGGCGAAGAGAAGCTGCAAGATCTGTTAAGATTATTTTTTAATAAATATGCTGGAAGCCCAACATTATATATCATTGATGACTGTTCAGCTACAAAGCAATTAACAAAGAAAAAGGATATGTTGTCACAGCTCGCATTCTCTGGACGACATGCAGAGCAAAGTGTTTGGGTTATATCACAGAGATATAATTCAGTATTAAAAGACTTAAGAGAACAGACAAAATGGCTGTGTATGTTTTATACGAAAGACAGAGATAGTTTTGAGGACTGTTTGAGAGAAAATGATGTTATTTCGACACTAGAGGAGAGAAACAAAATAAGAAAAGAGTTATCGAAAACAAAACATTCTAAGTTGCTTATTAGAACTGATCAACCTACTGGTTATAAGTTGCTTAAGTAATGCTTAGTATTACTTAGTATTACTTAATATTTCTTATTTTGCTTATTTTACTGGATTTTAACTTGATTTAACTTGATTTAACTTGATTTAGCTGAACAATTCATAGATACCAATGTTAAGAATTGTTCAACAAATAGGTATTGCTTAACAATGTTGAGTTGTTCTAAGCAAATTTAACTTAAACAATTGTATGAATATATGAAATGTTTAAGTTATTGATATTCATACAATTATTGATTATTATATTTGGATCGGGTTGGGTTTATTTTAAATTAAAATATATATTATGCAAAATAAAAATGAATTGTGAGGAACTTATAGAACAACTAAGTGATGATAAAGTATCCAATGATAGTGTTGTAGGTGAAGTAAAAAATGATCACTTAAAGCAACGATTATCTTCGATTATTTCAGGTGGGAAATCTATTAAATATTTGGGTAAAGATATAACTATTTCACAACTAGAAGAGTTGTCAAATGAACAAATATTGAAATTGTATAATAGATATGAAAGTAGATTGGGTGCTTCAATGACGAAAACTCTTGGTAATACTATTTTGAATATGTATGCTCTAGCTGTAGGTAATATCTTGCCTATACCAGCAGAAAATCATGATAAACTCGTAACTGATTTAGAAGGAGATCCATTTGTTAACCATGCATTGACTAGTACTTGTTGTGAGTTGTATTTTAGGTTTGGAGCATTTCTGGCACCTATTACTGCAGCGATAACAACATTTAAATATTGTCAATTTAAAAATATAAATGATATAAATAAAAATAATGGAAACGGAGAACGCACAACAGATTCCTGATGAAGAAATTCCAGAACGAAAAGAGGAGATTAAACAAGTAACAGCAAAGAATCCAAAGAGGGTTGAAGCTGGTAAAAAGGGTGCTGCTGCTAGAAAAGCCAAACAAGAAAGTCTATTACATATGGTACATAAGAAAAAAGTAGATATACAACCTGAAGAACCGGTTATAGTGAAAGTCTATAAAACCTCGAATATAATATATTTTGCAGTGGCAGTGAGTTTAGTTGGTGGGTTTGTGTTTGGCTATAAATTGTTAAATCAAAATAAAATTGAAACAAAAGAACCTGAAATGCCTAGTGTAAAACACACAATCCGCATCTGATGGAGTAAACAATTAATTAAATTAAATTAAATTAAATTTATTATTAAGTAAAATAAAAAAGATGACGGCAATTAATACAGATGGAAAGATAATCGGAAATCTTGCATATCATGCTGCTGTAATAACGGCGCTTGAAATCGGATATGCGCAGATAATGAATAAAATTATAAGACAGGCGGTGCCAAAACTGCAATTTGATGGTTATAATATGGCTATGTTAATGTTGGATACTGGACTTGCTATTGCCACGAGAGATATGCTTGTTAAACAAGGTATAATTCCTGATAATATTTTTAAGTAATAAAATTATTATATAAACAAAATGGCGGGAATAGCTATGATGGTTGGTGGCGCTTTAGTGAATGCATTGGCGTTTACAGGGAGTAATTTCTTATTCAGTACATTGGGGAATAATTCTGCGATTGAAGAACGCAAAAGGCATGATAATGCCGTAGAGCAATTACAAAAGGCACAGGCACAGTGGGCAGAAAAAAGAACAGATAGATTAGATTGGATTAATAATGAAATTAGAAAGCAGAATCACGCTGCTAAGACGTTTGAGGATGTAGATGAAGCTATTAGGGAGTATAATGCTGTTACAGCACCGGTGACAGGTGCGCAACAATTACAGTCATTTGGGGAGGAACCGGTACTGAGTGATTATTATACACCTTCACAGAATCAAAAGGATAGAGAAATTGTGTTTATTGTTGGTGGGATAGCGTTAGTCGGTGTAATTTCATACAAAATGCTTTGAGTGTAATTTAAAAAAAATAGGTCACTGGGTATGTGCCTCCAAATTGGCCCCTATACTACTTATGATTTTTTTCTTTTTTTGTATTTTCTGCTCTGTTTTTATTGTTTTTCAACTGTAATCACTCCAAAAGAGAATTGGATTGGAAGAAAGCTTACATAGACCATCTCCCTACAAGGTGAGCAGTCACATGTACCATTTGTTAATGCATGGCGGCCATATTGGATTTTTTCATATCATAATGATGGTTATACTGCCAAATCAAGCTTATACTCAAACATTAAATCAATATATCAAATGAAAGACTATTTGTATCGCCGTATTGAGTTAATATAGATTTTCTGTTGAAATGATTGAATATGTCCGCGGACATATTCGCTCGTGAGGACATATTCGTGTACATATAAATATCTTGCTATCTGGCTACTCTATGTCTGACAATAGGTACCTTATGACATTTAGATACAGTATACGTCCCGATAATGCAGCCCAGCCACATAGTTTCGCTACCATCGGGTAGTGGGATTCTTTTGCGAATGAATATCTAACAGTGTAGCCCCTGATGGAGAGGGGCTAAAACAATACTACATGGCCCTATTCCCATGAACAATGAACAGGTACCCCTTTTCCGTAGGTATGAGCTTATGAAAGGTAGACCTTTAGCTGATAAAAAGGACGACGTCGTCCTTTTTATCAATATGACTAGCCCACATGTATCAGTAATTGGGACCGCCGGTTTGGGGAAAAAGACCTTTAAGACGTTCACGATTAGCGTAGATCCGGATCTGGACCTACACCATTCACATAATTAGATCCGGATCTATGCTATTGAGTTGCTAAGTAACTTGATTACCATCAATGATTCTAATCCCACGGTGTAGGAGTGTAGGAGGGGTAGGGGGGCCGTAATTTGTGTTAATGTCCTGAGGTCCTCTTTTCACAACCTGCGGCCCGATTATACCACGTGAAAAATCATGGGTTGGTCATATGATATTTTTCGTACGTGTATATACTCACACACTTGTTAATGAATTATTGAGGAAAAATGGCAGGCATAAAAAGAATATCTAAATTTAATGAGGATACTATTAATCTAGCATTTTCAGAGGCGTTGACAGAAGATGAAAAAAAAAACAACATTGGCGGCATTACAGAAAGTTAAAAATAAGTCGGCGTGCCTGCCTTACATCAACAGTGATAAACAACTGAACTGAGTTCCGCCATGAATATTAGCATGTTTTTTTTCTTCATTGTTTTGGCATATATATGAATAATAAGGGGTCTGAAGCCGATCGCGAGCAAAGCAAGTGCTGTATATATTAGAGGTCATATGGGGCGACCTTTGACCTTTGGCCTTTTTGTACAAAAAGGCCAATAGTTTTGTACAAAAAACATGAAATTGAGTCCGGAAAACTATATTATCTATATATTTATGATAACCCCTTTGTTTACAAACATTGTAGTAAAATTATCACCTGTATCAAGTGTTATTGGGAAACACTATTTTACAAAATGGGGAATGTCACAGGCGTCAGTATTTTGCGAGTGGGAAAAAATGCCTAGCCACAGGGGCTGAGAAGCCTAAAACAGTAAAATGGTCTTACACTTTTATACAAAAGTACAAAACACCTATATAGTCTTGTACAACAAGCATTGTTTTGATAAATTCCTAGTCTCAAGGGCTGAGAAGTTTACAATTGAGATTATATTGTAAGATTTTCATATAAAAGTACAAAAATACCAAACTATATAGTAGTTTTGTACTTTTGTTTATTTAAACTTCTCAGCTCACGGTCTGAGAACGATACAATATAGATTATATCGCTGGCGCCTCATAATATATATATCGTGGTACTAACAACAACAGCAAGTACAGATTCAAAGTATGTATTCTTTTATAGTGTCCTTATTACCGGATTAACGTATTAACGGATTTTGATGAAATATGTTAAGCTGCATTTGGTGGTCTCTGTATTTTCGCCTAAACTTCTGTCGTTTCCGACACGGAAATCGATTCTTTGCAAAAACGACATAAGTCTGTGCCAAACTTCCTAGACCACTAAATGCAACTCATGAAGACGCGTTTGCTGCGCCATATTTCATAAAAATCCGTTGCATATTAAGGAAAATATCAAATAATACTTACTTTGGAGAGGATGACGTTGTTGTTGTTGTAACCACGTGATCATGTACCTTGAGGTTGTCCGATTTATTAGAGAGGTTGCATTGTATTACTGAGGCCGTGTTACTAAATTTCTGTTACGAAGATCGTAATTACAAAAATTAAATTTTATTTAGAAAGACAGTTGCTCCAATAATATATGGTTCGACAATGTCCAGCCGTTGGTAAACGGTTGACGTGGCACGAGGGAACTGTTTGAACCCCAATGCCGTAGATTCAAACAGTTCCCGAGTGCCACGGCAAACGTTTACCCACGGCAGAAACGTTATTATTACATTTCCGTTGAAAATATCATGTAATTTGAGCATATAATATGCATACTGTTACACTTTCGGTACTTTGATAACCTGTTCCATTCAAACAGCTGATTTTCACATACATATTCCGGGGCCGCAGTACCCGTCGCGTGATGCATGCATCATCCGCATCAATTTCAAAATGTCAGTGCAACCGTTGTGAACTAGTCTGGTGACGTAATGGCGCTTTCTAGTAACGTCATGAGACACATGCATTACGTAGGTTTTGGCGTAGCCCCGGAATGAGCATTGTCTACAGCCATGGTCAAACAACACCCGCTGTACGTTTGAACATGGCTGTGAGCGGTGTCAAACAACGTCATATGATGTAGTATAAAAAGTTAATGTTAAAACGACCCTAGAAATGACATCAGGGGTAAGGTCATGTTAATGCTTGTCATCCATGCTACTGTTTATCTATGACCTTTACGTGTTACAATAAGCCCAGATGTGACTTGATATTATGATTTGTTACCATAATTATTGTGACCTAATTTGTAAAATATGGTGTTCGGCCTTTTCCGCTGTATATGAACCAACATATAAACTGTTGCAGATATGTTAATTACAGAGATGAATGGGTTATTGTAGTGATGAACTGGCTACAGCTATTATCTCGCGATAATATGTTCGCTAAAAATGCATATCAAGTCCAGTTCATACTATTTAAAAACATATCACACTATTTGGTTTACCTGATGACATCTAATAGTTCGTAATAAAACTGAAAATGCAAAATTACCCCACCCACCCCATTTGCATTGAACAACATTATGACGAGACACATACCTTTATTTATGACAAATTCATTGAATACGTTGTGTGTTATTAATCGGTGTTTAAATACATTCTAATTGTGTAATTTATTCAATATTTGTGTAAATCATGTGCTTAGTACGTTATTGAAATAAGTATAAAATATTATAAACCATCTGTATACTTTTGGCCCCAGCCCATATGCACAATCCAAATGTATTTATGTTAATAGTATTGTAAAAGTGGCTTTCAGAAAGTTCCGTGATTTGACGTTGGACAAAGAAACATATCAAATGGCGGAAATGTTTTTCATGGATGCAGACTGACCAGTAATGCTTTGCCTGGGCATATGTGTGTGTTGCATAGACAAGTGAGCATATCATGTGGCAATATAAAACCATTTAACTGACCAAATGCAACATAGTGTGTGTCATGAACACTTGAGCATTCTACACATGCATACGATCATGTGAATATGTTTCTGTGATAAACTAACATATCAAGTTGTAATATTAAGTCTGGACTAAGCAAACGGTAATTTGTTGTGTTGCTGTATATCTTAAAGATAAAGGATGCACACCACAGACAATAATAAATTTGTCAGAAAGTGATCAAAGCTCCAGATAAGTTGTGTCGCAAATACTTGCAGACACAGATGTGGGTAGAACTCCGACAGCGGCGCCATGTAATCAGATTGAGATGAATGATATTTTGCAATAGAAATAAAGTTGGTGGGGTAATGTATATGTTTTCATTGGATTCGCGTATATTTTACTATTATTCCAACTATTTCTATTTAACTCAAGATATGAAGTACGTTCCGGATAAACATATTTAGTATATTAAGTCAATACATACACTTTAGATAGCGAATATTCATGATTTTATAAACTGTTTGTTCATATCTGTCACAGATAGCTTGAACATTGATGTTGTGTGTATCTTAAACTATTTTCCATTTTATTTTATACACTTTCATACCGAAATATGTCAAATACCTCCATAAGTATGATAGCTACAGCCATGTATGTATAGTTTCTAATTCAGTGAAAATTTTCGTATGACCTACTTTACAAAACAGGTCACAGAATGACAACAAATTAAAATATCGAGTGTCATCCGGGATTATTGTGGCCCTTGTTAGTCCGGATGACAAGCATTAACGCGACCTTACCCCTGATGTTATTGTTCAATGTTATTTTTCCCGTATAATAATATGACAAACACATGAATAACATTTGGTGCAGCATGATGGGGAGACATCCGACTACAGCAAGCTATGTCTTGTTTTCATCAAATTTATATACAAAGTCTGATATCTGAAGGGTTCGATGACTCTGTTAAATTGTTTGAGAATTCAGTAAAGATTGTGTAACAGTAAGAACAATACACAATGATGTAGATATATACATGTATTACCATGAATACTATATCGAATCCAGTGACTTGTAAGCAGTTATCTCTGAGTGTATTGTCACTGCTGTATACATACGTGCCTGCTATGCGAGTAAACACGGATTTTACCACAGGTTGAAGTGACGGACCATGGTCTATAAATACATTAAATATACAACAAAAAAACATCAAAAAGTGTCGCTACGTTTGTAATGGGCCGTACTCGGACGGCCTCGAGACGACGGACTCTCAAGACATTGGCCACATTTTCGGGACCAATACTGCTATATGTTTCCAATCGGACCTTTGATTAAACCTACATTTATACCCCATTCAATGCGTTACGACAGACAATTGAATCGCACCGACATTTCTATAATTTCTCGGGAAGCCATGTTCTCTAATCTTGATGGTATTTCCCGATGACGTCATCGCTAAGCTTATGATTGACTGATATTCGTGTGTCACGCGTATGCTTCATGTTACATTGACATGGTACCATCGGGACACCTAATTATATTGTCAGCCAAGCTATGAAAAGGTACCAGCTGACGCGTCATCGGGAAAGTCAAGGAAGCAAATGTGCCCGAAGTCTACGACTAGATTAAAATGCAAAATTGTAATTTGTGTTGAACAAAATAATCCATAGCTCGAATACGCGTTGACATACCGCATTGGAGAATATATCGTTGCGGAGGGTTAACATTTACCTAACTTCTGCAATGGGAGACAATGCTATAAATCGGTTGACTGTTTCGTGAGAGTCCGTTGTCTCGAGGCCGTCCGAGTACGGCCTATTACAAACATAGGGACCTTGGTAGTATGTTATAAGATTGAGTAAAACATGTTCTCACTTATTGATGCTTTTATGTATATTTAATGTATGCATATACCTTAGTTCGTTACTTCAACCTGTGGACTTTACCTGTGGTAGATACATTTATAATACTAGACAGTGCATTTACACATTGATAAAGTTTGTGAGTGATGGTAGAAATGCTCAGATATCTTAGCTTGTTGTGTAGTCTGCTGAAATAATATTTATAGGACGTTTTCGTCCTATATATGTCGGACGTATTGCATCAAATTTTATTAGATTGTCTGCCATATTATTTGCTGTATGTGCCAAACACTCCAAGAGGTGAAACTGTCAGATAACATGTATAAAATAAAATGGCGGAGATGGAAACTCAATGCTCTGTATAATATGCTCTAAGATGAATAGGGTCAGATATACTTTACACAGATATTCAGTCACATGACATGTTTAGTATTATTCCACTACATTTGAAACAGTTGTATCCACCTGATATATATATACCTATAGTCTGTTTCACGAAAGCTGCCCAAATTTTACGGCTATATAAACAATTGAAAAACAAGATTTATTTTGATAATATTAAATTAAAGGAAAATTTAAGAATGAGCCTTCTTTTTATTTCGTGAAATTCGGTCAAATATTGATTTTATTACGAAAAATTGATTTGTCTATGGGAATTTAACATAGGGGAAAAAGTGGTAAGGAAGTGTGGGAGGAGTCAAAAAACGAACAAATTTGGAAATTGACTCCGAAACCTAGCTATATAGCTTGGATATGATCTAACTAAGAAACAAAAGTTAAATTTTAAAAATCGGTCCAGTATTTCTGAAATTCTAAAAAATTTCCCCATGTTAAATCCCCATAGACATCTTCACTCCGTGAAGATGTCTATGGCGATTTCACATGGGGAAATTTTGTTTTCGCAATAAAATCAATATTTGACCAAATTTCACGAAATAAAAAGAAGGCTCATTCTTAAATTTTCCTTTAATTTAATATTATCGAAACAAATATGGTTTTTGAATTGTTTATATGGCCGAAAAATTTGGGCAGCTTTCGTGAAACAGACAGTAGTCATGTCCACGTATCAACATGTTATGATACATGTGTGAGCATGGCAGTCGGTAAAAAATCAAAACAACTAAAAGAACAAAAACACGTAATTCTCTAATTGAATGTCATGATGCCATTTTCGTTCTCTCCATATCTTTTGGATATATCGTTAGTCCATGTACGTACCTGTGTACGTACATGTACGTGTGTGTGTACGTACGTACGTACGATACTAACACCTTTCATTTGTTAATAACTCATGAACCGCTTCACCGATTTTGATATTATTTGGCCACAATGTGAGTGTCTATGGATGCTGCTTTGTTTTGCATACGACACACGTCCGAACGCCCAATGTCAAGGTCACTGAGGACTTATGTTCACCTTGTGTGTAAGGCAAATATGTTTCTTTTTCTTTTTTCAATAACTCATGAACCGCTTCACCGTTTTTTGATACTATTTGGCAAATATGTGTGCCTAGGGATGCTGATTTGTTTTGCATATGACCCACGTCCAACCACCCAATTTCAAGGTCAATGAGGACTTATGATCACCTTTTTTGTAAGGCAAAAATGTTAATGTTTTTTGTCTTCTTTCAATAACTCATGAACCGCTTCACCGATTTTGATAATATTTGGCCACAATGTGTGTAAAGGGATGCTGCTGTGTTTTGCATACGACCCACGTTTTTCTTAAATAGATTTTAAAATCAGAATATTTTGGTTCCGTGTTACATAATTTGCAAGAAACGATAAAATATTTTCCTAATATAATGCACAGGTTTAAACATATATGTGTGTTCATATGTTGTCCAAAACATATTAAGGACATGTGAGGCCCCTGCTCATCCAAAGATTCATGCATTCTTGCTTCGTAAATGTGATGTGATATAAGCATAACATTCATGAGAACATTCTCTTCTTACTATATCCTACACAGTGCATGGAGTTCCCATGTCGGCCATTTTAGTGTGTACAAGCCATCGCCCAGTTTTACATCTTATTGCGTTTGACACATACCACTAATAATATGACAAACACATGAATAAAATGTGGTGCAACATGATGAGGAGACATCAGACTACAGCGTGCTATGCTTTGTTTTCATCAAATTTATATAAAAAATCTGATATATGAAGGGTTTGTTGACGCTTTGTTAAAATGTTTGAGAATTCAGTAAGAACAGTAAGAATAATACACAGTGCTGTAGATATATACCCGTATTACCATACATACTGTATGGAATCCAATGACTTGTAAGCAGTTATCTGAGTGTATTGTCACTACTGTCTACTTGTTTGCTGTGTGAGTAAATACGGCTTTGACCTGTGTCCGATGTACTTCTAATAATGCACAGTGCATCAGTTTGACATTTTACACATTGAACAAGTTTTCATTATATATGTTGCGCGTGATGGTAGAAAAACTCAGATATCTAGCTTTTTGTGTAGTCTGCTGAAATAATATTTATAGGACGTTGTCATTCTATATATCGGGAATGTATTGCAACACATTTTATTATATTTGCTGCCATATTAGTTAATGCAAGGGACCAACGCTCCAATTGGCGAAACTCTCCAATAGCATGTACAAACTAAAATGGTGGAGCTAGAATGACAACTCAATGCTCTGTATAATATACTCTAAGAAGAACAGAGTCAGATATACTTTATATGGATATTCAGTCACATGTATGATTCTATTACATTTGAAACAAAAGGTCTCATTCTATATAGTTAGTCCTTAAATGACAATCTGGATTACAGTTAGGCCGTAGAAAAGTACTTTGGTTCTCAGATATCGCCTTGTCAGAAAAATTCCTGCGCGTCGAGCATTTTATCGTCATAGAGAAATAAATCATACTGTAAATTCGCCACATGATCTATTAAACACACTACCATGCGAAATATGTTAGACCCAGTCATGTCTGACGAATATCTGGTGATTTTTCACGTCGAAAGAGGCTATAGTAACAAATATGCATCTGGCGACTTGAACAAAATCAGAGACGAACATCTGAAACAAAATAAATCCGCTCTCCCGCTATCACATTCCGCAAACGCCGTGTCTGAGAACGAAAGCACTTTTATCCCGTCAACACAGTGCGTATGTGCCGTGAAACACGGTGCCGTGAAACATTTTGTATATCCTGTCAATACGACCTAATCACTGCGTATGAATATGTGCGGTTACGATTCTCCGATTTTGAGGATGCGACGGGGGTTATTTTTTTGCATTCTAAAGCTATTTGTAATGTTGACAGGCAGAGCTTCGCCCATCCGGTTTCTAACTTTTTCCCATTCACGGGGCACTATGATGGCCTTAATATCGTGGCCGTTTAAGAAAATTGTCAGAGCTCCAGATAAGTTGTGTATCTAAAGAGTTTTATACCCCCACATTTCAAATTCAATGCGTATTTTACTTTTACAAATATATTATTAATTTTCTTCCTTATTAAACAGGGAACAAATGATAACAATTGAAACAAATATTAAAATTCATTTATTTGAGCTGCAAAAAGCAAACAGTAAATAAGAAAATTTTCAACTTTATTACAGTATTTTCACGACTCAATTTGAAAATCAATGCGTATTTTCACATTGCTGTGAGTATGTTGTACTCCCACTTTTGATAATCAATGCGTATTCTGTTCAAATAAGTCCGCAAAATACGCCAAATACGCACCTTATCTGCAGCTCTGGATTGCCAACTGTGACCAAATACATGTTGACTTTTGTCGCACAATGTAGATGTTTATATTGGTTTCTGGCTGAGTCATGGTGGTGCAAATGACACACACATTAGCACTATTAATATTACATTTGTATAAATAAGCATGTGTTGCTACAGTTTTCAATATACATTTCTAAGTTTAGAACTTATTGTGATTTCATTACAATGTGTATTTACCACCTTACATGTATTTTCTTGAAAGGAAAGTAAAGTTATCGCATTGAAAAGAAGATTTTAGAGAAAAAACATTTTCAGTGGAACCTCTCTAAACCGGACACCCTGGGGACCTCCCAGGGTGTCCGGTTTAGATAGGCTCCACTGTATTTAAGCACTCCATGAACAGTATTTGTCATTTTCAATCAAGAGCAGACACGACAACTAAATTAAACACAATTGAGCCGCCAGGGTGTCCGGTTTAGAGAGGTTCTACTGTATATGTAAAAACTGTACTAAATCGGTGAATGGAAACTAATATTATCGCACGAAAACAAAGAATTTACAAAAAGAGTTCAAGGACAAATAACTAGGTGACAAAAACTGGACCAGGTCCATTTTTGAACTTGACCTATAATTTTTTCAAGATAAAGCCATTTATGAAATTTGTAGTAAATCGATGAAAGAAAACTAAAGTCACCACACAGAACGACGCTTTTATGAAAAGAAGTTCGGAGGGGAGATAACTGGGTAAAATAATCCCGGACCAGGCCCCTTTTCGAACTGTATAATCGAGATGTATAGTCGTAAGTGACTTGTGAAATGTGGAGTAAATCGGTGAATGGAAACAAAAGCTATTGCACGGAAACGATGATTTTATCTAAAAAAAACTAAGTTTCAATGACAGATGACTGGGTGAAAACAACGGACCAGACCAATATTTTTCGAACTTGAAAATCGCCTACACTGATCAGTTGCACTATCGCCTGCGCTAGTATTGCCAACATTTGACATCTTTATTTCAACCTACTCGAATAATGTGCTGAAAATGAAGCAATTTGATTGACTGAGCCTGAGCCGTGCTACAGCTGAGGCTCAGACAATCAAATTACTTGATTACGAGTTGGCATTGACAATATATGTTCAGAAACTTGGGAAAGATTAACGCCGACGGTTTTGTACCGCACCGTATGAATAGTCGGCACTGTACCCATCTCCCGTCGGTATGCCGGCGACGTTGATACATATCTCCATCGTACGGCTGGCAGACACGACGATCCCGCCATGGAACGGTAGCGTGTCTAACGTCGTACCGCCGCATAACGTCCGCGAGTTGCTGTCCCCCACATTGAATGTCATTTTGCCAGCATCACATGACGTGCCGGGTAATGAAAGAAACACAGTACGTACCAAAACACGGTATGAGGTAGGGGCAGTGATTATAATACAGCCGGTGATTGAATCGGTGAAGGCGTGTGGGTAGTTAAGGCTAGATATAGTGCCATTTATTTCGGATGTTTCCTTGACGTTTAAAACAGCATCTATGCTCATCCAGTACCACGTGACACGAAACCCTAATCCCGTTACATCCTCGTCCGTTTCAAAGAGAAGCGCCGCTGTGTTATTTACTGAAACGAACGCTGGTTTAGTTTGTGCAGTTCCACAAAATGCGCGATTTTTGGTCATTCCTTCTGATTTCAGCAAATCGTACAAGCAATTATCCTGATATTCAATGTCCAGTGACGTCACGGAGAACACTATGCGATGGCCGGCGGGGGCCTCAAACTTGTAGAGAATGCGGGCGTTGTTGGAGTAGTTATGGTGTGGGAATCCAGGGCTACACGCGCTCCCGTTGTTCTGTCGGAAATACGCCACCTCCGTGTGTGTGCTCGTTTCTGGAAGCATGAATTGAGTTTCCCCGAATTGTATGTCTATAACGTAGGGCGACTTACATGTAAGTTGCCCCGCGTTACAGACAGAAAATTCGGGTTCGAATTGCGTAGGATCATGTCCCAAATTGTGCATTTGGGAATGAGCCAGTCGTGATGTGTAAATCTGAACATATATATCGTACATGCCACTTTTTGAAGCGTAATAAATAAACAAGACTGTATGATTTGAAAATTTGGCTGTTGCCTATTTGAAGCATAATCTGCTATAACTGTAGGGTAGTGAGCACTTACCTATGGAAACGTCGTGGTGTCAATGCTAAACTATTTTAATTTCTTAATTTACTAAGTCCTAATTAGGACTTAGTAAATTAGGAGATAGTAAGTCATAATTAAGAGATAGTAACTCCTAATTAGGATTTAGTATCTCCTAATTAGGACTTACTATCTGTGTTGATGCTAAAAAATCATTTATCTTATAATTAGAAGACACTAACTCCTGAATAAGTCCTAATTAGGAGATAGTAATATATACTTAGAAGTTACTAAGTCCTAATTAGGAGATACTAACTCCTAAATAGGATCATTTAGCTTGTTACTGTATACATACTATACGGCGCATGGAGTTGCTATGTCGGCCATCTTATTGTGTACAAGCCATCAGTCGGTTTTACCTCGTGTGGCGTCTGACACGTACCACACATACTATGACATACAATTTTGTGCAATATATTCGAAAGACTAAGCAACCTCCTATGGATTGTTTTCATCACACTGATATACAATGTCTGATTTCTCAAGAGTTTGTTGACCCGTTGTTGAAAATGTTGAGAATCCAGTAATGGCTATGTGACAGTAATATAAATACACACTTGGAAAAGTCGCGGGAATACTGGACGAAGGCCGGAAGGCCTCGTCCAGTATTCCCGAGACTTTTCCAAGTTACTGCTGTCGATATATTACGGAGCCCCGAAGTGGAAGTATAATTATTTTGTTTATTAATTGGTTCCCACGAAATAACAATTCGTTCCCATGCAATAATAATTCGTTCCCTCAATTTACCAATTCGTTCCCACGAATTAACAATTTGAGGGAACGAATTGTCATTTAGCGGGAACGAATTGTTAATTCGAGGGAACGAATTGTTATATCGTGGGAACAAATTGTTAATTCGAGGAAACGAATTGTTAAATTGAGGGAACGAATTGTCATTTATTGGGAACGAATTAATAAAAGAAATTAAATCCAGTGACATGTAAGCAGTTATCTGGGTGTATTGTCACTGGTGTCTACACGCCTACTCTGCAAGTAGATATCACTTCACTAAACTGTGCAGCAGATTGAAGTGTTTACACATTGACATTTAGGTTGAGATTGATGGGAGAAATGCTCAGATATCTCGTATTTCGTATAGTTTGCTGGCATAATAGTTATAGCACGCTCTTGTCATATCTGTCTATGATGTATTGCACCAAATTATATTAACTGTACTGTATTATTATTTGCAGTATGTATCAAACGAAGTGGTGAAACTGTACGATGGCTTGTACATACAAAGATGGCGGAGATGGATGCATGTTAGTATACAGCAACAAGACAAAATTGACATCTACCGGTAGCTAATTTGAAACAAAATAATTGAATACTGTACATGTAAGTTATGGACATTTACTTATTGTTAATTTGAAGCGAAATAATTGATTAATGTAAAGGCGCGAAGATTTAAGTGGTTGCCGGTTTGAAGTACATGTATATTAACAAATGTCTATCAGCTATGCACAATTACCGGTTGCCGGTTTGAAGCAGACAAACATGGAGGGTGTGGAGCAGCGGACCTGGGTGACGACTGGCTCCATCTCTACCAGAAGACTCGTCGTTCGTCGACCACATATCGATAAAGTTGAACACACCGCCGCTGAATTTGAGGGAGGTGACCATATATAAATACAGATCAGCTAGATTGTACCAAATTCACTATAGTCTGTTTCACGAAAGCTGCCCAAATTTTGCGGCCATATAAACAATTTAAAAACAATATTTTTTTTCTTATATTGATTTTATTGCGAAAAAAAAAACAATTTCCCCATGTTAAATCCCCATACAGTGTAGACATCTTCACAGAGTGAAGAAGTCTATGGGGATTTAACATAATGGGGAAATCTTTTTGAATTTCAGAAATACTGGACCGATTTTCAAAATTTAACTTTAACATATCCAAGCTATCTAGTCAGGTTTCCGAGTCAATTTCCAAACTTTTTCGTTTTCTGACTCCTCCCACAGCTGCTCCACCTCCTTTTCCCACCATGTTAAATTCCCATAGAGAAATAATTTTTTCGTAATAAAACCAATATTTGACCAAATTTCACGAAATAAAATGAAGGCTCATTCTTAAATTTTCCATTAATTTAATATTATCGAAAAAAATATTGTTTTTATATTGCTTAAATGGCCGTAACATTTGGGAAGCTTTCGTGAAACAGACAATAGTGCTGTACTCCGCGCCGGCGTCGCATGTTCCATGTCGAAATAGGCGCCGGATTCCTGACGAATTCCCATTCAGCTACATGACGAAGATACTACATAAACACATGTTCGTAGTTGCGTTGCGCCGGTTACTAGACATGCGTTTATGCGAAATCTCTATGAAGAGTTGAGTAGCATCTCGGCAGGAAACCGGTACATTCTTTTCGACGGACAACATTTTACGACGATGCGGATTGCACCAACATAACAGTGAAAGTACACCTTTTCCATCTGGCAGTATCTCATTTGGGGCTGTGACTTGAGAAATGGGGCTTAGAGGATCTGTGGATATTCAAACTTCTGATCTTCTAATGCACTCCTTAAACCTGATAATGATTAAAACTAACTAGAGTTATATTAGGAACACTGCCGGTGTATCTTTAACTAAATTACGAACAGTGCATGCCCTGATCAGACTGCGCGGATGCGCAGGCTGTTCTGGGACTACACTGGTCGCAAAGTCCATAATCCCCATTTCTCCAGTCACAACCACGTTTGAGATACATGTAATATCAGTTTAAAACGGGTTATTTTGTTGCAAGCTAAACTGGGGCCCGTTTCACTAAACTTCGTACGACTAAAATCTTCGTAAGTGCAAATTTAGGATCGCCTGAAAAGGATTTACATGTATTGAGCTACAAGGCTGCATATGCAACATATGTTCAATAAATGTAAATTCAACAATTGTTTACAAGAAAACATTTTAGTCGTACGAAGTTTAATGAAACGGGCCCCAGATCTACTACGTACATGTAAATATACAATTTGCATGCTATGATAGTATGGATACTCGCAGAACAAGACGTTTTACTGCCCCTGTAATAAGGCCAGTAAGATGTATTATTAAGTAAAAAGCTGTGTTTGCGGGCACAGGTGGAAGACTCGGATCTAGGACCCGATAAATGGCTCATTTGTAAACCGTTACCCCACCCACCAATGTCCGTACAATAGACACTATAGCATAAAGGCTATACTGTATAGTGTACGGAAATGGGTGGGTGGGGTAACGTTTTTCAAATGAGCCATTTATCGGGTCCTAGGTGCGAGTCTTCCACCTGTGTTTCCGGGAAGCCGTCAAGAGCACACTACCACGCAGATAGGGTAATATCTTTGAAATGCAACGAGTCGCATGTTACGGAGCCCCGAAGGTTCCCTCGAATTAACAATTCGTTCCCACGATATAACAATTCGTGCCCTCGAATTAACAATTCGTGCCCTCGAATTAACAATTCGTTCCCTCGAATTAACAATTCGTTCCCACGATATAACAATTCGTTCTCACGAATTAACAATTCGTTCCCGTGGGAACGAATTGTTATTTCGTGGGAACGAATTGTTAAATAGAGGAAACGAATTGTTAATTCGTGGGAACGAATTGTTAATTTGTGGGAACGAATTGTTATTGAGGGAACGAATTGTTATTTCGTGGGAATGAATTAATAAAAAAAAGAATTCTACGTCTCCTGCGGGGCTCCGTAACATGTATACTCTTGTATAACTAGATTTAAACTGTGACAATAACAGAACAAAGGAATCAACATAAATAGAGAACCTTAGATGAGGGATTATTTAATGTTATACATTTGTATTTATTAAACAAGTTTACTCAATTCGTAATAAGAAACGAGCCTACGTCAACTGGGACAAATTGGTGGCAATTGGAGGCAAGGCCATATCAAGTTCTTCCGCTGCTAAGCGTCCGCGTGAGGGTAGGTTTTGAGAGTAGTTCAGTTTATGGAAAAACAAACAAACTGCGTATGCCATTTTACACTATTTACTGGTGAAGAAATATGAAAATTTGTTTGGGACTTGTCTAAGTTTTAAATCCGTTCATGAGTTTACACTTACTATGTTTAATAAGAGGGCACACTGCAAAGGGTTGAGGAAGTTTTTAACATAAATTTACATTCGTCTTTTTTCCAAAGCCTCGTTTGTACGTAGGTTTGACTCTTCAGTAGCCTATTTCATCAAAATTGCAAAGTATACTTTTCTAGCAAAGTATACTTTGAGGGTGTAATCATTTCTTTTTCATGAAATGCATTATTTCATATAGAACTAACTACTGCATATATTTGATGATTAAAAATATGCAGAATTATTATACTGAATGCTTTACATTATCACAGCCATTTTGGCTGTGATAATGTAAACAAGAGGGCCATGATGGCCCTAATTCGCTCACCTGACTCCATGAACACCAGAGGAGAATGTGACATTGAGTTCATGTGTTTTGAAAAATATGTGATATTTTTTAGATGGCGGTCATCTTGGATTAAGCGATGACTCTCATTTTACCAAATCTGAAAATGCTTCACCCAAGGATCTTTACTTCCTATGAAGTTTGTCCAGCATCGGCCATGTGGTTCCTGAGAAAAAGAAATTATCGAATCTCGAATAAATGGACCTTTTGGTGGCCATCATGGATGACATAATCATCCGATTCTGACAAATATTGCACCAGAGCAATCGCCTCATCGATACCTTCAATTTGATATATGACATGAGCATATTCGGTCAAACATATAATTTGACCCCAATTTGACCCTACGGGCCACGCCAATTGTTGACCCTGGGGTCACCATTTTCACAAATTTGAAAGAGCATTGTAAATCGATCATTCCTACCAAGTTTAGTCAAAATCCGGCCAGCGGTTCATGAGAAGAAGATTTTTTAAGAATTTAGGCTATTTTTAGACGGCGGCCATCTTGGATTAGCGATGACCTCCATCTTAACAAATCTGAAAATGCGTCACCCTTGGACCATAACTTTTAAGTTTGGCTACGATGGGCCAAGCGGTTCATGTGAAGAATAATTTTGAAATCTCTAATAAAAGAACGACCTTTTGACATTTCGGCGGCCATCTTGGATGATATAACAATCCGATTTCGACAAAAAATGTACCAAAGTGATCGCCCCATTGATACCTTCGATTTGATATATAACATGACCATATTCGGTCAAAAATAAAATTTGACCCCAATTTGACCCCACGGGCTACGCCCATTTTTGATCCCGGGGTCACCATTTTAACAACTTTGAAATAGCATTGTACATCGATCATTTCTACCAAGTTTCGTCGAAATCCGGCAAGCGGTTCATGAGAAGAAGATTTTTTAAGAATTTATGCTATTTTTAGACGGCGGCCACCTTGGATTAGCGATGACCTCCATTTTAACAAATCTGAAAATGATTCACCCATGGACCATAACTTTTAAGTTTAGCTACCATGGGCCAAGCAGTTCATATGAAGAAGAATTTTGAAATCTCTAATAAAAGAACGACCTTTTGACCTTTCGGCGGCCATCTTGGATGACATAACCATCCAATTTCGACAAAAAAAATTCACCAGAGTGATCGCCTCGTTGATACCTTCAATTTGGTATATGACATGACCATATTCGGTCAAAAATAAAATTTGACCCCAATTTGACCCCACGGGCCACGCCCATTTTTGACCCCGGGTCACCATTTTAACAACTTTGAAAGAGCAATGTACATCGAGCATTCCTACCAAGTTTTGTCAAAATCCGGTTGGCGGTTCTTGAGATGGCGGCCATCTTGAATTACGTAATGACGTCATTTTAACAATTTTGTAATCCCCCTACCTAAGGACCATGACCATGAAGTTTGGTGACTATAGGCCCAATGGTTACCGAGGAGAAGACGTTTGAAAATGTTCACGGACGACGACGGACGACGGACGACGGCGGACGACGACGGACGACGGACACATCGCGGTAACAATAGCGCACATGAGCTTCGCTCAGGTGAGCTAAAAATTCAGTATAATAAAAATTAATAAATTTATCCTAAAATTGACAATTTCTCCCTCAAAGTATACTTTGCTAGATAACTATACTTTGCAATGTTGATGAAATCGGCTACTGGTGGACGCTTAACGGAGAAAAACAATGACATGGCCTAACCGCTAGTATGATGCCCGTATTAGCACGTTTGATTAAGCAGTATCATAGCAATGCGCATGGTTATGTTCACCATGGTTCTGTGGCAATGCCGTGAACTTATTTTCACAGCTTATTATTTCTTGCAAGCGGGTGGTAACACTATCAACATGTATGCATTTACAGTTTCAGCAATATACTCGAAAACAACTGGAACAACCTGTGAAATGGTGTTACTCATAGACATAGAATATATTCTATGTCTATGTGTTACTGTACCCTTCCTAAATACGTTCAAACGCAGATTGACAGAGTGGTGGCACTAACTATAAGAATTTGATCCACCATGTTAACAGTTACACGTCACAACTTACTCAATGCCAGTACTAGTTGCGAACAGTAACTCTTGCAATCTACATGTACTCCCATACCGTCCGTAGCTGCAAGAGTTACTGATCGCAACCAGTACCTGCTAATCAGTATACAAATGCGCCAACAAAAGTCGGGGATGGGAGCATAGTCTACTGTGGTCTACAGAAGGAAAAGTAAAAACAGGATGTAGAAAGCTCATTACTTGCATTCGACTGGTCAGAGAAGCTGTTGTTGTTGTTAATGCTGTTGTTATTGGCTGCAATGTAATCATCAAGGGTCCCGGATCTCCACAATGTCGTACACTCTTCCCCGGTATCATTTGCTGAAATAAAAAACACAATACATAGACACGGACCTGCCGGCATAACGGACCGGCCACTCGCAAAGTACAAGGGGCAATAAGCCCAAAATTCGGCCCACACCCAAATTGGAAAATAACGGTGTAGTATTATACATCAATATGTCAGGAAGCTCTGTCCAAAATTTGGATTTGATATCTTAAACACTTTCCGGACAATATCGTTTTTAAGTATACAACCCAATGGCACATTTCAAGAGACTGCAACGTGAATTTGACGTTAAAACATGTGAGATAACGTTACGTTACGGGAAGCGGGGGATTTTGTGATTTCAATAAAATTGGCATTCTATGAGACAAACATCATGAAGCTCGCAGGAAATAATTGATTGTCATGATTTAAGACAATAGAACTGTATGGGCATAAACATCTTTATAATTTCAAGATGGCTGACATTTTCAAAATGAATATGGCTTATGAAAATGTAGATATCAAAAAAGGTAAAATTCGAGACACGGAATTATATTTATTGCATATTGTCCATATAATTCACAATTTGTTGTTTAATTAATATTAGAAATGATTCCAGGTTACCATGACAAGCGAAAAATAATAATGTATTGATAGAAATGTAAATTCATTATTTTGTATTGCATTTTGTGCAATATTTCTTCTTCCTTTTTCAAATCATCAACGACTCCTTACTGCATATAGCATGCACTTACATGTATCCTCATTATTTCAATATGTATACATGTTACCATGCTAACAAAATCACCCATGTGCTAAAATGTATCTCAAATGACATATTTATGTTAGTAGAACATGCTAAACATTGTGAGACTCAGAGTGTATATATAATTATGGTCATAGCATAATGATGCTGCAGTCAAAGAAACATTTGTATTTGTGACAATAGCAACAATGTGTAACAATGGCAATACTGTGTAGTAAATACGTGTTATTTTGTTTATCGGCGTAGTAGCGCGTACATACTAAACGCGTTGCCAAGTACAGACATAGTAAATGTTTTGAATGGCGTTACAACATGATTATATTGAAGTGTTATACTACTATTCTTATTTGGTGGACATACTATTACAGTACATGACCGTATATACATGTACATATATTTCATTCAGGCGCATAGTTGTGTCTAAAATAATGCCATGGCACACTTTTGAGGGCAGTCTGGAATGTGGGGGGAGGCGGTTTGAGGGTATCCCCCGAAAAGAAATCATGTTAGATCCTCAAAATGGCATTTCCCAAGTCTATCAGCGCGATAATATTTGTCTTCTCGTGTACATCATACAACTGACAGCAACAAACTATAAATAGTGCTGCAAGGTCACAAAATACACAAAATCGATAAATTAGCTGCTCTTTTTCCTACCTAATAAAGTATAAATTACATGCATAAAATTGGATTTGCTAAAACCAGATGTTTGGGTAATGTATGCTAATGATGTATTATAATGGAAGTCTTGCCGATTATCTTCCAAATATTTTCGGAATTTTTTATCAAAAACAGTGTCCACTATCCTATTGCACCAATCTACTGAAGAAACATTAAACATGAAATAAATTGTGTTTTAATTTAAGATAGGGGGCAATTTTAGTGACTTACATATAGCCAGCTCCTTCAAGGAATATCGCCCTAGTGCACTTATTATTTGTTTTAACTCATTGTCTAGTTTGTCTTCAAAGAATATTTGATACTGTGTTAATCTGATATATATATAAGGCCATACAAAAGGTATTTTGTTCTCAGATATTGCCGCGTCAGAAAAATCCCTGCACATCGAACGTTTTATCATCATGGAGAAATAAAATGTTACTGTAAATTCACCACATGACAAAAAAAAACACACCCATGCAACAATATGTTAAATCCAATCATGTTTGACGAAATTCTTGTGATTTTTCACGTCTAAATTTGTACATGTATACGCATCTGGCGACTTGAAAAAATCAGAGATAAACATCTCAAATAAAAAAGATACATGTGTATGTTAAAAAAATCTTCTCTATCGTGTCACATTCCGCAAACCACGTGTCTGAGAACCAATTGAAAGTACGTTTGTATGGCCTAAGTGTTATATAAATGCGATACATATAATATATATATATGTAGCTTTTATTTTCTACATACATAGCAGTTGTCAATGTAGGGATTCGTGTAAGCAAGATATTGCGGTGATTGTAAATGTTTGCCAAGCTGTCAAGACAGCAGTAATTCGATTTATTGTATATTATATATGTTACGTTTATTGTATATTATATATGTTACGTTTATTGTAATATGGTTTCAAACATTAATTCTTCCCAATTTGTCCTACATGTAACAATTATGTTGTATTGTCGGATACATATGTATATACAATTACTACGAATTATATAATTTTCGTAACAGTGTTCCACCTTTAATTATATTCGCACGTGTAAGCACCAAACATTTTTTTCTTATTATATTCAAGGACGTAACATCTGTATCTAAAATTATGCGTATAATTTCGCACTACAATATAATTGTCAGTAAAAAAGGAATTTATACATAATTAAACAAATGATCTATAATGTGCTTGTATTGTCCCAGAGAGCCACACATATACATGTTTTGTTCATGGTGTATGCCGAGACTGTGTCCTTCCCACTAGGTAATTACTAATTAGATAAATTAAAGCTATTTAATCCATGTCGTTCAGAAACAAATCCGTGTCTAATTCCCGGGTATGGGGCTGTTGAAATTAGAAGAATTTGCCTGTACACCCGATGGACATCTAATATTACTTGACAAACAATTATTTGACTGTCGAATTCCTACATCGACAGATTTAGTTTTTAATCTAATTTGCTGTGTACACCCCACTCCCACCCACCCCACAGCGGGGAATTAACATTTATACAGGAATTAATTATTGTCTTCCTTTGCTCAGTAAAGTTGATAGTCAAGTTCTCGACTCAAATCTGTGTTTGGCCCTTTCAACACTTGAGACCTCTCAGTACCGTAACCAGGATGAGGCAGACGAGGAGGTCGCCTCGTCTCTTATGCCAATTTCCGGTTTCATGACGTCACGCCACGCGGTGTCATGACGTCATCGCATGATGTAAACTGATAAAACATATATTTGTAAAGAGATGAGATGTTGTATTTAAGAAAACGGGTACAATTTATCATTTTTTGAGAAAATGAAATTTTGCCAAAATCGGATGCCATTTCAGGGCCTTACCGCACCTTCCTCTTTAATTTACGTGAAAGTTATTTGAGCCGCGTCGTGGGAAAATGTACCTTATCATTATGGTAACATTTTGACTTTTTGACGTTTTCCGATGGAGATATGTTTTCTGAACAAACTGCTGTTTGTATTATGCAATTCCCGTGTAAATCGGCCAATTTATTAACATTTTAGCATATACGACGAATGTGATTTGAACGTCACGTAGATTAACGTCACAGCTATTTTCCGACGTCACGTTAATTACGTTACAACAAAGCTGTCCTATTTCGTGTTTTCGGAGGTTTAAGTCATATATGTAAGCCAAAGTATACTGCATGTAGTAGCAGCTTATAAAATTCAAATACAAGGTGTGGGATCACGTGTTTCCGAACCCGATTTTCCGACTTGACGTAATCTGTGACGTCATTTTTGCAGTAGATTTTCTATAAAATCATCTAACAAACGGACTGATTCTGATATGTAGCACATCAAATACGATGGCATTTGTATTTAATGGGTGCTCTGAAAGTTATTTACAATAACTTATAACGTTCACAAAGAATCGATTACCGTTTATTTCTTACATTCACGTGCTGTAACTATTATTTACATTTACGGTAACCGATTATTCGTCAAAACGACATAATTAAGAGATTAAAGCCGCCTATATAATAAAGGGCAACATGTACCGCATTTGCTGCAGTATATTTCATAAAAATATGTCATTCCATTAGGAAAAAAAAACATGACGTCACGCAGTTAGGAAACATCCCTCGTGCCATGGCAAACGTTTACCTACGGCTGGACATGGTTGAATGTTATGGTTACATTTCCGTCTGAAATATGGTGTAATTTGAGCATATATGCAGTACTTTCGATATTTTGCTAATCTACTCAATTCAAATAGCTGATTTACATATACATATTCCGGGGCCGCACATAGTACACGTCGCGATATGCAGCCGCATCAATTTAAAAATTTCAGTGCGACCATTGTGAACTGGCCTGGTGACGTAATGGCGCGTTCTAAAAACGTCATGAGACACATGCATTACGTAGGTGTTGGCTATGGGAGGTAATATCCGCCATAATTATATTTGGCTTGATGCTTGCTGCAGGCTGATGACATTCTAAGTTCTATCCGTCTTATTATACTTATATGTGGCTTGATGCTTGCTTACTGATGACATTTTAAGTTCTATCCGTCTTATTACAATTATATGTGGCTTGATGCTTGCTGGCTGATGAAATTCTAAGTTATATCCGTCTTATTACATTTCTATGTATGTGGCTTGATGCTTTATTCATTCGTACTGCCGTTTCAATGCGTTTGTGTTGATTACATTCTAAGTGGCTTGATGCTTCATTGTTAGTGACATCCGGAGTTTCATTATTGATTATTGCATCTCTGTTTTGCTATGCGCTTTGTTAGATCGCTAAGCTACGCCCATTGACAACATTAATTGCAACACTAATGTGGGAACAACCATTATGACGCCAGGTGCGCTGCTAAAACTTAAAATAGTTCTCCTAAAAATGTTTAATATGCTGGTACCTGTCCTACAATGCGTTGCTCACTAAATTGGTTCCATGTCCCTAACGGTGTAGATGTATATTGATGCCGCCTTTTCTGTTGCGCCATGTTTAGGTTAAAAGACACCAAATAGTTTTACTGTATAATTTAACCGAATCACAGCCAGTCTTTCCTACTTTCACTATTCGTGTGGATGTTGTGGGACCAACCTCGTCATGTCCCCAAATATTCTTTACATGATTTGGCCACATGTTCCTGAAGTGAAACTGGGTAGTAATGGATCAAGATTTACAAGAAAACTGTGTCTGTGACCTTACAACACCCGGACTATTTGTTATGCCTGACTTCTTTTGCATACTTAATTTCTCTAACCTTAAACATAGAGTGCTACATGCCAGGTTATAACATAGGGAGACATATTTTTCTTTATTCTTTCAATCGGACATTTTTCTGGCAAAATAAACATTGATTTACCTTTACCAGACGTACTAATTGATTATTATACTTTTTATATCAAACGCGACATGCCAGTTTGATATCAGGGGCGATAACCGTGTTTCCTTAAAATGATAACGGAAGGAACTATTTAATCCATTTATTTATTTTTTGATGTGCAATATCATACTTTAGCAGCTAGCCATGCCAGTTTGATATCAGGGGCGATAACCGTGTTTCCTTAAAATGATAACGGAAGGAACTATTTATTCCATTTATTTATTTTTTGATGTGCAATATCATACTTTAGCAGCTAGCATTAAATAGTTTGAGCTAGTATTAAACATTTAGAGCTAGCATTAGTTATTTGAGTTTATGTAGATTTTGGCGTTTCATACCATACTGATATTTGCCGGCCTGACTTGTTACAACACGCCCTACACCATATACCGAGAAGTTTATCCACCTACATGTATCCATGTCTCCCCACCCGGGTGGTTGGTGGAACCGACGGGAAACCACCGGCTTTTGCAGAAGTAAATAAAATGGCTGTCTAATTCCCTACTCTTGTAATTTAATTTTGATCTCATTCCCCGGAGTGGGAGGATCCTTTTCCTATGGAATCTTTCAAAAGAGCAGAATGTAGACATATATTATCCCCACCTGCTGAATGTGTGGCTGTCTAATTCTGCGGCTGGAGATTGACAGTTTGGGTAGTATATGGTACAATGTACTATGCTACTACAGTGAAACCTCTCTAAACCGGACACCCTGGGAAAACCCCAGGGTGTCCGCCTTAGAGAGGTTTCACTGTAAATCAGGCCTTCGAGTACTCTGAGCCATAGTTGTGTGCTATTCGATCACGATCATGCATTATCACCGGAGATAAATGACCAATAAACTTAAAAATAAGATCGCATATGGTTTCTTGGTGCTCGGTTTAGAGAGATTCCACTGTATGTCATAATTCAGCATTTGACGAAAACGGTAAAGTATTTTGTCGAGATTCACCTGAAAATCTGACTTTGCTTCTAGTCCATCGAACTACTTCCAGTTACATGTATCACCCCTTTTACAAGGTGCATGATCACGTGGAAACAACAACAACAACAACAACAACAACGTTGCTCACTCCAAAGTAAGTATTATTTGATAGTTTCCTTAATATGCAACGGATTTTGATGAAACATGGCGCAGGAAACGCGTCTTCATGAGCTGCATTTGGTGGTCTATGGTGTTTGGTACAGACTTATGTCTTTTTTGCGAAGAATCGATTTCCGTGTCGGAGACACGGAAATCGATTCTTCGCAAAAACGACAGCTGTTTGGGCGAAAATACAGAGACCACCAAATGCAGCTTAACAAGACGCGTTTGATGCGTCATATTTCATCAAAATCCGTTACGTAATAAGAACACTATCAAAGAATACGTACTTTGAATCAGTAAGTGTTGTTGTTGTTAGTACCACGTGATCATACACCTTGATTTATATTCGGCATACTATCGCCAATGAGCGAGTAGCATTTCCTTTACAGATAACGATACTAGTTATTGTCATTGGTATACAGGTTAGACGACACCAAATGGTGCGAAATCGCCCAGGGTGTATGCAAAAGTAGTCCGGTATAAAACAATATTGCGGGTGTTTTGAGGTCACAGACACCGTTTGCTTGCAAATCTTGATCCATTACTACCCAGTATCACTTGAGGAACATTTTGGGGTGCCTTTAACACCAGTTTTCAGCATATTTGTAGCATTTAAAAGAAAACACTGAACCTGTTGGTCACTTGATGTAAACGGAGTTTCCGTGGCCAAAAAATGTACACAATATTGGAGGATATGACAGGGTTGGATTTTTCTTTCTTAGGAGTAAGTGAACCTATTGTTTAGTTCATGCAGAACCAGTACAGACTAGTTGCAGGTCATGTACAAGTGGGTCCCATAGTATCCATACGAATAGTGAAAGTAGGAGAGACTTGTCTTATTGGATGGCATTCGGTTAAATTTTATAGTAAAACTATTTGGTGGTGTCTAACCTATAAGGTGTGCCTAGGCCCTATGTGAGATATGTTTTTTGTAGAATTTGAAGTTGGAAGTTTATGTTTCTTGTAGCTATGTCTCTTGGAACATAATTTAAAGTTACTGCGACAAGAGTAATCGAGCGGACTCCGCGATGCAACACATTTGTTTTTTTTTTGTATCGCAGACGGACAGTTTTCGGCTTCAAAATCTTCTAAAATCTTGATTTCTCAGCTTTATTTTTCAAATATAATAAACCAGTGTATGTAAATTACCTGTAGGTGATTGGGCTTGGAATTTGAAAGTAATATACACCAAAACAGTCATTATAGTGTGTTTTTCATTTTTTTTTCATTGATATTGGCTTCCTGATGGACAATTAAGAAGTTCGGGAAAGTGGCGCGACATCGCGACGCTGTTCCAAAATTTGCCAAAATTAGGCGTAAGTGTATTGTTTTTGAATATCGGTATAGTACCAATGCACTAGTACTCAGAAAACATTGTTTTTTCTTTCCTCCTGTGTCATAAAGCAAATTTCTTGACTGACCGTTCCAAGCCAGTACCCTTTTGTCTGTCGACCATTCCAGAGTGGCATACATGTTGGTATAGTTTCAGTGATGAGTCTTTATATGTAGAATGGTTAGCTATAACACTATTTAGGGTAATGTTATGTGATTTTATGGAGATTTGTGTTTTTAATTCATCATCCATTACAATTATCCATAGTTCTGAAGTAGCTCAATTTAAGGCAGAATGTGGACAGTCACATGGTGGAGTTACACAGCTGCTGTGTGACAACCATTTGAGATAATATGCTCCAAACTTGGTACTGTATCCAGGAATAGAAGCTAGTTTTGAATAGTGAATATTGTAGAATGAATTGTAGTGGGACTGGTACACTTATAGGTTAGAAGACACCAAATGGTGCGAAATCGCCCAGGGTGTATGCAAAAGTAGTCCGGTATAAAACAATATTGCGGGTGTTTTGAGGTCACAGACACCGTTTGCTTGCAAATCTTGATCCATTACTACCCAGTATCACTTGAGGAACATTTTGGGGTGCCTTTAACACCAGTTTTCAGCATATTTGTAGCATTTAAAAGAAAACACTGAACCTGTTGGTCACTTGATGTAAACGGAGTTTCCGTGGCCAAAAAATGTACACAATATTGGAGGATATGACAGGGTTGGATTTTTCTTTCTTAGGAGTAAGTGAACCTATTGTTTAGTTCATGCAGAACCAGTACAGACTAGTTGCAGGTCATGTACAAGTGGGTCCCATAGTATCCATACGAATAGTGAAAGTAGGAGAGACTTGTCTTATTGGATGGCATTCGGTTAAATTTTATAGTAAAACTATTTGGTGGTGTCTAACCTATAAGGTGTTCCTAGGCCCTATGTGAGATATGTTTTTTGTAGAATTTGAAGTTGGAAGTTTATGTTTCTTGTAGCTATGTCTCTTGGAACATAATTTAAAGTTACTGCGACAAGAGTAATCGAGCGGACTCCGCGATGCAACACATTTGTTTTTTTTTTGTATCGCAGACGGACAGTTTTCGGCTTCAAAATCTTCTAAAATCTTGATTTCTCAGCTTTATTTTTCAAATATAATAAACCAGTGTATGTAAATTACCTGTAGGTGATTGGGCTTGGAATTTGAAAGTAATATACACCAAAACAGTCATTATAGTGTGTTTTTCATTTTTTTTTCATTGATATTGGCTTCCTGATGGACAATTAAGAAGTTCGGGAAAGTGGCGCGACATCGCGACGCTGTTCCAAAATTTGCCAAAATTAGGCGTAAGTGTATTGTTTTTGAATATCGGTATAGTACCAATGCACTAGTACTCAGAAAACATTGTTTTTTCTTTCCTCCTGTGTCATAAAGCAAATTTCTTGACTGACCGTTCCAAGCCAGTACCCTTTTGTCTGTCGACCATTCCAGAGTGGCATACATGTTGGTATAGTTTCAGTGATGAGTCTTTATATGTAGAATGGTTAGCTATAACACTATTTAGGGTAATGTTATGTGATTTTATGGAGATTTGTGTTTTTAATTCATCATCCATTACAATTATCCATAGTTCTGAAGTAGCTCAATTTAAGGCAGAATGTGGACAGTCACATGGTGGAGTTACACAGCTGCTGTGTGACAACCATTTGAGATAATATGCTCCAAACTTGGTACTGTATCCAGGAATAGAAGCTAGTTTTGAATAGTGAATATTGTAGAATGAATTGTAGTGGGACTGGTACACTTATAAGGTGTTCCTAGGCCCTATGTGAGATAT